>JACEII010000006.1:164245-259975 GCA_014332785.1 Antheraea mylitta
TCTATATTCTAAAAAATTTTGAAACAATACAAATACTAAATCTCATAAATTGATGTGTTCAACATACATATTACTTATGCCCGGTTTCTGAGATACTTTAACTGTAGTTTATCTGTTTAATAGTGTTATCAGTTTGATAACTTGTCAAATTCCGTTTCTGAACACTCAATCATAGGATAAATGTCAATAAAACTCAACGGGTCATTTGACAATTTATCTTATGGCTAATTCTATTGAGTCAATAACTATTGGTAGCTTAACCGAGTATCTCAGAAACTGGGCATCAGTAAATTTGTTTTATACATAGTAACACATACTACTGACATATATAATTCTCATTAATCTTTATGGACATTCTCAATGAAGCAATAAGTTCTAGCTTATGCATAACATTTTCAAAAAAATTATATAACATGGTTAAAATATTATTATTATTATATGAATAAAAAAATAGCATTTATATATCCTTAAGTTGTCTCAATATTGTACATATTAATAAGACTTATTTATATCTAATTCTGTTCAATACGGTTACATTCAGAATGGACAAAAAATTTGCAGACTGTACAGAATTAGGATTATATGTGAACAACACATCTCAACTGTAAATTACAACTCCTTATTGAAGGTTAATAAAACGACATAGGTAGGTTAGACTTTCATGCACCACATACTTGTGTATTTACTAATCCAAAATATATTAGTTTAATCTACACAAAAACTTCATTTTGAGAAATGTATGTATGCCCAAAACATTGTAACTCATGCCTTAATGAAATAAACACAACTTACATTGTTATTACACAAATTGATCCAGCAACTAAATGTGTGTGCCAAGCTGTTGTGTATGTGACTCTAGTTGTGACAATTTTATTGCAATTGAAACATGTTATTGTGGTGGGCTCTGTCCCCACGACTGCGGGTAGTACTAAGCCTACTTGCACGCCTGGAGGAGGTGGTGGTATACCACCAGTCTGAGGCTGTGTAGTTGTCACAGATATCGTTGAGGCTGTTGCTGGGTAGGGATATACACCTGGAGGAGTAAACTGTTTGGGTTGTGGATATGGGCAGACACCTGCCGTAACGGGGCCGCTCCCAGGCGCGACAAAACCGTACTGTGCATTTCCAACGACAGCCGAGTAAGGCGGTGGCAGGTCTTCCGGAGCTGTTGGCGCTGAATTCTGACTTTGTATTCCTTGATTACTGGCCATTACACAATATTGTTTTATAGAAAAATAACTCACTATAAGCACACTTTATTATTTACCGAAATATTTGAAATTTTCAAAGATCTCACAAAAGTAAGTACGTATAGTCACAGCTACAACTTAAAATGGATTATCAAACGATATCACAGGTCAAGAAATAAAGACTAGTAATTTTTTTCTTGAAACATTACATTATATGACGTCATTAATGTTGCCAGACAGCCAAATACCACAGAATGTATAATAATATCAATATACTATAATGGGCCAAAATACTGTATATATTATCTATTTGGGCAAATTGCAAAAATACTATAGCTTGATTTCCTTAGTGCTCTGTACTAGTTTCATACGAACAACGACTATATTTTTGAATAGATTTTAGAGCAAGGAGGTAGTTAGTGGCACAGAGTACCTTATATATTGTTAGTAGTAACCGGGTAACAAGGGTTCATTTCCAAACAATTGGTCGCAAAAAATTCTAATATATTCACAAAAATTCAGCCGCCATTCAACGACTGTATCAGCAAATATGAGTCAGCCTTTATTAAATTGAAATCGTTTAGAAATAAATAAAGTAATACTTTTTTGACATATATACAATTAGGAACATTTACTGATCTTCATATTTCGTTCCTGACATGTTTTTCTTTAAATTTAGTTCCACAGGAAAAAATAGTGTGTATAAAAAAGAGGTCAAGTCATTCATAAGGACTACCGACAGAACTGAAAACTCAAAAAACTGTGTTCTCTCTTGAATTTTAAATGAATTATATTGTGGATTATTCAAATTACAAAATTTGAAAATTGCAATTATTATCATTAGTCTCTCTTTCACTCTAAATAATAATCATAAACTTCTTTACACAGTTTAATAATTCATTAATCGTATAATGACCTGCACAATCTTAATATAAAATATCAATATTAGATGTACACAGGCGTCGCTAGCTTGACGCAAGCCACGCAAGCCGCGCAAGCGTAATATGACCGGTCATGCTTACTAAGATGTCATGACGAGAAATTATAAATTTATTAAAAAAAAAAATAACCGCTCAACGCGCCTGAAGAAGATTTCACTTCAATAAATTAAGACATCGTTTAAAATCCAATTACACGTGATTTAAGTTTCATAGGTTATAAAATTTAAGCTTTATAGTATTATACTTAAATCGTAAATATCTTTTACCGACCATGACTAAATTTCTAAATATTGCTTATTGAGCTATGCCTTATGCCTAAGTTCTAGACTTTAAAAAGTTAGGTTCTATTGACTCTTTCGCCTTGCTACATATTTTGGTAATTCATTTATTTTCTAAATATAAAACACGTTATTATTCAAGTGCCTGACGCTGTTAAAATAGCAGTGGCACATCATGCAAGTTAAATAAAGATGTAGGAATTCTTACTAATATAGATGGAGCTATCATAAATACGTCATTATATAACATTAATTAAACCGATTAATGAACAAGTTCTACAATGCCATGATCGCGAAAATTAGGTACTCGATAAGACATTGTTCTATTTTTTAGAATAGATTTTTTAAATTTTATTTTTGGCAATCAATCGTTCCGATTATTACTGTCATCGTCAATAATATCACAAGCGTCGTGCTATCATTTCAATATTAAGCATCGTGTGAATTAATATTCTAACAAGATGGTGGATCCCTTGCTAGAACTTTCCAGGGAGTTTTTGTGGCATCTCAGAATTTCATGCTCCGTGGTATTATTTTCCATTCACTTCACCTATGCACAATAAACTAACTATATCAGGTAAAACACCACCAAATTTACACAATATAGATTCAAATTTACAAAAGATTATGAATAAAATATAAAATCGACTACATGACAGACTAAAATCCCGCCAAAAACTGAGAATAGAATTGAAATATACACACGGATGGCCAATCTAGTTTTTTTTCTCGAACTGACTACGCTATTAGCCTAGCAAGGCCTTAACAGCTTCACCGGACTACTAAGGCGAGCGCTTAATGCCCTCAGCCGATTTTATTTTGACGACTAGCTCAAGGTTGCACGGAACACCGAGGTGTTCAACAGCCTTGGACTGTTGCCTAGTTCATGCAATTCACGACCTAATTGAGCTAATCTAAGCTAAACTACATATTCTTGCTTATATGAGTTATTGAAATATATATGTGTACCAAGCATACATATCTCAATAAGTCTTATACTATGTATTTTGTGTCAGATAATATTTCTAAATCATTTCAGTTTTAAAGACGCGATAGCAAAATCGCTTGGGCTTTGAAAGGTTGCATCTTATTACTGAACTATATCCTGCTTTCCATGACATAGGGTTAAGGAATACTATCGTTATTTTTATTATATAATATGTTAATTATGGCTATCTTATTATTCACCTAAAGCTCGTTGGTCTTGTATCAGATATGACGGTAACTACACCCCTAGATGCTTAGTTTCAAACTGTAGGCTATTTGTGTAGGTTATGAAATATTATAATATTTATTTATGTACTAACCTTCGTTCTAGTACTTCGTTCGCGTGAAATAGTTACTTTGGGCTAATGCTAACACGCAGTGGAAGCTCTCAAGAAGAAAAAATAAACCGCGATTTTGAAACATCATTCATTGGTGCCCCGCTCTTATTGGTCTTAGCGTGATGATATATAGCCTATAACCATCCTCGATAAATGAGCTATATAACACAGAACTTTTCAAATCGGACCAGTAGTTCCTGAGATTACCCTCTACAACGTCACAACATCACAAACTTTACCTTTTATAATGCCATTATTATTAGTATAGAATAGACTAGTAAAGTTTGATCATAGTTTAATTCTTGAATAGTTTTAGATAGTTCAGCCCTTACTATACAATTTGAATAACGGAAACAGAGTATTATTCAATAGACACGCATTTGTAACAATATATACAGACGATTTTAAAATCTGAGAGGTTGAATAACATGGTTGCGGTGGTGGTGGCTGGTGTTGGGTAACATCTGTTCTGAGACACCGCGACACGGTCACACGGCTAGTGAATTGTACGCTATATTACGGCGCGTCCGCGTTTACTGAAAGCGTTTCACTTTTACCCGGTACCCTAATTTGATACATTACAATATTTCTTGTTCATCACATAAAGAAGATATTTATATACTGTTATAAGTTGTGTATGATACTTTAATATAAATAAAAATTATATAATTAGGTTTTAAATTTTGCACAATACGGTCAACGAGGTGGATTATAAGTTTTAAAGTAGGTATATTCAGTTTTAAATATTTAATAAAATTATATTTGGATATTTTTACACCCTTGGGGTTAGTCTTTGTACCTTGATCTATAAAATAATAGTTATTCAAAAATATATATTTACTATTGCCATCACTTGGTTTACAAGTTAAGTGTACTGAAAGTTATAGGTAAGTTGTACTAAATAAATGATGATTATAGTAGGATAGGTTTCAAAATTAGTCATGAACTTCTTGTCTAAGGTATGAAATAGCAAACAAATATACAGTCCATTTCATGTTACACGCTGACTGTTGTTTATTTTAATCTAACATATTTTAAAAATAACCGCAAGCCACATGAATAAATTAAATGTAGGTTGTCACCTTTAAAGTGTGCTGATCATAGCGTTGGTACTGAAATGTAACAAAACAGACATTACTCCTTTGAAACAAAAACAGTAGTAGTGTAGTCCGCACGTTAATCTTAACATGATCTCTTATGAGTAAAAGAGAGTTTGTTTACAGAACTATATGTTTTGTATATGCAAAAAAACGTAGTGATTTCTATAGTGGGATATTTATTTATATCATTACTAGCTGCCTGCCCCGGTTTTGCATGGATATACTAATGAAGAAGTTGAGACCAAATCTTTGCTTTTACCGTACGACCATGTAATTGAACAACTGACTGTCAGTCTGTTAAACATGTAGTCCGCTGAAGTCGTTAAGGCTTTACTAGGCCAATAGCGTAGTCAGTACAAAAAAAACTGTTAAAACTTCCAAATTTTTTGTTAATATCGCGCAATTGTCTTCTGTCACACTTACTCACTTTTTATGTGGAGATTCTTCACTTTTCTGTAAGATTTCTCAGATATAAGAGTAAACTTAGATTTAAACACTTAATTGAAATTGACGTAGATCTATTCAGGCACCTCTATCTATTTTAAGGTCTGTTTATTTGTGTATATTTGTTCTTTTTAATTTATATTCGTTTGATTAAGGTTTTGATACAGACAGAATTTGTCTTGAATTTGTCTGTTTGCCTATACATATTTAATTTGATCATCAATTATGTCATACATACAAATATATTATTGTTTGTAAATTAAAAGTTTGTTCTTTTTAGTTTTTTTACATTAACATGGCCGACTGAACGTATATATATCATATGGGCTCTCATCGAAATCAGCGCTGCATTACTGCTATACTGTAACATAATTGCTGAATGGGTTTGCCAATTGTTAGACGCTTTTTACTCTATTCATATACATATCTAATTTGTTTGTTTTTTTTTTTTGTTTAATTTAATTCAATTGTATGGTTGTTCTAATAATAAATTATTTCTTTTTTTCTGTCATATGTCTTATACAAATCTTGCATACAATAATTACAAACACAACAACAAAAGAATTAGCCAAATAAATGCAGTTGTTCTGAAGTAATTGTTGCATTCGACAATTGATTAGTATTTATACACTAGTGGTCCTGGCGTACGTTATCCCACCCTGATGATAAAAAACACAAATTATGTACCAAAACCTTTTTTTTTTCGAAATGACTACGCTGTTGACCCAACAAAGTCTTAACAGCTTCACCGGACTACTAAGGCGAGCGCTTAAGGCACTCAGCCGATTCCATTTTGGCAACCAGCTCAAGGGTGCACGGCACACCTCGGCTTGGCTGTTGCCTGTTGCATGCAAAATCGCGACCTATCTTAGCTAACCTAGCTAACTATTCATATATGTATGTATTGTTGAAACGTATATGTGTACCAAGCATACAAGCCTCAACAACTCCTCCACATATCCACTATCGGAAAATTGAAAGTTTTTCAGTTCGATAAGGGAAAAAAAATAAAAAAATAAGTAAACCCTTCCACCCTCGTGTGTAAGCGTGTAGCGTGCACGTGTGTGGGGGTGATCGTGTAGTGTTGTAGCGGTGATGTATACCTGTGTTACCGTATCGCACAAGCAACGCACTCAAGGGCTTCCTACCGAGGGATCGAACCCAGGCTTGAGCCGCTGCCGTGGGTGGCCTAATCGGGTGTGTACCAAAACTTTCATCGTGAATCACTGTATCTACTGGTGAAAACCGCATAAAAATACGTTCAGTAGTTTATAAGTGTATCGCGAACAGATAGACAGACAGACAGACATGACAGAGGACTCAATTTTATATAAGGTAATGATGATATAGATGGAAGATTAGCTGTACATATGGATCCGCTCTCATAAAGGGCAAACACCGTCACTGTTATATAAAAATAACAGGTAGGATTACATAGCGTGCATTTTTTTGTAATTTATTTGCAATTATTTAATTTATTTTATTGTCCATATAAAATAATACAACAGCTTATACTGGTATTATAGTCATTTACGTTTACCCTTTCCTATATATTATCCAATCTAATAAAGTATGTATTAAATCTTGATCAGAAGATGCAGAAGATAAACCGCTTGTAATTTAAAAAAAAATGGTTTGATGCTTTTCGAATTATATGAAACTAATGGACAGACATATATATTATATATATTGCCTTTTATAATAGATAAAGATTATTTCTCGTAACGGTTTGATATAAGTGTCTTTATAATAACCATCAATAATGAAATTACATTTATAGCGTTTTATACTGTCACATAATTATAATCTACTGTCACATAATCTTTTTGTAATTTTTCATAGTAATAGACTGAAAATTAAACTTATTTTTCGAATCCACACGTCTTTAGTGGCTCTTGCCGTAGTCGTCGTTGCTAAAAAAAAAAATATCCAAATATACCTTTAGCCACTTTACCGCACATGTTGACATAATACATCATAGCTTTTACCCGTGGTTTTGTTCGCCCTTATGTAAATTTGACGTATTCTTCAGGAATAGTACCTTTTTATGAGTAAAAGGTACCTTATTTCCTTTTTTGTACTCCCGACCGTACCGTACAGTGTGTGCAAAATTAATGATGATCGGTTTGGTCACAGTATACATTAGGAGACAGTACGGTAACTACCTATAAACGCTCGTACTGGCACACTCACACAAAAATGCGCATCTACGAGACCCCTAAGCGGTTTTCGCGATGCTGTCACCACATTAGACCCCCCTCGGCAGCGGCTTTAAACTAGGTCTGGTCCCTCAGCGAAGGGCCTTGAGTAGGCTGCTCGCGCGATACAGTGACACAAAATCTGACATCACTGCGACACCATTATATATATCACCTCCACACACGTGCACGCATACATGTTTATTCATGAAAGTGGAAGGGTTTTATCTTTTTCCCTTATCGAACTGATATAGTTTAGGAAATTATACGATACGAAATATATATAAGAGTTGTTGAGGTATGTATGCTTGGTACACATATATGTTTCAACAACTCATATATGGATAAATAGTTAGCTTAGGTTAGCTCAGAAAAAAGAAGATAGGTCGCGAATTGCACGTATCAGGCAACAGCCTAAACCTAGGTGTGCCGTGCCCCTTGAGCTAGTTGTCAAATAAAATCGGCTGAGTGCCTTATGCGCTCGCCTTAGTAGTTCGGTGAAGCTGTAAAGACCTTGCTAGGTTAATAGCGTAGTCAGATCGAGAAAAAAAAGCGGTGTTGTTCATAGAGAACTTTTTAAAACTCCTCGTCGATGCGTATGTTTGTGTAAGTGTGTCGTTTTCGAGCGTTTGTACGTAGTTTCCGTACTGTTTCTCATATTATTACTGTGGTTTGGTGGTTAAGACATGAAAGAGTAACAAACAAATTTACATTTGCATTTATGATATTAGTTAGGATGACATGATATATACGAAGTTCGCACTGTAGATATATCCTAAACATCACTAAAGTTTAAATATCTAGGAGTAAGTTAAACCACAGTAGACTGTAAGATTCTAGTAAGGATTTAATTTATTTATTATATAACAAGTAAAGTTACTTCCTACAAGTTCAAGTTATGTAAGAATTATTCCGTGTGTTCTTACGGCTTAGATATAATACGTATCAACAGACTTCAACACACCGTCACAGGAAAGTAATCACGTAACCATTTCAATAACAGCGGAGAGAACTTCCTACATTTTATTGGTATTACGTTATGTTTAGAATCGTATCCTTTTATAAAATAGGTAATAAAAAACGTAATCCTACACTAATTTACATGTCATGATAGAGATAAAATTTTCAACATATGGAAATATAAGGAAGACTTACACTGGTTTTAATAAGACTCACATGATATAAAAAATGGTATTTGCATGTAATCTTTATAAAATATTTAATTGTTTTGTTTCTAGTAACTTTCACAATTTATTTTTATTTTGTTATTTTTTATTGTAAAATGGGAGACAAATTTAATTGCTGTTCCGTTGTTGAGACAGAACTAATAAATAAATAGATTATCACCTTGTTTGCGTTATGACGTGTATGTTAAGCCCTACTATTGAGAAGAAAGTTACGGACCAAATACTGGAAGATGATTGCGTTTTGTGTAAAGAACATAACCGTAGGTTCAGTCTTTGGTAATCAAATATCTATAGACCTTTTTCTTTTTTTTTTTTTAACGTGGGGAAATCCCGTATGGATACTCACCCTCCCGGGGGAGAAGGTGGGTTATGTCCGACTCGCACGGACTAAAACCCCACGGTGTACCGACCGACCGTAGTGTTGGGGCGGCAAGGGATCGTTCTAGGCTATTCCCCTTAGATAGCCGCCCCAACGGTCCGCCCGGCGGAAGGTGGCCGCCGGGCTCCTACCTATAGAGAGGCAGCTGGGTACACTCCAGCTGCCTCCCCTCGTCCGCCGGACCTGTGCAATGAGGGGATGAGCCCCCCGACTACATCCCCTCAGGTCCGGCTACGGTGGCAGGAGGAGTTGGGCGAAGCGCCGCCTCCTCCTGACGGTTCTCCGTTGGCGAAGACAGCCACTGAGGGGGTCCGCCTCGCGGGCCCTCTCCGCCGCCTTCTTTTGCGAGATGACTTCCTCGCAAAAGGAGGCCACTACTCGCCACGCCTGCTCGCTACCGAGCATGGACGAAACCACGCTCGGCAGCGACAAACCCTCCCCTACCACCGCCACCAGAGTGCGGCGCTCCACCTCCCATGAAACACACTCAGAAAGAGTGTGCTGCGCGGTATCCTTCTTAGCGCCGCACTCATGGCAGGCGGCGGTGGGCTCCCTGCGAGCGATCCGGTACAGGTACCACCCGAAACAACCGTGTCCGGTCAGCACCTGCACCAGCTCGAACGACAGGGAGCCCCATCTCCTCCCAATCCACTCCCGCAGGACCGGGCGGATGGTGTCGACGGTGTACGTCCCGAAGTGCCGAAGCGCGCGTCCGCCAGGTCCTGCATCCACCGCTCTACGGCCTCCTCCCGTAGCCCCTGCCTTTTGGCCTCTATTTCCCTGGGAGCCGGAGGCTTCCCACTACGTTTCCTCGCCGCCGTGAATTCGTATACGGCGGCGAAAACTCCTGCCTCCAGCTCCCAAGGAAGGGAGCCGGCGAGCGTGAAAGCCGCCGCCGAGGACTCCGTCCGGTACGCCCGGATCGCCCTCAGCGCCACCGTGCGCTGCGCATTGCGAAGCGCGCGCACGTGGCGGCACCGAGGGCATCTGCCCAGATCGGTGCCCCGGAAGCGGCCATCGCCCGTACGACTCCCATGTACAATCGCCGGCACCTGGCCCCCGGCCCCCCAATATTGGGGAGCAATCGGCCGAGTGCCGCCGCCGCCCTAGCAATTCGTGGCCCGAGCCCCGCGAAGTGGGGCTCGAACCGTCAGCGCCCGTCCAGGGTGAGGCCCAAGTACCTCATTTGGGCTCCCACCCTGATCCGGGCGCCCTCATCTATAGACCTCTTCTACTACTGCTTCATTACTGTATTACAAGTAATTCTTAGTTTGAAATTGTATGGCCGTATGTGAAATTGTGTCGGCATACATATTTATTTTGGTTACTAAAAAAGTTTCAAAATAGTTATTAATAAATATGTATTTATCTGGCCAGCTACCGCTATCAAATTTAACGTTACCATATTCAGCTATCTTTGTTTAACATGGAGTGTGGTTTTGTAAACACATCATTTATACTGGTGTTACAAAAATCATGAGATTGTTTGTTTTAAAATGCCTTTATATTTTATAATATTTTCATATAGGCTATTTTATATCATGCTATAAATCTTAACCCTTAGGGCGAAGCAATTACAGTAAAAAGTGTTGCTCAAACAATAAAATATGCCGGAATTACATATTATTGCAAGTGTGATATTAAAATTAAACTTTGTAGGTGGTAGAGTCACACTGCTGCTATATCTGGTTTCAGCATGAATGGGTCGGCTCGTCCGAGTTAGTACCGCCCTCTCTCAGAAAACCGAAGTGAAGTAAGAAGTAAGCTTGCATTATTGCGTTTCGTTCGGTCAGTGAGAGCGCCGGAGGCCCACCTCTCTCCCTCTCCCTTCCCTCTCTTAACCTTCCCCTCCTCCTTCCCCACCAACACAGGCTGGCAACGCGCTTGCAACTCCTTGGTGTTGCTGATGTTTATGGACGGTGGTGATCACTTAACATCAGGTGACCCAACTGTTCGTTTCCCTCCTATGACATAAAAAAACTCAGATTATTTTGCAGTGTATTAATTGAGTGTAAGTGTGTAATTACACAATTTAATTTTTATATATTATATTAGCATACAAACGTTATCAATATATCAAACACCAATGCTTATATATTATTATTACATCTTTTTGTTTTTTGTACGATATCCAACTGGTTAAGCATTAGTGCTTTTAAAAAATAAGCAAATATCTTGGTTAAGTCCTAGTTTACATATTTCGCTATAAAATTTTCGAAAAGTTAGAGGCTAAATTAAAGATTACCAAATTGAAATTCCATTCCTTTAAGTACCTTTCATCCATGCCATTATGAATAGTGTTGAGAAATAACAACTTGATATGTGACTGACAAATCGAACTTTCAATAACGCTCACAGATGCAACGCAACGGTCATAGCTGTAATGTATATTGGATTACTATATGTATTGAGTTACACTTAATCGTAATGTTTCTTCTTGAATATATTTATTTTATAACACGCTTACTAATATTATAATCCCATTGTGGGTATGTTTGTTTGATTGTTACACTTTCACGCCTAACTACTCAATCAATCGTCACGAAATTTTGCATGTACCTTGTCAGGAGTATAGAAAAATGTTTATGTTATCCAAAAAAAAGTACTGTCCCTGAGGGGTTTGACATATTAAGGATATCTCGAGCGAAGTCGCTGGCAGAAATAGTTACCTATAAAATTATGTATCTGACATTCTTAAAGAATTACATAAGTTTTATAAATATTCTTATGTCCACGAGTAAATTAAATGCAGTCTTCGATGGAAGCAATTTATTTCTTACTAGACAAAAATCAAAAGACGATCGTCGAGTCATTCCTTGTTTATTTATGTAATAACCTCGATGTTAAAAAATCGTTATGTAACAAATTCGCATACATTATCACACAGAAGTTTTTAAGGAGTTTTACGAAGTTTATATAACGTTATGTTTTTCGATAGGACCTGAAAAGCAGTAATAAAACTTTACAGAGCTGATTTAAAATCAGTAAGAGGGCTATAGAAGTGACATAAATAGTAGTAACAAGAAATAAAAGAGAACCTATGTTTAATTCAGACAAAACTCGTAGTTCTATTTCATAAATAGCGATACTATTTTCATGAATAGGAAGGTTCGGGCGCCAGCTCGTATTGTTATAAAACTGACATCATTAATATATCATTCAGGGATTTTTCTTGTTTAAAGGTAGAATAAAAAGTAGTTTTATATCGGTATGCCATATATGTTAAAATATATTAAAATATTCATGTTAATATTTTTTATGTTCTCGTATTGAAGGACAACTAAATGAAAGTCAAAGATTGAAAGTAATTGTAGTATTAATCAAAATTATGAATAATATTTACGATGTTGTATCAATAAATACATTCTCAACATTAAAAAGGATCGATTCACCGGTCCTTAAGTTACCAAGGTTGAAAGTAAAAGTGCGGGATACAGTTACCACTTATACCTATATGCTACGTCGATAGGTACGGTTGTCGGTAAATACAAAAATACATTTTTACGGTAGAACTAGGTGGAGAATAATATGTTATATGACAACATTAAGTCTCATAAATTCCGTTCCCATGATACGTGGTGGCGCAGTACTGCAATCAGAAACAAAAACTGAACCGTCACGGAACTCCTGGCAGATGTGAAATATCAAAATGGTTTTGTATAACTTCTATGCATAAAAGAGCAGATTACGACAGAAATCAGTTATGGCATAATGAAAAGATAAGGCTAGACAAATTACAAATTAGTTCCATAAAATAATGACTGTTTATTTAATTTATTACATAAATATTCATTTTTATTTGCGTTGTGTATGGTGACATTTATTAAAGGGCGCTAGGTCGTCGGCGCGTGCCACGTAACACTAGTAGAACAAGTGGCCTACAAGATAGGGTTGCAAATATTTTTGAGTATTCCGTTAATAGTGCAATATTCGTGTTTTGCGTCCCCACGCCAACAATTAGGTTTACCCTCCGCGTATAGATGTTTCAGATCAATAATCCCTCGAACAAAGAAATAAAAAAATGAAACCAATAAATATCTATATTAGTGACGGACTAGTAGGTCCTTCGAAGACCTATAGCAGCGAAACTAAATCCTCGAAAGCTGTCTAATCTTAACAGATATAAGAATTCCTCGGACACCACCCGCCCGAGCCTCGATTAATTTGTCGCTGTATTGTGTTAAAATATTTTCTCTTCTTTCTTCAGAGCGGTGTACTAGTATTTATAGTAATTGATAACAAAGACCTAGAGATATAAGGTTAAAAGAGATTAAAGTGCAGTGATATAATGCGTGCGACCGCAATATGGTGGCGAACAATTTTGTTGTGCGTATGCGCGTTGGTGCTTCGAAGTGATGCTCTGCCTCCAGCCGCTTTGGGAGATGTCGTCGCTAATGCAGCTACCAGCTTAAACTCTATGAAGGTAAGGTTTAAAGTTATTCACATTTTTTTCTCAGCCTATTTTTATGAACCTTCAACTTTTTTTATATCATAGGAGGCAAACGAACTGGTGGGACACCTGATGTTAAGTGATCATCACCGCCCACTTACAATACCAGGGGGGTCGCAACTGCGTTGCCAACCTGTATTGGGGAGGGAGGGGGAGGAGGAGGAAGGGAAGAGGAGAGGGTGAAGGTGAGGAGAAGTGGACGACATTTTCACTATATCATGTCAACTTCAATTTTCACTTTACCTATCCTTTTCTATTTGCTAATATTGGAATTATGCCTGCACACTGTTTAGTTTTAGGCAGACAACTACTACAACTATAATGACTGACATATCGCAAGCATGAATTTTGTGCTGACCTATCTGTTATTGGCCTTTACATGCCCAATAAGTAGAATTCCCTTTTAAAAAATGCTAATTTAATCCGTAAGCGCAGAGTCTGTAAACGATAAACACTAAAGTTTTCGAAATTTCGAATCGAGGCCACGGTGTACTAATAAAACGTGCTACTTATACCAAATTTACCCACTTTCCCATTATAGTTTGTATTCAGTATCTTTTCCTAGTAAATAGAAACGTCTTGTTGTTTTATTTGTCTATAATACCAACTAGTTACCCTCTCCGGTTTCACATGGGTACACCCATATGAAAAAAAGACCAATGCTATGTTTATCGAACGTTATAAGTCTACATGCTTATATTACAATATTACATAATAAGAACTTCTTTTTATTTCTTGAAAATTATGTTCATCAAAAATACGAGTCTACAAACACACTCACAAATTCCAAGGATATTTTATTTCATACGTAATCTATCTGATCTATCTATCTAATACCTTTAAACGAGCAAATCTTGTATATTTTTATATTTGGATATATTCAGGATCTCGGAAACGGCGTCATCTATTTCTGTGAAACTTAGTATGCAGGTAGTTTCGGGGACAATATATCGATCTAGCTAGAGTTTATTCATAGAAAACTTTTTTTAACTGAGTTTTTAGGCAATGAAAAAATATAACTAGAATATAAAGATAAATTTCGCCAGCACTGTCAAAACAAAAATAGCTCAGATGGAAAACGGCTGCTTCGAAAATCCGTGTAACCCTAGTTCGAATCCGAGTGACAATAGAAGAGATATATTATTGTATTTTGTTATTGTAAAAACATCTTAATTTTGTGAGGTAAACCTAACAGTTTATTTTAATTTAAAAATGTTTTTTAAAGAACCGAGCTAGGTTCGGTCGCCCAGGTACTGTATTTTTAATTTACAAGATTTTATTATTGCTCAGTTGTAAAATGATTTTTCTACCATATTATAATATGTCGGCGAGATAGAAATCCAGTTAATGTTAAAAATAAACTATTTCCAAATATTTTGTTTTTATATTCGTTAATAATTTATTTTAGAGCCAGCAGAAGCTCTCCAACTGTTTCGTAACAAGCTTGCAATATTTGTTAAACAAAGCTACAAATCTAGAGAGCTAGATAGGAGCCGAGCTTCCTTTAACAGTACCACCATATCTATACTAATATTATAAAGCTGAAGAGTTTTTTTGCTTGAACGAGCTAATCTCAAGAACTACTGATCCGATTTGAAGAATTGTATCAGTATTAGTTAGCTAATTTATCAAAGACTATACCAACATGCTAAGTCCAATGGAAGCGGAGCACTAATATTTCAAAATCGGGGTCAATGTACGTATTATTTAAAAATATTTTCACCTTCTACATAAACAAAGTTACGAGTTGAAGTTAGCATTAGACCAAAGTAGTTACTCACTCATTCACTCAATTTGAATATTAAGAGTTTTAACTGAAATTTTTCACTTTTTCAAGTATTTTTATCATACAAATTTGTCCTGACAATTACAGACTCGAAGGGAAAAGTGTTTACATATGTGCAGCTCTTCTAAAAGGATGCGCTTAAATATATTAAGCAATTGATTTTCATTTATACAGAAAGTAGAAGGAAAAACTTATAGGAAAAATTAAAATGACTGAAGATTATAATATACTCTTGCCCAGTGTTAGAGTAAGTAGTATTTAAAAAAGACACACACGTGCAATTACGACATCATCGTTGCACGGAATGTGTCCTAATACCAAACAATAATATGGTTTAAGCAAAGAGAGAGATGTTGCGACGCATCTATACGATATGCATTATACAGTAGATTTCTACAAAATACGTCTACATTGAGAACACGCAGCATAGTAAGTAAAAGTTAGTGCAGTAAATCTAGCAGCAGTAAATAATTGCAGTAAATCTTTTTGATTATTTCAATAAATAGTTTATAAAAAAATCAATCTAAAATTTTTGAAAAAAGTATTAAATAGAAAAATAATAAAAAACTCACAATAGAATTAATTATGTATGTATGGGCGCGCGACCGTCCAGCCAACTGGTTTTAATGTAAGGAAGTAACAAATTAAATCAAAGGTTCATTATCTGTAGTGCCATCTGTCAGCTAATTTGGAACTTAAATAACACAGGAAATACTATTAGCAACTCTTTATTATTAAAAATTTTGGAAATATTAAGTTGGGGCATGGTCTAAAAGGTTTGGGAAAGACTGATCTAACCGGTTGGAACAGAAAGGTGACTCTATATTTAAATCTATTAAATTAATAATAGTTAACATAAAATTTACTTTAAAACACTATAGATGTTAAAGCTGTTTTAAGTAAGTAGCTTGTAGCTGTTAATGAAGGATACAAATGTGAGAAAACTAAACTTGATATGAAACCAGCTACCTAACTCGCATCGCACGTGTGGACTATCGAAGAAAATGAAACGAAAGATTTCCTTTAAACTATGATCATGAAATGAAATAAAATAGCAACTGGACATCAATATGCCGATTCATGTCTTAAAATCATATTGTAGGAGCATTAGCATATTAGGCATCATGCAGAGGATTGGTTTACCACAGATCTAAGAGGAACACTATTGGTCTTATTACAAAAAAAAATGAGCTGTTACGGGACGCTTGGCAGATGTGAAACTTCAAAATTGTTATGTATAAGTTGTATGTGTAGACAGGAATCAGCTATGCCATAATGAAAAAATACAAATTTGTTCCGTGCAATAAGGACTGTTTATTTGTTTTACTACATAAAAATTCATTTTTTAAATACAAAATACAAATATTCAACTAAGCGTAGGTGTTTTTGGTGTCATTTATCAAAGGGCGCTAGGTCGTCGGCGTGTGCCGTATAACACTAGTAGAACGAATGGCCGACAAAACAGGTTGAATCTTTGCTTATACAGACAGGGTTGCAAATGTTTTTGAATATTTCGTTAATAGTGCAAAGTTCGTGTTTTGCATCGTTACGCCAACAATCAGATTTAGCCTCCGCTTATAGATCTATCACACCAAAAAGTTAAATAAACATTCCATTGCGTAGAAATATTCTGCAAATAATTTGTTTAGATCTTTATTAAGAAAAGTTATTCATGGTAAGTAAAATTAGTTATTATTGTTTTCATGTTTTGGTTAGAAAAAAATGATGTAATTGTTGAAAGAAGTAATACATAAGTTTAGTATATTACGTCAAAGTGCGTAAAGTGGAACGGGCCACGACCCATGAAATCCATAATTTAACACGAAACGTGTTTTGCCAGCAAATAAAATGAAATAAGAAGTGTCAACTTAGGCAAGTTTTAGACAATGCTTAAATATAAATAGTATTTGTCTCTAAACAAGACTATAAACTTTCTGTAATCAAACATTTTTAAGCAAGTGTTCAACAAATATTTAACTATTCTGTAGTGCCTAAAAAACTTCAGATCATTCTTTTAAGTTGTCCATTTTTATCGGATTAAAACTAGCTTGTAAGTGTTTTTTTTATGCTATTGGCGGCAAACGAACATGTGGGTCACCTGATGATAAGTGATCACCGCCGTCCATGGACACCTGTGAAACTACGAGAATCACAAATGCCGTTGCCGGCCTTTAAGAAAGGAGTAGGCTCGTTTCTTGAAAAATAGCAGATTGTATTCGTCCGGAAACGCTGCCGCTGGGAATTCATTCCAGAGAATTGTCGTACGCGGAAAAAACGAACGTGAGAATCGCACGGTGCACGACTTCCAACCATCGAGATGACACTGATGGAACTTCAGTCCGTGACGAGTCGTTCTGTAACGGAACTTAGCAGCAGGTATTAGTCCAAACAGCTCTTCAGAGCACTCTCCGTGGTATATCTTATAAAGGACGCAAAGCGACGCTACGTCCCTACGAAGCGCCAGGGTGTCTAGCCTTGAGGAGAGCATCTGGTTGCCGACGATTCGAGCCGCCCGACGTTGGATTCGGTCAAGAGGAAGTAGGTGACATTGAGGTGCTCCGGCCCAGAGGTGGGAACAGTATTCCATGAGTTGACGGACTTGTGCCTTATAAAGCTGAAGGCGATGACCAGGTGTGAAATACTGTCCTGCTCTGTTAAGAACACCAAATTTTTTTGAGGCTAATTTTGCTCTGCCTTCCAAATGACCACCAAAGTGAACGTCGCTTGATATATCGATATATCGATACCCAGGATACTGATGTTAGGCTTGGCGACTAAGTGTACTCCCTGGAAGATAGGAACTGCGTCAAAGAGGGTCTTTTTTGCGGTAAAGATACAGACCTGCGTTTTAGTGGGGTTGAACTCGACCAGATTCTGTTTACCCCAATCTGAGACAAGCTCGAGAGACGTCTCAATCTCAGACACAAGTCTATTACGGCTCTCACAAACGCGTTCTCGAGAAACACCTGCACGACTGGTGTAAAATGAATCCACAGTACTATCGTCTGCATAGCAATGAATGTTGCTGATTTGCAACAAATCATTGATATGCAGCAGAAATAAGGTGGGAGATAGTACATAGCCCTGCGGGACACCAGCACTCACAGATCTGAGATCCGAGCATGCTCCGTCAACGACGACTTTTATGCTCCGATCCGTGAGAAACTGGACACCCACTTGCGTAGTGTCTCAGGGAGTCCATATGAAGTCAGCTTCGTGAGGAGCGCTTCGTGCCAGACTCGATCAAAGGCCTTAGCAATATCCAAACTAACGGCCAGGGCCTCACCCTTATTTTCAACTGCTTCCCCCCATTTGTGAGTCAGAAAGGCTAGAAGATCACCAGCTGAGCGGCCTTGACGGAAACCGTATTGGCGATCATTAATAAGATGGTTATCTTCTAGATACTTCAGAAGCTGGCGGTTGATGCAGGATTCCATTATCTTACAGAGCAGGGAGGTAATGGCAATCGGCCGATAGTTGGATGAATCAGAGCGGTCGCCTTTTTTATGGATCGGGTGCACCAAAGCGCTCCTCCAGATATTAGTGACTACACCTGCGGTGTATGAGCCTAAAAAGATGTGAAAGAACTGGAGCCAGTTCCGGAGCACATGTCCTAAGCACAATTGCGGGTATTCGGTCTGGCCCACTGGACTTCGAGATATCCAAAGAGAAGAGTGCATTGCGTACAGCTCTTTGCATAAACCGAACATTAGGCATCGAGCTTTCACAACGCGGTAATGTAGGTGGTGGCTTCCTTTTGCAATCAAGAGTTGAGTTGGACACAAAAAGGCAACTAAGAAGATCGGCCTTGTCTTTAGCGTCGTGGGCCAACGACTCGTCTTCTCTCCGCAATGATGGAAAGGCTGGTCGACAAAAAATTCCAAAGACAGCTTTGGCGAGAGACCAAAACGTCCTGGTTTCCGATGGGAGGCGAATTAGTTTCTCACCAATTCTACCAACAAAGGTGGACTTCGCCAAAGCGATTGCACTTTTGTAAGATCTGGAGGCAAAGTTGTACTCCTTTTTTAATGCGCTGACATTTACATCCTGTGATGCCACAGCATTCACCCAGGCCCGGTAGCTTTTCTGTTTTCGCCAGTAGGCCATTTTACATGTGCGACCGAACCAAGGTTGGGATTTGCCTCCAATGGGTATCATGGAGCTCGGAATAAACAAGCCCATTCCTTGGAGTATGATGTTGGTTAGACTATTTGCGATGGCATCTGGATCATCTAGCGAGAAGCAAACCTGCCTCCATGGGTACGAAGCGAAGAAAGAACGCAACCCATCCCAGTCTGCTGATTTGTAGTGCCAAACTTGGCGTCTGTTCACAGGTCGTGGACGAAATGGACGCGTAAGAGGCACAGTTGTCCGAATTAGGCAGTGATCCGACGAGCCCAGAGGGGCCTCGACGTTTATCTGGTAACTGTCCGGATGAGTTGTCAACAGAAGATCTAACAGTGAAGGCATATGATTTTCCACGTCCGGAATCCGCGTAGGCGAGGCAACCAATTGTGTGAGTGAATATGCTAAGGAAAAGTCAAAAACAAATCGCCCCGCGTAATCAGTAGTACGTGAACCAAGCCATTCAACATGATGGGCGTTGAAATCGCCAAGAACTACGATTTCCGCGGAAGGGATCTGATGAAGGACAGAGTCGATCGCCATTTGCATGTGCTCCATAAGGCGGTTGGTCTCTGTGTCACCGCTATGCGACCTTTACACGCAAGCATAGACGCGCGGGTGGTCTGTGCAATCCACACGGAGAATGAGAAGTGACAGATCTTGACCTTCAAGATTGGCCAGACGACGGACGCAAATATCCTCCCGGATAAATGCACAGACCCCGGCTCGAGGTTGGAAGGCCTGCTCAATGTTATAACCTGGATACCGCAGATATGCAGTGTCTGGCGGGGAGGATATGTGCGTCTCAGTTAAGAACATCAAGGCCGGCTTTTCCGTCTCAAGATGATAGTGGACGGAATTAAGGTTAGAGTGGATTCCCCTTATGTTACAGAAGTCCATGCGTAGCATGGAAGGGGTTGCCGACAATTTTTCTGTTTTATTTTTCCTAGCCGATATGACGAGCGGAATTTTGCCCACCCCAGAATACGAAGGGCAGCCTGAGCGGGTACGCTCAGGGGGGAATTCTCCAACACAATGAGTGTCGGTACCCCCCTGGGGTAAATCTCTCTTTAAAACCGCTTTCATATTTTGGGAAGGGAGAAGGAGGGCCTCCGGCTCTCTCACTTACCGGACCAAACGCAACAGTACAAGTACTGCTACTTCAAGCCAATTTTCTGTGAGAGGGTGGTACCACCCCGGACGAGCCGGTCCATTCATGCTGAAACCAGTTATAGCATCAGCGTGGCTCTACCACCTGGCAAAAAGCTGCTCGTTTAGCACCACCCGGGGGTCACGTGTAGGGTCTCGAGGGTAAAGCCTACGGACGTGAGCAGCATCAACCCCCAAACGCGAAATAATTAATCAAACTATTAATTAAATTTGTAGTTGTTGCAATGATGGCGGCATGGTAACGTGTTGTTCGTATCTTACTATGCACCTGAGTTGTTAGTGAAAGAAAACATTGTGATTAAACCATAGCAAAGTGGTGGGACCTTTCTAACTATTATTCTAATGTTTAAAATCTGTCGTACTGTACCTATAAGTATGTATCGACAGTAAAACTGCTGTCACTTCTCTTTAGGCTTATCGTATTCCTATTCGAACCACAATGTAATTTTCTATAATACAAAAAACAAAATCAAAATAAAGGCTTTTCGATTATAGACCAGCCCTAAAGTCCGCCTTCATTGCAATTATCCTACATAATATAGTAAAAAAAATTTAGTGACTTTCATATAACCAAAAGTTTGGGTAGAAAATCAACCACGCAAACCAATTATTATGACAAATGAAATAATTCAGCACTAACAAATATTATTTTCTTTTTTTAAATTTTGCCTGTCTTTCATTTGTTATTATTTGAAAAAAGTTTCATAAAATGAAAATAATATGTATGCTTATGATCACACGATAGAAATTAAGACACGTGGTTGATGAAGACTGGAGTCGAGTATACACGATCAATACGTCCTCGACCTGAGCGCGCTTCAACCTCACAGACTCTAGCATAAAGCGTTACTTTCGTTAGATGTTCCATGCGCCGAAAGAAGTTTTTACTTCATAAAACTTAGGAACCGCTGATTTAATTACTTTTGTTGCAATATTAGCAGTTTGATTTTTTCTCGAACTGACTACGCTATTTACCCGGCAAGGTCTTAACAGCTTCACTAGACTACAGTTAGCAGTTTGGCATTACCACGATCATTGGGACTATTGTTAGCCAGCCACCATCTGATGACCCCATTACTCCTGGCTTGTTAATTGTGACGTAACTAAGAAAAGGGATTATGAGGTCACTTGGAGCCTCTTCAACACTTTATAGCTTACGTAACGTCCCATTGTGACACGCCACGATGACGGTTTTTTAATCGGTTTATTATACGATAATCCAAAAGCCTTGTCTCTTAAAACGATGAGTCAGTTGCAAGCTTGCAACGTTAATAAAGTTATAAAATAATTAAATGCAAACGACCAAAGCAATTAACATTATGTCATTTCATACATAATATTATTATTACACACAAACGTGGAACATTAGACGTAAGAAAGATCATTCACAATAACATTCTGCATTTGTTTATCGTGAGTGTCCTCCAAAATGTATTTCTTGAATGATCAAAATTTGAATAACAAAATTTGGAGCACATATTATGTAATTTATATTACAAACATATATTTTAGATCTATAGTCGCACCAGTAAAACTTGATTTTATGGTAAAACCAGATATGCCAAATAAATTATAATAAAATGTAGCACAAAAAATTTATATTTATATTTATAAAGATCGTTGGCAAGTAGGTTAATTTAATTTTACTATAGTAGTTCATAAAGACGTAATATAATGCGAAAACTAATTTAAGAAAATACTCAGATAGTACTTTAACAGTGACCTGGCTATAAGAATGTTAATTTTAATTTATTACGATGTTAATTCCAATCATAAATTAATTGTAAATTCTATATCAAATTGTAATGCAGGTTATGTGAATATTGTCGTAGTGAATGCATTTATCAAAGGGCGCTAGGTCGTCGGCGCGTGTCATGTAACTCGAGTAGAACGAGTGGCCGACAAAACAATTTGACTTATGGATATATAGATAGGGTTGCAAATGTTTTTGAGTATTTCGTTAATAGTGCAAAGTTCGTCTTTGCGTTGCCACACCAACAATCAGGTTTACTATATGATGTTTCACATCAAAAGATTTTTGTTCAGTTTAGGCTTTGAAAAGGCGCTTATGAACATCAACACGACCACTGATTCGGAAAACAACCTAGTCATCGAGAAGAACTAGCGAGCAGTACAACACCATCGTTCCCATATTGATCCACCTTATAATAATAGCCTTTAGACGTTAATACCAATTTGATATGGTGCTTGAACTTACTATAAAACAAATTGATTATATGCTTTGGGATTTTACCGTATAACCTAACACTAACTCAAAAAACCGTTACTAGTTTCACCGAGCCTCTAAATGAGCAATTTGTTTCCAGTATTTAAGTTGTTTCGGTTTTCTATTAAAACCAGCTTTGTAAACAATGTATTGAGAGGGCACTGTTTTGACAAAATTCATGAAAATGTTATCTATATATAATATAATATTTATCTATATCTGTCCATATATATCTATCTATCTATATCTACCTACATCTATCTATATCTATCGAATTATTATTTTAATACCTTTAAACGAGCAATTCGTGTATATTTTTATATTGGTATATCTTCAGGATCTCGGAAAGCGCGTCATGGATTTCCTTGAAACTTAGTATGTAGGTGGTTTCGGGGACGATAAATCCATCTAGATTTCATTCATAGAAAACTTTTTTATCTGAGTTTTCAGGCAATGAAAAAATATAGCTAGAATATAAAGATAAATTCCGTCGTCGCTGTCAAAACTAAAATAGCTCAGATGGGAATCGGCTGCTTCGAAAATCCGTCTAACCCCAGTTCGAAGCCGAGTGACAGCTAAAGAGTTATATTTTTTTTTTGGAAAAAAAATGCTAATTTTGTGAGACAAACCTAACAGTTTATTTTGATTTTAAAATGTTTTTTAATAAACCGAGCTAGGCTCAGTCGTTCAGGTACTTTCCTTATTTGATTAGCGTTAGGACCACAAATGTAACTAATAATAGATCTAGAAATTTGAATGGTTCTCAAGGACATCCGCTTAGCGATAGGTTTTCAACTACATTATCACTCATAAGCCATGATGCTATGATCATATATTTTTATTTATTGAAAGCTCTATGTAAGATACGAATAGGCATGGATCAAAGCGCTGTCTGAACACACCCTCAGAGAGCTCGTCATTACTTCATTCTATCCATGGAAATAAAATATTTCTTCAGATTATTTTACACAGCTATAAAATACATATTATACAGACCTACATACAAACACCGCTGCTAAAGAAATTAGTAAGGTTAACTTGCGAAATTTTAGCGCTAAGTTGTTGCAACATTGCATTGATCAAAACGATGGTGTTAACTGTGAATTGATGGACATACGATATTGTGTTAATACATTATTACTATGAAACATTGTATGGTTTTATTTTGTAATACGGCGGATTATTATAAGTTTTTAGAGTTAATTTTAGAAATTCTAGTCTTCTTTTCAATACTCAATTTAAAATTGTTAACAGCCGAAAACAGAATAAACATAATTATGTTTTATTTATTCACTGTGAGAATATTTTAGATATTATCTTTTTATATTATTTCGTTCATATTAATGTAGACTTTGAGCATCCCTCAGGAACAGTACTTTTTCTGGATGTAAAGTACCTTATGCCCTTTTTTGTATTTTGAAAAATGCAAAATTTCACGAGTAGTTTTTCGTAGGCGGTAGATCCACGTTGAAACTATTACTGACTTCCGTATGAATGGGTCGGCTCACCCGGGGTAGTACCACCCTCTCAGAAAATGGTCGTAAAGTAACAGTGCTTTCATTGTTGTGTTTCGTTAGGTAAGTGAGAATGACGGAGGCCCATTTCCCATTCCCTCCACTCTCCTCTTCTCTGCCCTTCCTCTCCTACCACCATCGCCCATTTCCCCCATCGCCCAAAACATAGGCTGGCAACGCACTTACGACTCCCCTGGTGTTGCTAGTGTCTATGGACGGCGATGATCGCTTAACATCAGGTAGCCCGCCTGTTTGCCTCCTATATGACATAAAAAAAGGTAATCCGTGAAAACATGAACAATAAACAAACTCATATTCACGTTTATAATATCTATAATTTGATTTATCTTTAGAGTGTCTTCAAGTTACCTTATTTATATAATTTTCAAAGTCATAAAAACTTTATGAATTTTTTAGAGACTTTTACCTTTTAAATCATTAATATACAAAACTATTATATCAACCCGAATATTTAGGTAATTTATTTAATATTCTAAAAATAATATATTTTTACATAGTTTTCCCTTAATGAAATATTAAAAATAAGATTATTTGCCAGAAAACCTTTTTATTAAAATCGAAAAGGACAGCTCTTGAAGGGGGTATCTATGATGGCAATAAAAATATTACCAAAGACTTGAGACCGCAAGACGAACATAATAGAAATATATCATAGTATATATTGATATATTTAAATATATTTTGTTAACAAAATGATAAGAATTATTTACAATTTAAAACTATGGATAACCAACCGTGCCACAAGGCAGTGGTAAGAATAATGTGGTAATTAAACTTATATAGTTTAACAACAAATTTGTATAATAATGCAGTATTACTTGAGATGGTATGTCGCATTTCATCTGAGTAACCATCCACGTCGCATAGCAGTAATCATTGACAGTTTGGCAATCGGCATTGGTACTTTCCATTACAAATAGATTAAATTCAGCGAAGTAAAACGCAAGGCTTGCGCCTTTCTGCTGATAATATCAGATAGTAAATAAGAATTTTACACATACGAAGTAAGTAAAGGCGTTGCTTTCCGTTGTTGTTCCGTTGAACAGGTCTTTTTTCATTTTTTTTTTCTGTTATTACAAGCACAATTAATTATGTATAATATACAAATATGTAGTTTATAAAAGTTTTGAACTTTACATACTTATTTACGTGAAATTTACAAAAAAAAAATAGTTGAATATTTTCACACTATTCGTAGTAGGTCTTATTTAAAACTAGCGGACCCGGCGCACGTTGTACCTTCCTAATAATAAAAAAAACCTTGACAAACTACATATCTAAATCTATAAATTATTTTAGCTACTGGTGAAAACCGCATGTAAATCCGTTCAGTAGTTTTGAAGTTTATCGCTAACAGTCAGACTGACGTGGCAAAGAACTTTGCTTTATAATATGTAGTAATAATTATTTTGTCATCCTTAAGAAATTATACATGTCTTTGATTTAGATGTATTATATATGTCTTTGATTTAGATTATGGCCTCATTTATAAATACCTTTTTAAATTTACTTAGTTCTTAGGATATCACTACTTAGTAACTAACCGCTTATTAAATAAATACTATGACATGTATGCTTTATTATCTGCAGGTAACGGGAGCATGGCGCAGACTTTCAAGCACTGTGAGCGAGTCGGTGGGCTTAAAGCATGCTCTGCGACGACTACAAACGGTGCCAGCCCGGGCAGCGCGGCTCGTACACGCGCTCGTCGACAGAATGCGTGTTGGAGGTGGGCCCATCGTTTCAACGCAACTGGGCTCACTGCGCGGCCGCAAACTGGTTACAAGGACAAACAACCAGACACCGTATTATAGTTTTAAAGGAATAAGGTATGAGTACAATTTTCAGCCACACTCACACGTTCTGGAATGGCTTTTACTGTTTACCGTATTTCTTCCATAGTTAGAAACCGTTAAAGTATCATGTAAGTTGAATTTTTGTAATTTTTGACAGCATCCTCCTCTGGTCAACAAAAATAAGTAATGCTCTTATCTCCCTCCCACACTTACATAAATATTTATATAAGTATTAGCTTTTGTACGCGACTTAGTCCGCGTGGAATACTTACTTTTGACTAACACTAACACGTAGCGGGAGCTTCTAAAAAGAAAAAAAAAAAACGATTTTCAAAGTTTCTTCATTTGTGCTCCGCTCGTATTGCGTGATGCTTATAGCCTTCCTCGATAAATGAGCTATGTAAAAATAATTTTTCAAATTTGACAAAGTTCCTGAAATGAGTGCGTTCAACCAAACCCTCCGGCTTTATAACATTAAGTTTACTTTTTTACTCTGATTTCCTTATGGATGCATGGGCAGCAGTTAACAAGTCTAAAAATAAGGAATTTATGGATTATAGAGAAATTATCTTATAGTGGTTCGCTGCTAAGGCGACGGTAGCCGAGTTTATAAGACCGCGCACCTTAAATATCAAACTCGTACATCCAAATCTCCCCCCACCCTATACTACCAACCCTTTAGTGTTTACGTGATACTTGAACGACTTAGGCATAGTCAAAATTATCAAACTCAAAATATATGTACGTGCTAGTGAGGTACACTTGAAATAACGCTCAGGTAATCAACGTATATACGTATAGTTAGCTTGCTTGAATAGTTTAGTTTGATTCGTGATAGTGCGTGCAAGGCAAGACCCACCCTAAGCGCTCTAGTGCGCCCTTGAGCTCGTGCCCATACGACTGTCTGTCTTAAACACTCATCCAAAAGTTCTGGTGACGCGGACGCTTTAGAAGCCCGTCAGGCCAAAAGCGATTAGTCAGGTCGAAGAAAATATAATATTCACGTTATACATTCACTGGCATTCACTGGCAGAATAAATTTATACAGAAAGAAACGGTTCCTTGGAATTGAAAGTGATACGAAAATATAATTACTTAATTTCAATAACTACATTGCAAAAGTAATAAGATATTTTATTACATTTCGTGTACCCAACCATAAGAGTTCATATTAATATAATATTTCAAAAAGATAATGTTAATTATTTACTTTATTAAAAGTAATCTAAGTACATAAATTTTGTATATTGCATAATATATATAATATTACATTTATGAATATCAAATAAAAATTTCAAACTATATTGATGGCATAAATTTTATTATACGTTTTAGATATGCACAACCACCCCGTGGACCTCTCCGGTTCCGACCACCTATTCCCCTAGAGTCATGGTCAGGAGTACGAGACGCGTTGGAGGAAGGTGCAGTGTGCCCACATCGGTTTATGCTGTTTGATACTTACAAAGGAGATGAGGACTGTTTATTTCTCAACGTCTATACTCCCGCATTACCAGATACGCTTTCGGGGTAACTATATGATCTATTTATTAATTCCTGATGTTAATACTGCCTTTCTATTTTTCTTTAATGTGATTTCTGCTATCATATTTTAATTTATTCGTCTATTCTGTATATCGGTCTTAGAGATCAATACATGCAGATGAATTACTTTGCTCCTGTTTATTTTTGGGACTGTCGCGATTCTGTAACGCTTTTGAAATGGTTGCATACGCATGGACTGATGCAAAGAAGAGCGGCATCTATTATCAGTAGACTTAACGTTGCTCCCAACAAGATAATAAAATCACTGGTAAATATGTACGACATTCCTTTCTTGAAACACTAAACATCGTGATTCTGTGATACAATCTAGCATTTTATTTTTGTTACAACCTCGATTAAATCATCCTTCGATTGTATTTAAATACTTATTTTAACTAACTAGCTAATAATGTTTTAGTACATTGTTTGTATTTATGTCATGGATCCTTGTTGTCTTGTGTATAACTAAAATAAAAGTAATTTACATTTGATCTATTGCTCGGGAACGGCACTTTTTCCGAATGTAAGGATATATGCTTTTCTGTACCTACCCTTGATAAATTGCATCCAAAATTTTACGATGATTGGCTGTTTAGTTAAGGCGTGAGACCATAATAAACAAATACATTCATACTTGTACTATAACTCATGTTGATTATATAATACAGATGTATTTCACGCCTTATATGAGTGTTATTGGTTATTGAAACAAAACCCTTATTTCCTTCATCAGATATAATCCAAAGCTTGCCGTGATGGTTTGGATACACGGCGGTGCTTTTGCGGTGGGTTCGGGTAATGCTTTCCTATATGGACCAGACCATTTGGTCGGTGCAGGAGTTGTGCTCGTTACACTTAACTATAGATTGGGAGCACTTGGTTTTTTGAGTCTTGAAAATGATGAAGTATCTGGAAATATGGGATTAAAAGTAAGTACACTAGTTAGGTATATATACTGTAGCGTAAAAGGGGAGGCAGCTGGTGTGTACCCAGTCTGTCTCTCTATAGGTAGGAGCCCGGCGGCCACCTTCCGCCGGGCGGACCGTTGGGGCGGCTCTACAAGGCTGATTAGCTAGAACGATCCCTTGCCGCCCCAACAACACGGTCTGACGGTACACCGTGGGGTTTTCGTCCGTGCGAGTCGGACATAACCCACCCTCGGAGGGTGGGTATCCATAAGGGATTTCCCCACGTTATAAAAAAAAAAATAAAAAATAAAAAAAAAGCGTAAAATCGTTTACACACATTTCCTTTATCACACATTTGGTCATCAAAGAGACTACGTTACAAAGGTTTTTTTTTATATATTACTAGAATCAAATCAAAATACTCTTTATTCAGTCAAGGCCCTGAGAAGGCACTTATGAGCGTCAAAACTACCACCGGTTCGGAATACAACCCAGTCATCGAGAAAAATCGGCGAGAAACTCGATCTGGTTTGTCTTTTCATTATACATAACATGCTTTTAAATTATGACAACAAAATAGACATTCGTCTTTGGTGGAAGCACAGAGAGAGGCGTCGTTTTCAGACGTCACCATCTTTCACATATTGATCCATCTTATAACAGCCTTTATGTATTAAAACCCGCTTGACATAGTTCGAACTTACTATCTGGCAAATCGGTACTGTGCTTTGGGACTTTGTTATAAAATTTAACACTATTACCTGAAAAACTGTTACTGCTCTTAGTGAGTCTCAAATATGGAGTGACCAGTTATTTTCTAGTATTTATATTATATCGGTTTTTTACTTAATCCAGATTATCTATTTTTTTGTTGACATACATCAAATTATCTAGAATATATTGGTAGGGCAGAATTAAGATACCGAATTCCTGGAACTTTGTCTATAATGATTCGCAAGGCCCCAAATTATAAACTATAATAAATAATTAATATTTGTAATGAATCCCAAAGCTCTAATCATCAAATGAATATAAGTAATTAAAGAGATTAAATTTCTATGACGAAAATAATTTTAGCCAAATCATAGCATATTTTGTTTATTGTTATGCTTATTATGTTATTCTAAGGATCAAGTTATGGCTTTAAAATGGGTGCGTGACAACATTGAAGCTTTCGGTGGCGATCCCACTAGAGTGACTATCTTTGGAGAGTCAGCTGGTGCTGTTTCCGTCCATCTTCACATGATTTCACCAGCTTCACAAGTATGTCACTCTATTTTGTTGCATTACTATAGTTAAACTAGTATTTACTACTTTCAATCAGTACGTAACACTACCGTCGTAACGGCGATGGAAACATCGCGAGGAATCTTAAACCTTATAAATGTTTTTGCAGCATCAACTAATGTAAGAAAATATTGAACAGTGGATATATCGGAGTTTGAAGCCAATACGTCCTGGACTGGAGTCCTGATAAGGCCTATACTTTCTTCTTTCGGGAAGAGGCTTATGGGCATGCAGTGGGTCTCTCACAAAGTGATATAATAATGATAACAACAATTAAATAAATATTTAAAAGAATCATATCTTGAAATAACTACGGGATTTTTAATGACAATTTAATCTAGGTGTATTATTTTATTTATCTTGTATCTTAGTTTAGTCAGAAACAATTAACCATACGATGATACCTTAGGCTTATACATGTATCGATTGTTTCTTATAAAACTGAGCCTAAATCTATTGTTTGTCCCAATTAAATACTTTTTAAGTTTTTGTATTTTTTACGATGTATATACACATATCAAAAAAGCCTTAGCAACATGCGTGATATTACATATTTTACCATTTATATTAATTAATTTCTAAGTATTTACTCAAACAAAATGCGTCAAACAAAAATTTTTTGTTATTGATGACATACTGGGTGGTTGTAAAAAAAAATTTGATCATGTTATGTTTTTTCATAAAATTCAAATGACAGCGAATTTGTTTGAATTTAAGTGCGTTTTAATTGCTACGTTTAGTCTTGATTTTATAATGTTACCGACCATTTAAATAAAGTTAGCGACAAAATTGAATTGTTAGATATTCTTTACGTCATAACCAACGTCATTTGATGGCAGATGAAATGCAAAGAGCTGTATGGATGTTCCAAGCGGGAAGTAATCAATCTCAAGTATCTCGACATTTTGGCATTCATAGAAGTGTTATTTTTCGTCTTTGGCAGCGCTACAATAATACAGGAGAACCCGCTGAACAGCGTCCAGGCCGTAAAAGGAGTACAACCACTTGGCAAGACCGGTACATACAACTGACTGCAAGACGCCAGCCGATGTTAACCGCTCGTGAGATAAATTTGAGGCTACAAATTTCAAGTGGTGTTGATGTAAGTCCTCAAACTGTGCGAAATCGACTGCATGAGTACGGCCTACGAGCTCGACGCCCAATCAGGTGCCCACCGATACGTCACGGGAATCGTGCTCGTCGATGTGAATGGTGTAGAAAACGCATAACATGGACCCAGGAACAATGGGATAAAATTATGTTTTCCGATGAGTCGCGATTCGGGTTTAAGCCTGATACAAGAAGGGTGCAAATGTATCGTCGGCCCGGAAATACTGAAAGGCTCAGGTGCGTTCAGGAAGTTCATCCATATAGCGGCTCAACAGTTATGTTATGGGCGGGTATTATGAAGAACAGGTGAACTGAGCTCGTTTTTGTAAATGGAAACATGAATGCTGAAAATTACATTAAGGATATTCTCAGACGTTTTGTCTACCCATTTGCACAAATCTTTGGCTCCGATTTTAGGTTAATGCATGACGATGTGCGTTCACATACAGCTCGGCGAACCATTGAATCCTTTGCAACGGAGAACATCCGGGTATTGCCCTGGCCTGCACAATCGCCATATCTCAACCCCATCGAGCACGCATGGGACATGCTCCAGAGACGTGTTTTGAAGGACTTGGACGGAGGAACAACAACCCATCAGCTGAAGGATTTGCTACAATTCCATTGGGAGCGAATACCGCAAGATGACATAAACAGTCTCATTAATTCAATGAATAATCGTTGCCGACAAGTTCTAAATAGCAGAAGAGACCATACTTTGTATTAAATTGTTCTATTCTTCCCAATAAATACATTTTTTAGAAATTTCATTTTTATTAAAAAAATTTAGTTTCTTTTGTATCTTAGTTTCTACAGTATATTCTAATATTGTTCATTTCTGTTATTAAAAGAACTTATAAAGACAACAGCTGTTATTTTTACATCATAGAACCCTAAAGATATCATTTTAAAAATAAAATACGACGTTATAATGTGAAGAACCATCCTAAAATTTAAATTAGTACATGTTGCTTAGACTTTTTGATGAGTGTATCTACCTGCTGCTTCATAATATGAAACATATTGTATAAACACTTATTATTTTGCAATAAAACCGTACCTCACAAATAATATTATTCATTGCAATCCACAGGGACTGTTCCATGGAGCAATATCTCAAAGTGGAGTCGCACTGTCACCGTGGGCGCTGGCAAAAAAACCGCGTGAAAGAGCATTTGAACTTGGCAGGGAACTCGGTATTGACACTAACAACACAGCAGAACTGTTGGGTAAATGAATTAAATTTTAAAATTACTAATAATAATAATTACTTTTTTAATTTCATAGGCTGATTACAATATGAACATATTATCTCATAGCTACACGTCACGTTTATTTGTTCACACGAGACTTCATAATTATTTAAAGAATAAAATGTATGTAGATTTTATAATAACATAAACGCAAAAATCTGTGTTTTTAATCAGCCAAGAGATACAGTGCAACTGATAGTTAAGTACAATCCAAGGACGATAGATTATATCTACAGTTGGCGCCGTCATGCGAGTTGTATACGTTTTTGTTACTGTATGACACCAATACAAATGTTAAGATTCTTGTCGCATTAGCAAATAATTTTTATTCAGACTGAATATGAAAAAAAAACAGCTTGTCTTCCTAACGACACCCGATAGAAGTGAAACTTTTATATTAAAGGGAAATATTTTAATTTAAAAGATACAGGCGGTCACCCATTTAAGTAATGATCGCGCTCGACGTTGCTTAATTTCGGTGATCGGATGAGAACCGATGTTTTCAATACTCTACCCGACAAAGTGCTTACCGCCATTATTTTGCTTATCTACAAAAGGGTTGCCGATTAAAAATTCAAAACCCTCCTCATAAAAAGTTTGACTGGGAATTTTTTTTAAACAGTGCATACTTAAATTGTAAGAGAAAAGTAAACGTAAGTGACACAATAAGTTTTTAATGAACATATAAACATAAGCATTTTAGAGTTTTTTTCTATAATTTAAGCTATGCAGACATATAATGCATACACATATTATACTTAACATCAAACAAGTTGTTCATATCACGAGATTTACAAAGCTTCTTTGATCTTGAACTGTACATAGCAAAATGTCAAGATAGGTATAGGAGCTTTACGTATCTAAGCCGTTTGGACATTTATAACACCACATGAGTAAACTATAGTCGTACGAAGATGAGGCTTATCGCTGTTGGTATAAAAGTTCATTTCAAATTTGTAGGATACCTTCGCGCAACTCCTAGTGAGCTGCTGGTGAAGGCAGGTGTTCGACTCGCCGGAGCTCCGGGCAAGTCGGCAGACTTACAGAGCACAGTGGCGTTACCATTCTTACCCGCATTGGAGCCCGATATACCAGACGCTTTCCTAACCCGTCACCCAAACGAGAGTTTACCAGGTGCAGATGTACCGTTTTTAACAGGATATAATGCACAGGAAGGAATCATATTATTTCGCCGTAAGTATATTTAACGTATAGTCTAAAATTAACTATTTCTATTTTTATGAATTGTAATATTTTGAAGGTTACATCTTCAAGTATTAAATAAAGTAGCATGTGGTCTCGTATTAAGTGCATTGAACAGATGCAAGAAGTATATATTATTAGGCATGTTTACAAAAATATACTATAATTATTTCGATATTATATTGATAATATTGGCTACAAAACTACTTCCTTAGATATTCAGCAGATAATATATTCTATAGTTCAAATTCTATAGACCATGTCAATGACACTGTGCTTTAACACAGATAAGTAGAGGTTTGAGTATAATTTTTGTATTTTTCTAGATATTTAGGTCAAATATTAAGCACCTATTTTTTTTATTCATTTAGAACGAGAATAGAGTGCAGAGTATACTCTATAAATATTGCTATTGTCTAAACATTCAGCCTGTATATTATAGCTTCTTGACCACCAGATGTTAAAAGACGTTACGGTCTAACATAATAACACGCTACATCTAGAGAGAAACTGGCTCTAAGTATAGCTGCCGGAACACACTGGTAGGTACTTTGTAACAGATCTCCAACTTCAGGGTGGTAACTAGCCATTTATGCTTAGAAAAAGCTCTACTAACTTGTTATTGGTTCATTTCATGGTTTTTCTACAATGAAAGTTCCGGTTTATTCGTAAGATTTCGAACGTACATCGATCAAAGTGGCTTCCGAACCACTGATTCAAAACGTATAGTTACAATATTTAAAATTTTTGTATAAAAATAATTATACATTTACAGATATAAAACCTAGATCTTAATTCTATGATATATAATATATTTCAAACCTAGAGTTTGAGTAGTTTTTAAAAAAAAAAAAGTAAACAGCATGGATAGAATTTTTACTTGTGTATATTACGCATTACGTTTAGTTTGTTTCCGGTTGTTGATGACATATTATTTCCTTTTTGATAGTTCAGAAAATTAGGTTAATATATGATACTGAAATAGTTAAGAAGTATTAATTACATTATGTAATAGTTGATATTAAAATTTATAGCCCAAAAATAACAGAGCCTAGATGATTGTCCATATTGAGACATCGGTTGACGCTTGTTTGTTTTATTTGATTTGATTGTTTGACGTTTTGTTTGTTTGTTTGATGTATCAAATAACAGAACAAAAAACGCCACGTATATACGTAGACATCCCATAAATATCCGCACTAATCAATTGCGATATTTCAGTATCCAAACGGTTTATTATTACCCGATTATTTTTCGATTATTTAGATATCCGTGTCCTCTTATTATGCAAAACAACGTTCTCATTTAAATATTACAACAAAGTAAATGAATATTTCAATAATAATGATAATAAGTATTTTTAAACATACTTTCCCGTTTGCTCCGGAAATTATTATCTGAACAATAAGGACGCAGAGCGGTGACCCTTTATATTAAAGCAGAACAAAGCTTTAACATTTCTTATTCAATTAAATATTACGTATATGATTCACATAAGAAATAAATAATATCTGTTTTAATTGATAAATAAACTAATGTAATACTATTGTTTATACGATTATTGTCGAAACCATGACATAAATAAGTTTAAATCTTGAAACCAATATATAAAATGTTTAAATACCGAAATCAATTTCCGAACGGCAGAATTAATTTGGGTAATTCTTTTTTGTGTTAATAATTCTCAAGACTTGTATAAAAGAAAATATTTGATATAGCGAACAGAAGAGTAAAAATTTTGGATTTAACAATCTACGAATGTAAAAAAGTGAACGAGTGAGTGGAAAAGTAGATATAGAAAATTAAAAAAGTACTGGCATAATTAACAAATTGGTGTTCGGTGGTTCAGTTGCTACTTTACTTCATTGTCACGTGGTAGTACTGTAAAGGGAAGATTTGGTCAGCGAAATCGGAGCATCGCGTCGGAGCGGACATCTAGTAAAAATAATATCGGCTTCCGCACATTACACGTTATATATTCCACAATAAAGCGAAAGTGAAGCAAAATAACCGTTTCTCTAATAAGTTAATGTGTAATTATGATATCCATGCATATTTGATCGTGAATTACTGATACAAAATATATCTAACTATACCAAAAACTACTACAATAAGTACAATAAATTAATAAATTGGTCAATGAAGACTATTGTATGGTGATAGATATTGAACAGACCATTCCATGTTTTCTAGTTTATTAGGTAATTCAAACAGTTCTAGGATATAGTCACGGCCTCAGTTATGGTATCAATTTAATGCTGAGTCACAAGATTTACGCAATAACAGATATTCGATAAATGGACTAATAGATATTTCTTAATATATGTTATACAAAACTTATGTAACGTCAATAACACTCGTTTGAATGATAGATAAAATAAGTTACCTAACTTTTTACATTTTTTTTCCCGAACTGACTACTTTGTAGGTTGTAGAGCCACGCTGATGCTATCTATTGCTGGTTTCAGCATGAATGGGTCCACTCGCCCGGGGTAGTATCACCCTCTTATAGAAAACCGACGTGGAGTAACAGCGCTTGTATTGTTGTGTTTCGTTCAGTTAGTGAGAGCGCCGCAGGGCCCCCCTCATTCCTCTTACCTACCCTCTCTTCCCCTTCCCCCTCCCCTCCCCCTCTTTCCCCACCAACACAGGCTGGCAACGCACTTGCGACTGCTCTGGTGTTGCTGGTGTCTATGGACAGTGGTGATGATCACTTCACATCAGGTGACCCACATGTTCGTTTACCTCCTATCATATACAAAAAAAAACTACGGTATTGACCTAGCAAGGTTTTAACAGCTTTGCCGGACTACTAACTTTTTACATGTATATAAAAACCATTTTTTACAGTCATGCGTGTCGTTCAACATGTTAATTTATAGAAAGAAAAGCATTTGGTTGTATTTCCTACAATTCGTTTGGGCATAGATAATTTTTATATTTAGAAACTTATATATATATGCGAATATTATTTTTTGCGTAGTTCGGTTAATCAGTAAAAAGTACAAAAGTTAATCCCATATAGCGCGATCTAGTGGCGCATGAAATTAAAATGTAAAGCATAATAAAAGTTTCAATGAAAAAATACGCCAGTGGTCATGGGGATCAATAAAAAGTAAAAAAAAATGCATTCAACAACAACGTAAAATTTTAAATATACACTAGCCGATAGCCGCGTCTTCTTATGCATCTTTTATTAACTTAACAATATCTTTTATGTACAGAGGACAAAAATTAAGCGTCACACCGCTTGTCCCACTTCTCCCCATAGCAAAAAACACATCTCTGAACACATAGTGTTTATAAAAAATATAGTTTCCTTAAGTGATATTTTTTAATAATACGTAATATATATTCGATCCATCTAGAATTAATATAAAATCAATAATAAAAGTAATTGAGCATAAAGCTTAAAGTTATTTGTATTGTTACTAAATAGATTTTATACCCACGCTCTTAAGAAATTTTTTCGCGTCAACATTGGAAGTATACAATTTCGCATCAACACTGACACTGTAAAAACTCCGGTTTGTCACAACTGCGAGGTTTTAGTTTCGATTACCTCATTTTACGCCAAAAGAATAAATAAAAATGACACACGTATTTCATCGAACAAATCCCGGACATCTCATTATGTCAATATTTAGTATTTTGTAATAATTACATTCGCAAAATAGAAATTCACAGAAAACCGATGTGGAGTACCTATGCTTGCATTGTTGCGTTTCGTTTGGTCAGTGTGAGTGCCGAAGGCCCACCTGTCCTCACATTCCCCCTCTCCTCTTCCTTTCCCCCCTCTCACAACACAGGCTGGCAACGCACTTGCGACCTCCCGGGTGTTGCAAGTGCCTCTGGGCTGTAGTGATCACTTAACATCAGGTGACCTATCTGTTCGTTTGCCTCCTGTTACTATAGAATTATATATTATTATATTATAAGATAAAAAAGGATAAAATAATATTTGGTGAATTAATAAATTAAAGAAACTATATTAGACAGTCTACAATTATTATTCACAGTGTGAATAGATGTGAAAGAGAGACTAATGATAATAATTTCAATTTAAATAATTCACACTATAATTAATTTAAAAATTCAAACGAGAACACGGTTATAATTCCATTGTTTTAAGTTCTCACTTTTGTCGGCAATCTTTGTGACTATCTCGATTTTTTTTTATTTCAAGATTATTGATGTTTTTTGACAAAGACCGATAAAATATTCTAGATTAATAAGCACGAGGAAATTGTAATATACAAAATTAAAGGAAAATAAACGACTACCATTTCTCTTTTCTTCATACCTAACTTATAACTTGATCAGCTTCTGCGTAGCTATTAAACAAAAACAAAATAAAGAGAATCGGTTGAGAAACAAAGAAGATAATAACTGTTTTGTCTCTGCCAATTTATAAATATAGGTTGCATTTTACATCATTAAATATTGATATTCATAACTCGGTATCTAGCTTAAAACGAGAGTACTCTTATAATCTAAAGTTGTAAAAATATAACTCTACATTTTTTAATATATATAATCTAGGTTATTTGTAGTTTTATGGTACAGTAAACTTAAAAATAAAACTATACCCCTTTTTATCTTTTTCTATTGAAATTTATTATTGCAAGTGCATAATGATATTGTGGCGATTTCAATGTTTTGTAAAATTGGAGGCCCACTTGTTAGAAATTTCTAGGTGATATTTACATTTTGAGACATTCATGTGCCGTGTTATCATTTTTAATCCCTTGTGTGTAGACATACCGAATTTTATTACGCAAAATGTTAGTAATGTTACATAACATAGGGTCAAATGACGCAAGTTTACGTATAAAAAATAATAGCCACTACATATGAGGCTAAGATCCCACAAAAAATTTCATACTAAATTTTATTATTATTACGTAAACCGTAATAACCATAAACGAAAAGATCACAGTATAGAACAAACAAAACAAGGTAAATTACTTTTTCATTGAATAACTAGATTTCACTCTCGGGTTCGCTCGTAGTAATGAATTATCGATCTAACCCTCGGGAACAATATTTTGAAGTTATACATCTTTTGGCGCGTTAGGGTAAAATGATGAGAGTACATTTTTACGATGCGCGCGCACACCGTCACGAAAAACCGACACCCTGAAGTTATTACGATGTGCGCGCACACGATCACAAAACCGACACCCTGAAGTTAGCTATAGTCAACAAAGAAACAATCTTTGTATTTGTTGTTTGTATTTCTTAGTATTAAAACTTTCAATGTATCTATATTGAATACCTTTTTTTCTATTGTTAGTGTCGTTTTTTGTACAAACGTTGAATAAGGTGAAAGATAAAAATGTTGAAAAGATTTTTACCTTGTTAAGCTAAAGAAGTATAACTTCTAACGCGTGTACATAAGTACACACACACTTTTTCTTCTATATGAAAGGTACCTTATGGTATGTTAGTTTGAGAAAATCCTTCATAGTCATTTTAGGTTTTATCTGTTTTAAAAATTATTTTATTATTTATTATATATTATTTATTAAAAATTATAAAGTTAAAAATATTTTTACGCAAATATCTCGCGACCTATTGCTCTATTGCTCGGAGGTTAAAGCGGTCATTATAAAAATTATTTCTAGTAAAATCTTCTACATAAAATTGTTCATGTATTTTTCTGTAAAATCAACCATTATCGAAGTAGAGCGCTGTAAAAGCGACTAGAATGCACTTACTTACGGTATTGTATACCGTACACCAAAGCGTAAACTCTATTGCTTTTTATTAGTGTTTGTGTCTTAAAAACTTTTATCTAATATTTGGACGTTTCTGACCAACTGGCCAACAGGTACTTGGTGACGGATTTTCCACTTGAACTGTTTTAAAGTGTGTTTCAAGCAATGTGCCGTGTTGTGAGCAATGCCTCGTTACGATTATAAAGGAATATATAAAAACAGTGCGTTATGCATATTGAAAATCGCGTGCACTGGCTTATGCAAGGTGACTTATGTCACTGACCGACAATGTTCTTTTCCAACAGTTGTTCTCTAGGCCGAGTCATACTAACACGGTAAATTGTTATTGTTACATACTCACTACTTAGGTATTTACATAACAACATAACAATTATGGCAACTTCGTGCCACTTTCTCGATAGATGTATTTGTTGACATTAGACACGTTAAATATTTTGTTAAATTTTAGTACCTTCGTTCCAATAGGGTCGCTGTTAGAATGTCTATGAACTAAGAAGAAATATTAGTCAAATTTTTTTTGTCGATTTTCTGTATCAGCAATCTGTAATACTATAAGCGGATTTGTTGAATGTGGAGTATATCTGGCCAAGTGTGTCCTCCATTGAGGACATCTACTTCCAGTATTAGTCAATATAGCTACATATTCTTTTCGAGTCACATTAGAAACGTCAATTTCAAATTTGTTTTCTTCAATAGGTTGTTAGTACTGTCTTCGCCAAACTTTTTCACCGTTCTGAATATAGCTGCGTTGATCATAAAGTTAGATATAAGTATATATTAAATTACTTGTATGACACCGAGACCACTTACAGATAAATAAATGAAAATGTTATATTTCTATTAAAATATCATAATATATTTATTCTTTATAAAATTCTTGATTATATTATGCACAAGCTCGAACTTCGGCTGTATTCAGAGTGGTCAAAAGGATTCCCAAGGGTTGTAGATTAGATGTTATATTTAAATAACTGTCATGTCAATGATTTATACTTTTATCTGTACCAAATGTTGTGAAAATTTTTTTTCTTCTCGTGATATTATTATCTGTATTCAGTGTTATACAAAAATATATGAAATGTGATGGATAGCGACTGAATAAACTTTTACTGTTAGATGGTATGGAAGAAACGCGTTATTTCCAAAATAATAATTGATATTACTAAATTCTCCAATAACTACACGGGGAAAAAGGATTCGTTCACCCAAGATAATATAATTTCATATATGCACCATGAAATATTTTCTCATTGTAAGATAAAAAATATCTTACGAATTTAAAATAATATTAACTTGAAGTAAGCAAATACCCTCTATTCCAAAAAGCATATACTGTATCGTTTTAAGATATTATCTAATAGAACCAAGAATTATTTTTTTCTTAAATTAAAACATTTCGTATTCTTGGACTTTGGCTTTTGTCTCATACTAGCGCGAAGAAATTCTGTGTTTTAACTCAAGAAAATGTAATTCTTAGTCCGATTATTTCTACTTTCGGTTTAAAGACAGAGTGCTTCAACTGATACAAAACGGTATTCGATCAAGGATCGCTGGTGTACGACCAAGGTTAATTTCATTAATCGAAAATGTAGTACTATTGGTTTAAGAGAAAGTAACTTTAGAGGAAGACAAACACCTTTTTAGGCGACATGGTAGAAATTTCATGTAAGATTTTTGTTTTTAAAATCAAGAGTTTCTTTTTACGTATGAGTAAGTATTAGTTTGTGTTGATGTCATCGCTTACTTGCATTGAATAGTATAATGCATTGATGCAAACTATTTTTAATTTGTACAGAGACATCGATGATATTGATTTGAGACTGTATAATCTACGCAATAGGTATTTTTTCTTGTTATAATCTAATATTATCTTTTGAGGAAAGAAAATTATTTTAAATTAAGAAAACATATTATCAATCCAAATAATACAAATGTATTGAAGCAAGCTGATAATAAATTGACTCAAATACATTCACCGGTGGCACATTCAGGTATATACCCTGGAAAATATTACCAGGGTATTTAAGCTTTGCTATAATAACTGAAAAATAAAACCTACTTGGAAGTTTGTATTAGTTAATGCAAACAACCTTAGTAGGTTCTATATTTCAATCATTGTAGGAAAGATTTTAAATACACTGATAAGATATTCCAAGATATATCTGAATGTGCCATTGGTAAAAATATTTGAATCAAAGTTTATATATAAGAAAAATAAATTTAAATTACACATCACAAACTAAGCTATACAAGATAATTTACATACAAAAATAAAGTTAGTTGACATTACACATATTATCAGTTTGCTTATACATACATTGCACCTTTTAGTTAACTGTCAGCTGCAGAAGTAGGTATTATGTAAACTGCTTTTCACAGCGCTTCAGGGCGGACTATGTCCTAGATAAATATAATCAGAAGTGGCGCTTCTTAATCACAATGAATTAAACCAATACAGTGAAATAAACTATATATTTTTATTATTCCATTTATTTTTTCTTAAAGACAAACACCAAATTAACAATTCACACACATCGGTACTCTTCGTCAGAAGTATGATAATACAGTGATTAACTTTTTTTTTTAACATAAGTCTCTATAGTCAGTACAATGATCTTCCTATAGCAACAAACATCTGATAACAAAAATTAAATCAATAAATATTACACTTTTCTTGTTTACCTTTTACAGATCAAAAATTGAATTACAAGCTATTAGGTACATTTGCTTTATTAACCTATAAAGTATGTTTTACAAGTTTATATTCCATAGGTATTGATTAATCAGTCAAATGTAATTCACTCCCTGAAATATAATTCATATTTCTTTGTGTTAACTAAAACATTACATTACATTTTAGGTATAGTATAGTAACTAAAACAATCATTTAAACATTTAATCTGAAACAATGAAAATGATCATTATAAGATTGTTACTCTGTTTTACATATAGAAATAGAAATTTGACTTGGTATCCTTTGGTAACAGAACTTGATCAATTTTATACAAGAACTCACATACATGAAAGTTCTAGACAAAATATTTAATCATTTTTTCTTCTATATGCTGTACATTTACAATTAATTATATTTATTTGAACAAAGTATATAGAGAATTTTTATACATAGCTGCTTTTTTACAAAACTTAAAGATTTTACAGTAATTATCACTTATATTTTAAAATAATATTGTTAAATTTAGTCCGTATTGCATTTTTGAAACAAAATAATTGTATAAATCGATGTATGTGTGCACTAGTTGTGTTAGAACTATAACAAATTACACTAATGCATATAAAAAATGAAGTTTTTAAAAATAGTGACTTAATGTTTAATATTATAACTGTAGATATTATATACGTTAAAACAAGTGACATTATAATTTGCACAGAGGAACTACTTTATGAGATCTATATATATTCTAAATGGAATAAGTGGCTTCCATTTCTCTGGATAAACTTCGTTATTTTGTTAAATTAATTGAAATTATTTACCTTTTTTGATTAAATTAAACGAGTAAATTGAGTGGGTATATATCCTAATTAATACAGTTGTGATTAGTGATTTACACATAATAAAATACTAAATTTGAGTACAGAGCACATTTTAATAAACTCATTTATCAATTGTGTTACCTGTGGAGTATTTCATATTTTCCAAGGAGAAGAAATCTTCAACATTTTTATACTTTTTGGTGTGTGATATGTGTGTGTCTCCTGATTTTTCCATTATGCTGTCACACCTAAATACAGTGCAGTTTCACTTACAGCCAATTTATGTTAGTTTTGTTTAAATCTGAAATGAAACATTCTTGTACCTACAACAATCAAGTAATCACAACAAGCTTAATATAATACATATTATTGTAGACAGTTATTTAAAATTTGCTTATTTGTTCTGGAGCAACATTGGGATAGACAAACAAACAAACCATGCATTGCTTTAAAATATTCTGTAGTTATCAGAATATTTTAAAGCAAAGCTATGAAATTTATTAAGCATCATGTATTTAAAGGCAGTGAAAAGTCATTACCTGGCTATGTATATTCCTATATATACTAGATTGATTGTATTACTAATATAATTTCTATGTTGTTTTTTGTATTCTTGAAAATTATAAGATTACATATGAAACATTAATATTCTGAATTTTCCAACCCAATAAGATATGTCTTATTTTTTTTTACTATTTGACTGGTCATTTGTATATGGTCTTCTTTTGTGCTCAAGGACCTGAAAAATAATATCTGATCTTATCATTTATGACAAATTGTGAGCTTTCACAGAATTGCAATTATTTTTTCTTGACCAAACTCATTTTATTCACAGATTTGTATGCTATAAGATTCTCCTTGCTATAATTTTGTAATAAATGATTATTATATAAGTAAGCCACCTAGAAAGAAAAAAAATGTATAGTTATTTTTAATACATCCCATAATATTAATCATGCGTATTAATTTTAAATAATATAATCTGTGATGACTAGTATGGGGTACATTTAACATAACTCTAAGACAAATACAGAGAATATTTTGTACATACTTATATAAAGATTATTACTTACTTGTTGAAAATGTATGTGAATAATTGTTAAATAATAATAATATCAGTAAGTTTTTTTTCTTTTGCTGCTAAAGCGATTGTTTTGATAGTGGTATGAGATTAAACTTATATATCTTTTCTTCAGGTGAGGTCTCTCCCATGTTTTTGAATCAAAATCTGGAAATATTTTCTGTCTCCAGGAAATAAATCAGTAAAAGAGGTAGATATCCCACAGCTTCATCTTCTACATCAAGCTCTTGACCTTTAGCAAATGATATTAACTAGTTGCTGTTGTTATATTTTCTGTTAGTACCTGAATTAACACATCGAGTACAATGATTAGACCAATACTCATATAATTATAACAATGTATACATATTTGCTTAGATACATAGTATTTTTACGTAATTGCCATACCATCGCTTCCAAGTAAGTTTAACAAACAAACAAAAATAGGCGAATGATGCTAAAGGCCTACTTTTATATAATCTTATACAAGTTTTATCAGTCGGCTTACCAAATATCAATTTTATTTATTACGAACCAGCGTTTGCGCTGAATTTGATTTGACTTTTTTTTTTAAATATTGAAAACAATCTAAAGTTGTTTGTAGCGAAGGTTAACAAACATGTTCGCGCACGTCTGTATGCAATATTAGAAACACAATGGCATCTTACGTAGATTAAATTGTGTATTATAAGAAATACTACTTACTGCGAAAGGAAGTAATTCCATCTTCTGGCATATATCATGAGTCCATATGCAATATTTAATAATTTTCTTTAAAAACATCTTTCACAACACAGTGTTACACTTCCAAACACAAACAAAATATAATATACTGCAATTCAAAATTAGTGATGCTCAATATGATATTGACGTGTGTGTGAATGTCGATAACTCCGCAAAATTAATGTTCTTATAATATATTCAAGCAATATAAAATCCGTTTTTTTTTCTTTCGAAGTGCAATTAGGAATAGAACTTTAGTATAATATCGAAATGTTACTAAATAAACTCGAAATAAACTGAAAACGTGTCATTTGTACAATTAGTACAAAATTCAATTCCACCATCATTTATCATCATCAGAGAAGACGAACAGCAATACACGGTCTATATACGGTCCAAGTTCTTATTGTTTCTCTTATTATATTCTAGCATTCGTCATATTAGAAGGAATAGAAACATTCGCAGACAGATAAAATTTTTGAAATGTAATGTCTCACTATCTCACATACATCTACAATAAATTAGTTGTCGGTTTATTGGTGTATTCTGATCGAGGTGGTCTCGTTAGTGTAAAAATTCTTCTAGAAGTTAACACAACAATATCCATTGCGTAGTGAACAATTAATAGTTTAATATGGAATAATTAAATCATAAGGTAAAATTGTGTAGTGAGAGGTTATTGCCCGAAGCCATCCTGAGCTCATTTTTTTTATTTGTTATTTTTTACGTAGCCCAGATTCCTCTAACGACAATCGATATCGACGTATTACGATGTACAACACTAGATTACGCTTTCTTCGAGAAATTAATTCATTCAAGTCGACTGAATGATTATTTTCAGTCAAAAATTGAAAATTGCTTGATCCAGAATTCCAAAATTTCGGCGGTAAATAATGAGTTTAAGCTCAAAATAATATTATTTTGAACTATAATTAAAATAACCACAAAATAGAACCAAGAAAATAAAATCTTAAGTAGAAGTTACTGATTTTTGTAGCAAGTTTTTTAAAAATCTTCAATCTGAGAATTTTGATGTATTGAGTCGATGAAATATTTTTTTATGACGATTAAATTCAGTGTATTGACGCAATTTATTAAAGTTTCTTTGACCGAAAACGTGCATTATATCAAAATGAATAAAATTTGTTCGACAGGAGAAAAGTTAAAAGTATTTAGTGAAGAAGATGATTATTTAGTTTCAAAAACTTAGATATTGTTTTAAACTTGCATTTCTTTCTTTGTAAAGAATAAATTCAAAATAATAAAATTGCTTGGATGAATAGAAATAGCTTTGGTTGAATTAAATCACGAAACTCTTTTTTTCCGTGTACTAAATAAAAGAGATACCGAACTGTGATATCTACACATATTTATTTAGAAAGTGTATAGGTTTTTTGTGGATAACGACGTGGTCACTAGTTCTGGGTATTCAACACAATAGAAATATTAAAATAAAATATTAAATTCAGAACGTTTGATTTATTATACCGACCCAACTGTCGCAAAAACTGTAACATAGAATGTGTTATCCTTATTCAAGTGACCACACGTTACAGATTCTAATTTAAATGCCTACGTATAGATGTCGCCATAACTAAGTATTACAATAGAATTATCAAAAACATTATACACGTTTGCATTTCTTATGCGAAAAACTTTATCACCCAATTGTTTAAGGTGTGGATCAATAGAAGATTTGCAACACTTGTTGATGGAATGTGTCCGCAATAAATCACAACGAGAAGCTGTTATTGATCAGTTACAGATTAATGTATTAGATCAGGGTCGCTTCCATAGAATCTTGTGTGCACCTGCAAGTTAGGAAACCAAGATTCTATGGAAGATTGTATTAAAGTCTATTCTATGAATAAGTTAAGATTAGGGTACGATGGGATTGACATGTTATTCGTGGACCTAAGGCCCTAAATAAAAAAATTATAAAAAAATATGTAAACAAAGTTCATATTTACGCAACGTCTGTTAGTTCTAGAAAGATATTAATTTTGTCTATTCACAGGGATGAAGCTAGAATGATAAATATGTAATTAATTTTTTTTTTGTTGGTTAGGTCTACAACGGACTCCGAAGCTCCTTAGCGAATTAGATAAAGAATTCAAGCGAGTGGTACCGCCTGAGTTATTATTGAAGGATGAACAATTGGCGCAGAAGATTACAGACTCCATTCGGACATTCTACTTCCAACAGCGACCTGTAGATATTAGAAATATTGACAGCCTAATTGATGTAAGTCCCACGTCAATTAGGGCTCATAACAAACTTTCAATACATAATATTAGATAAAGAGGTACACTTTACTTTAATATGGTTGAAGAGTGATATGTAGAAACTTGCTTTACCAAATATAGCAAACGAATTAAAGCGCACTTTATTGTAAGGAAACGCCATGATAAATTAGCTTACGCCCACGATTTCGTTGGCGTAAAATGGTTCTGAACGGTAAATAAGTTTGATTCTACACCATACATTTTAAAGTACTTTTTAAAACTATAACAAATAAAGCCTTTAGGTACTATATAAATTTGCAACAATAAAACAAATGTTACTGATATAAAAGGCACAGCGTGACAAAAATCGCGCTCTTCTTTAAAAAAAAAATTATCTACTGAGTTGTGTCAATCTGTTATATGTGCACTTGCTTAAGAGGTTGCCAGTGAACTAATAGAGGCTCGGGAAAAGCGCAACTTGTAATTTTCGTATCGCAACTCGGCAAAATTTACCTGATGATGTACTCTCACGTAAATTACAAAAATTTGGTACCACTTTTTTATTATTTTATTACAAGCTTCATATGATATTCCAATTAAAAGTACAAGTACAGTACTTACACAAGAATCAGTGTATGTATATTAGTAGATAGCATATAGAAAAATATGCATTTACATAATGTGTTATGAATTATTTTGATTTTCATCATGAAACCTATGCCTGGCCATAGAGCGGGAAATGACCTTAGTTGGCTGTTTTGTCAAATTTCTAATAATATATAATGTTCCTTCAAATGAAATATAGAGCACCTTTAAGAATAATGTAAATGCTTTAATTTGTCCTTGCTTTAAATTAGGTTCATTCACAAATAACAGCGGAATTTACGAAACCATTTTTTTTTGTGCGTTTAGTTTATTTACCCTGTTGTTTCGTAGCAGCGATGAGTTTTATCTGGCTGTTTTTTTAATTCTTGAATTATAATTATGTAGACGGCTTTTGTATTTTGTAAACATTAGATAATCGAAACTGTAAAGTCTGGTTTAGATAATAATTTGAAAATCCTCTATCAGCCAACAAAAATTTTAGGATTATGTATACATATCAATGATATCACAAATATATTACATATGTTTTATTTATTGTTAGGAGATTTAAAATGTAGAGTAGAAAAATATTAAGAAAAAAAAAATCTTTGTTTCTTTATCTACTTTTTACCACCTTCCTAGTTTTATCCTCTTCATTTCTTTGATCTCCTAACAATTTATTTTTTTGGCAGTTATTCACAGATGTAATGTTCTTACGACCGGCTTTAGAAACGGTACGCCTATATGCCTCTTCAAATAGAACGAGTCCCACGTATATGTATCGATTTGCTTTCGACGGAGCATTGGGACTCTTCAAGCGCATGCTGGGCATCACGCACTCTGGCGCTTGTCACGGTGACGAGATTGGCTACCTCTTTTACTTTTCGAGAATAAATTACCGGCTCGACGAAAGTTCCACAGAGCTGGCAGTCTCGAGAAAGATGATTCAAATGTGGACAAATTTCGCCAAAACAGGGTAAGTTGTGTTTTTATTCTTAAAAATGCATTGTATCCTAGCCCTAACCAGTATTAAAAATGCGAATGTAAATTAGTTTGTTACGCTTTTACACGTTAATTACTGATACAAATTACGAAACAATTTCATTTGGGAGCCAGTCCACCTCTGACTTTAGAGTGTTACTAAATTAAGTCACATTGTCATATACTCTAGCGAGACTGTAGCCAAATGTTAACCTATAAAAACATTTAAAAAAAATGAGAACTGGTAAAGGACATAGATTTATTTATACATACTAGTGGTCGTCCAGCGGTCAAAATTTGAGTAGTAACTGATCGAATAGTAAATACTAGTCGAATAGTAACTGTTACAAATATTTTCTTCATGTTATATATATTATAAGATATCATTATTTGAATTGAGTATTGTAGATTGTAAACATAAAAAATTACAAAAAACCTTACCTTAACTTATCTAAGCCTTTTATGTACTACATTAGAATCTATACTGGTGTTGATGTACTTTTAATAATAAAAGTAAATACATGATTTTTACTAGAGGATGGAAGAAACAGGAAATTACTTTAAAAATAAATGATAGTATATTGTAGAAAACGGATGATATTAAATATCTAGGATTGTGGCTCGATAAATTATTACTATGGAATAGACATGTTAATGAAGTGGCCAAAAAATGTACAAAAATTTTAAATTTATTAAAAGTTCTAGTAAGGCCTGCTTGGGGAATGAGCCAAAAGCATATGTGTCGATTATATATAGCATTAATACGGAGCAGACTTGATTACGGCAGCTTTTGTACGGAAATTGTGCAAAGGTACATATGTATAAATTTGAGAAAGTTCAAAATATGACTTCAGAATTGTATGAGGTTTCATCAAAACTACTCCTATTCATGTTATGGAGAGTGAGCTAGCCATTATACCATTAAATATAAGAAATCAATTTTTAGCGAATAAATACTGTTTAAAACTGGTATCTGTATCTAATAATGTAACAGGCCATCAAATTGTTGAACTCAAAGCACTTTGCCAACTTAGGTACTGGGAAAGAAAGAACAAACCTTTACTTTGTTTAGCATATAAGAAAACAAAAGAACTTAAAATTAATTCTTGCAATATTTTAGAAATGTATAATTTAGATGTATGAGTTTCTTATATAAATGTTAGAAGCATGGTTCAAATAAATATAGATTGTATTAAGACTTACAAAAATCAATTAAATGTAGTTTCTGCCAAATATGTCATTGAAAAAGAATTGAAAATAAAATATGGTATAAATTGTATACTCATGGCTCTAAAAATAATAATAGCTTAGGATTTCCTTATTATGACGTTAATAAAAATATTGCTGTGGGTTATAAAATAACTGAAGATATATCAATTACGGCACTGAGACTCTGCATATGCCACTAAAAGTAAAATTAAAAAGGTTGTGATTTTAAAGGACACCAAAAGTGCACTTCAGCGCCTGATTCGATGTGCCACTGGTCACAAAGGCGTATCAGTAGCATATGTTATATTGAACCATATTTTTAAGCAACAGTTTGACAATCAGTCAATGGTTCTTCAATGGATTCTTTCGCATATTGGCATTAAGGGGAATGAAGCCGCTGACCGTATTGCAAAATTAGGGTCGACGCATGGTACAGTAAAAGAGGTTAAAGTTAATTATTGGGAAGTGCTGTCAAACTTAAAAAAAAGGTTTTATAATAATTCGAAAGAATATTTTGATGAGATAAGTAAGGAAAACGGTATCTGGTATAAAACAATACAGTGTCAGCCTCTTCATATACCGTGGTTTAATGAATGTAACCTAAACCGACAATATGTTAAGGTAGCTTTAAGACTCCGGTCGGGGCACTATCCATCGAGAAGTTTTGCATACCTAATGAAGAAAGCTGAATCTCCCAACTGCGATGTATGCAGAAAAATTGAGGATGTGCATCACTTGATGATGGAGTGTGCTAAGAACGGCATCGAAAGAGAGTCGTTCATGAGTAGTATAAAAAGTAGTTGCCAGAGTCTGTTCGGGTAACGCTAGGAAGCTATATGATCTGGTAATGATATCATCAACGACTCTCATGATAAAGCTAGTAAGATTGGGGAACAATGGGGCTGGTATGTTCGTTGGAATAATAGCCCCTTTAAACAAGTAAAATTAAAAAAAAAGTTTTTAGATCTATCTACACTATTAAAATAATTACAAGATAACAATTATAAAATAGCTGGATATAATGTGAGGGATAGAACTCTTTAATAGATTTCAATAATAATATTTTTCAACCGTTATCAATAGAGCATTCATATGCGCATTAGTTCTTAGTGTTAAGTTGTATTAATGTCTTTGTTTACTATATTATTGTTTGATATAAAAACAACCGACAAGGATATCTAAATTGATCTTGGAATGACTGATATATCGACCTTTCTTGTTCCAGAAACCCCACACCACCCGTTGACTACGAATCGACTGTCGATTTTAAGTGGTTGCCTGTGAACAACAGCTCGCATGTGAATTACTTAGACATCACCGGTGACTTCACTTTGAAGACTGATCCTGAAGTAAAACGGATACGCTTTTGGGATTGGCTGTATGAAAACTATGCGAACAAGGATTGAACTTCGGTGACGAATGATGAATGTTTGATTAAGTATGTTGGGTTAACGTTTTATGTGGAGTTACATTTAGGGAAACCAGTAAAGACTGAAAATAAACAGTGAACTAAAACTTACCTATTTAAATAAAATAAAATATTCGTAATAATTTCAAGACCATTTTACGAGAAATTTTATTTTATGTAATTCAGTATACTTTTTTGTTTTTTTTTTTTTTTTTTTTTTAAAGAAAGCAAAGGAGAACATAATTGAATTTGTTAAAAAAATTGTCATTAAACAGAAAACAATAAATTTTAAACGGATGAACGGTGAAACTACGAAATAACATTTGTTACAAAACATGACTGATATGTTGTAAATTAGTCATTTTTAAATTGTGTCAGTAGGTTAAAGGATCGAGATAGCCCTTTTTGTAGTTCATTAAATCAGTGGTTTTCAACCTATTTTGCTTGCAGACGCACTAACATACATTTTAGAAATTCGCGACATACACGTTAAATTCTAGTATTAAGTAAACGAAAGTGAGAGTTTGTAAATCTTGACAAGTACTTGTGACACTAATGGGGCATTTCACGTTAAGCGAACAAGGAAAAAAAAGTAAAGAACATTCACATCTGAATTTCAGATCTTTTAGAAGTAGTTTTTCGAATTGATCAAATCTATACTATAATAAAACTGTAACAAGTCGAAATCTGTACATTAAATATTTTTAGAAAATTTTAATCAGGGTAGACTATGTTATCGATATAGAAGCCAAAAATAATCTTTTTACAATTTTTGTCTGTCTGTCTGTCTGTCTGTCTGTCTGTCCCTATGCACACGCATCACTCTGAAAGTACTGAACCAATCTTGATGAAACTTGACATAGTGATAACTAATATTACGAAAGATTAAAGTCTAGAATATAAACCCGAATTACTCTGAAAGTACTGAACCAATTTTAACGAAATTTGACACGGTGATAACTAATATTAGAAGACTACATCCAGGATACTCTTTGTCCCATAAAACGCAATGAGTTCTCCAGAATAACGAAAAACAAAAATTTGCAGTTAACGTAACTAGACTTTTTTGCGACACCTTAGTACAAAAGCCGGCAACGTTAAAAGAACAAGAATTTTAGAATACCTGGTTCTTTAATACATCAATATATTTTTTTTTATATCATAAGAGGCAAACGAACAGGTGGGTCACGTGATGTTTAGTGACCACCACCGTCTATAGACACTAGCAGCACCAGGGGATTTGTAAGTGCGTTTCCAACCTGTATATGGGGGAGTGTAAGGGAACCTCCGGCACTCTCACTGACCGAACGAAACATTACAATGCAAACACTATTATTTGACGTCGGTTTTCTGTAAGTATTCTGGCAGTATTAGTCCGAACGAACCGACCCATTCATGCTGAAACCAGTAATAGCTTCAGCGTGGCTCTACCACCTACAGAAATTATCAATATATCAATAGACAGAATTTAGGACACTTGGTAACGGGTTAACGTTGTATTTTTAATAGGCATTTTGATTTATGATTAATCAATAATAAGTTTAGGAACATTTTTTTCAGTAACTTTTAAACGCAATTAAACATTCAGACACATTTTTTATAAACAATCATACATATACCCGCTGATATATTTTATAAATAAAAAAAAAGAATGTGGTGTCGTGGGACACCAGGTAGGAACGAAGTTCTTTCGGCTAATGTAGAATCGACACTATTTGGAAAAAAAATCGTGCTCAATTTTATGTAATCGTAATTCAAATTATCAATTAAAATAACAAAATATGTCTCTTTATTTTTGTTTGACAACATAAAATTACATAGAAATAGAAATAATTACAAAAAAGGAGAAAGAGAAAGATATTATACACTACTCGCTTATGTATACGACTGTCGCGCCTGCGCACGTCTCATTTAACTGTTTTATTCCATGCACTTTTCGTTACAGTTTTACTATCACATTTTTTTCAGTTCGGTCGCGCAGCAAAATCTCTATCTCCTCCAAGCCTGCCGTAAGGAACTTCGTTCCAATAATAAATTTCAAATCAATTTTTTTTTTCATAGCAAAGAACCAATTTCATTTTATTAAACATTATTGACCACCATATACAACGATAAACGTAAACGTATGACTTGGGATTGACGCCATCTCAAATATATGCGTCGTCGACCATCAGGCTATACAAAGCCGAAATACCTTGGGCCGGCGAGGTGAAATATCTTGGTGTTACTTTAGATAAACACTTAAATTTCGATTCACACACAGAAAGAGTGCGAAACAAAGCCGTATGGTCTTAGGTCGTTTCTATCATTTGCTTTAAAATATCCCCCAGACAAACTCACTTTATACAAAACTTGCATCCGTCCGATTATGACGTACAGTTGTTCGGTCTTTGCACATGCGCAAAATCGTATTCAAAAGTTGCAGGTTCTCCAGAACTGAGCCCTACGTAAAATCACCGGTGCCCCATGGTACGTCCGGAATAAGGATCTCCACAGGACCTGGCGATGCTTTCTGTCTGAGCGTATATAAAATCACTTCAGGTAGTTATTTCGAAAAAGCCGCGAATCATCCCAGCCCGTTAGTGGTATCCGCCGCGAACGATGAACCCGTACCCAACGCTGCGCAGTATAGAAGACGACCGCGACACATTTTTACCGACCCTCCTGATTCAATCACGTCAGCGAACGATCAGTACCAGCCTGTCTCTTCAAACAGAGCGTGTTCTCACCCACGCCCGCATAACCGCAGATCACGCCGCCGTGGTCTGGGACTAAATTTCGCTCCCGTACACCAAATTAGGCCCTTCTCGGCAACGGCTCAAGCCTAGATCTGTTCCCTGGGCGTGGAGCCCTTGAGTACGCTGCTCACGCGATACAGTGACACAAGAGTTCTACCCTTATTTTTTGTTATCCTATCCTACATAGTTTAGAGGATTTTTTCCTACACAAAATACATATAGAAGTTGTTGAGGCACGCATGCTTGGTACACATGCATGTTTCAATAACTTATATACGTATATAAGTTACCGGACTACTAAGACGAGCGCTTAAGGCACTCAGCCGATTTTATTTAGGCAACCAGTTCAAGGGTACACGGCACACCTCGGCTTGGCTGTTGCCTGTTGCATGCAAAATCGCGACCTATCTTAACTAATCTAGCTAACTATTCATATATGTATGAGTTGTTGAAACGTATATGTATACCAAGCATACACGCCTTAACAACTCCTGCATATATTTATTATCGGAAAATTGAGAGTTTTTTAGTTCGATAAGGAAAAAAGTAAACCCTTCCACTTTCATGTGTAACATGTTTCATTCATCATCATTCAGTGTTTCATGTATTTCACGTGTGTGGGGGTGATCGTGTAGTGTTGTAGCAGTGATGTATATTTGTGTGTCACCGTATCGCGCAAGCAACGCACTCAAGGGATCCTTACCGAAGGATTGAACCTGATGTATAAAACTGGCTTGGTTTGAAGGTGATAGGTACTATGTTGTGAGTGGTACAGAGATTATTTATAAAAATATATTGGAAATATATTTCAAATACGTTTTTGAAACAGTTTATAACTCTTAGACAATAGTTTCAAGCAAGTGACATTTGACGTTTTCGGCGGGATGTTTGACGCTTCGATACGGTGTTCATATATTTTTCTTTAATACAATGGAGTATAAAAAGGTTTTAATACAAGTCGAAGATAGTTATGATAAAGTAAGTGGTAGAGATGTTTATTCAGTTTTATGTAGGTTAGTTTTTATTTTAATTGATCCTGGTAGATGACGCTACGAATGGGTACTAGGTTTATTTAAAAAATGAATACATGTAATCTGGGTATATGTTTAAGTGAATCCTTGGATAGTTTGGATTCACAATTGGAAACGGTAGTTGTGGCTGCAATCGGGTATTAGTTTTATTTGCGGGGTGGTAGGGCTTTACAGCCTGACTGGGTCACAACCACCATGTACATGACGAAAAAATCCGTAATAGTGATTCGCTTCTGCGCGTCGCGTTTCGGGATCAGCCTGTGCATATCCAGCTTTTTGTAGGCCGGCATGATAGTGGCGACCAGCGATGGATAGTGTGTCACTCGGTGGTCGCTATTGTTTTTGGATTGTACTGTGCTTACCATCAGGCATAGTGCAGGCGTTTTGCCGTGCTACGATAAAAAAAAGAAACAATTTTTTCGCGTGATAACCAATTTGGTGCAAACGAAGTTGCACGGGTCAGCTAGTTTACAATAAAATATTAAACGCAGCGATTTATATAGAAGAAAAATTGCTCTTTTTTGAAAATAAAATAAAACTTAAGAAAAAACTTTTTTTGAATGTTCAAAACCGAAAGTAGGTACTATACATTTTTCAAAACAAAATTTTAGTAACGGTATATTTTTTTTTCTTTTTTTGTTCATCAAAACGTAGCTTAAAATACACATAAAATATACTATAACTTTTAAAGTTGGCACAGAATTGGTTAAGGAGATCGTTTTTTTACTTAGCAGTTTTTCTGAGTATGTCTATTTTCACGTAAAATCGCCCAAATATGCTAGTGCCAGATCTTAGTACAGTTCGACATACATGTACATTAATCGATCTATCTCCTTAATCAATTCTGAGCCAACTTTAAACGTTATAGTATATATTATGTGTATTTTAAGCTACGTTTTGATGAAATAAAAAAAAAATATGCCAAGTTACTAAAATTTTGTTTTGAAAAATTTATAGTACCTACCTACTTTCGCTTTTAAACATTAAAAAAAAGTTTTTGTCAAGTTTTATTGTATTTTCAAAAAGAGCAATTATTCTTCTATATAAATCGCTGCGTTTAATATTTTATTGAAAATTTGTTCAATTCGAAAAACTACTTCCAAAAAATCTGAATTTCAAATGTGACTGTTCTTTAGAAGCCCATAACTTAATAAATAAACGTGATAGAAAAAAAATAATTATGCATTCATATTCAATCTACCAGAAGTCCAATTAGGCTGAATAGAAAAGATTTTTGGAAATACACCTTTTTTTCGTTGTCCGCTTCACGTGAAATGCTCCTAATATGTCGCGACACGATATTTGAGAACCACTGTATTAGACTATAGACGAGTTCCTGATAATTATTATGCCCCAGATTGAAAATTTTCCATTAAATACGAGTGCAAACATTTAGCAGACTCTTGCATTTATTATATCCCAATAATATATAACAATAGTGACGTCTATAGACGTCAGACATACGTGATAAAACTTCGTGAGGAGACGTTATAATTCAAATAGGTGATGGAAGTGCGAATAACTACTTATTATTTGTGTATACAATAGTGGCAAATAACTTCAATGTGACTTTTTGTTAACTTTTGCTTATTATAAGCTGTAATATTTTTGTAGACATTTGAGTATGTACTGCTTAGCAACTGAGAGATAAAACACCAACTTCGTGAAAAACTATATCACTACATTTTTGAAGTAAAACTTCCTTACGCACGTTTGACTTGGAGTGTAAGCTGGTGAATGCGTGACGAGAGCGTTACGAAAAGTGTGATCAGGCGAGGCGAGCGGAAATTGAGAGAGAGATATAAATTAGTGAAAATAGAAAGAGAGAGAATTACGTTTCGTATATTTTTGTAGAGGCAAGAGAGAGAGGTGCGAGCACACACTCTCGTTCTCTCATAGCCAGTTACGTTTCGTATATCTAAGACACAGTGCAGTACAGTAGTGGTACTGAAGCTATTACTGGTTACAACTTGAATGGGTCAGCTCGTCCGGGGTAGTACCACCCTCTCGCAGAAAACCGACCTGAAGTAACAGTGCTTGCATTGTTGCGTTTCGTTCGGTTAGTGAGAGCGCCGGAGGCCCACCTCTCCTCACCTTCCCCCTTTCCTTTTCCCTTCCTCCCATCCTCCCCCAACACAGGCTGGCAACGCACTTACGACTCCTCTGGTGTTGCAAGTGTCTATAGACAGTGGTGATCACTTAACATCAAGTAACCCACCTGTTCGTTTGCCGTCTATGATATAAAAAAGAGGCCTATTGTCTGTATCACAATGTAGGACTGAGCGTAAAGAGTAGTGCCCGCGTACATTTCCTTTTTTTCTTCCTCTCAATGCCGATGCATGAAATACATATATGTATCTCAGTCAATAGTTCTAAAGAAGTTTTACTTCAGTCGTGTGGTCAAATACACACTCGTTTTTTTTAATAATAGGTTTTAACTATGTTACTCATACAAATATTATATATAAATATTTTTACATCACTAATATCGGATTTGAATTCTAGTAAACGTCTTGTTTTAGTAATCAACATTTATCACATTTTATTTACCGTCTATGGATATAACTGATGGTCACCATCGAAAACCCCTTTATAGTTACGTTTTCATAGTAATAACAGCATCTTCGGTACATTTCGTATTCATCAAAACTAAATACACTTCGTATGTGCCCAGACTGTTTCAACAATAAAGTTAGTTTTATATGAAACACTGATTTGCATTTTAATTAAATCATGTCTAACAAGTAATGAATAATTTATCCCCGTAAATTTAAGTATCTATATATCATTCCTTATTTTGTTATCGCATTTAGTTATCTTCTTCATTGTATCTTCAGTATCTTATATGTAATAAAAATTCAATCCACGTTAAATCTCATTAAATATTGTGGTTACATTGCTAACTAAATTAGTTGAATAAGACAACTTTATTTTAAATGTCAAGGAAAAGATACGCACAAATACTAAACACTAAAGTACTAAGTATTATTTATCCGCGCATACGTTTCTGGTATTATAAATCAAGGAGTGCCTGAGTTATTCGGATAGGCTGTATTGTCTTATGATGGATAACCATTAGGGGTGTGCGAATATCGGATCGAATTTTAAAATTTGAATCGGATAATTCGAAAAATCTCGAATAACACTAAAAATATTGCGAATAATATAATAATTACGAAAAAAATCGAACTATTTCGAATAATTACAAATTTTCAAATAATTTAAAAAAATTCAAATAATACAAAAAACTTGCGAATAATATTTCGAATACTTCGAAATTTTTCGAATAATTCCGGAACTTTCGAATAATTTCGAGGAATACTAAAAAAATTGCTAAAAATATAATAATTCAAAAAAAAATTGAAGTATTTTCCAATTAGTAAGTTCGAATTATTCGCACACTCCTAATAGCCATCACATAGTAATAATATATAACAAAATTGTAAATATCCTGTAGAATATAAGAAATTTTATGTATACAGATAAGACCTACATATAAAATTCATAATAAAATACAATTAAATGTGAAAGCTTGTTTTATTAAATAATTACCAGAGAGAGAATTATAACTTAAAAAAATATTTTTGTCACTTAGGCAAACAATCAACAACGCCATTTACCCGTCCTTTAGTGTGAAGTTAGTTGTGATGAACATACCATTAAGATAAACATCCTTTTATTTCTTTCAAGTGAACTCAAAGAACCCGCAAAATTAAACATCCACGAAATCTTACAAAATAAAACGGTAAACCCTGTAAGAACACGTAAATAAACGCTGGAAAACACCCATATGTCAGGTATACGTCACGCAAACATCGAAGCTGACCCTGCACACATCTACTAACTCGAGAAGAGTTTCTGAGCAACACAAGTAACAAAGTTCTATTCGAAACTTAATAACAATGGAAAACGCCATAACTGAAATTTGCCCATCAAGAGCTCAACAGGAATCGCCAGCATCGCACTTTCCATACGCATTCCTTCATTCTCGGTCGATAATCAAAGATTTAGGTTTATTTTTTGAAGCAGCAACCAGAGAGTAAAAAAGGATAACACTAAATGGTGCGGATGGTGATTACTCAACTCGATAAACAGGACATTGAGCATATCGCCGACCTACTACAATACAACCCATCGGAACCAAACCGATACACTGCTCCAAAAGGAAGCCTTATAGCCTATGAAGAATCAGACAGCCGTCAACTGCAAAAGAAATAGAAAACAGCGACTATTTCAGTTACTTTGAAGGATGCCAATGGAGACACGAGATAATTTTCCAGTGACAAATCTCAAGCTGCAACCAGAGGAGTAAAAAAAACTGAATTATAAAATAAAAACTTATTAATGTAAAGAATTACATAAAATTACTTAATGTTAAATTTAAACTTAATGACCCGACCGATGTGTATATCGAAGTGCCCATGGGTGGTCATGTAACCACGTTCCTGGAGCCACGTGGTTGGCGTCAGCACTTTCCCCCACCTGGCTATTTCTAAATGGCGATGCGCACGCGTCGTCCACGTTTTCTGTGTCAGCACTTTACTTATTAGCGCTAAGATAACACATTTGTTATTTTATCTTCATTCCTCATTCCGTATTGCTTCTCTTCTTTCTGGCCAGATGTGTTTTTTTAATTCCTAGTATCTACTATCATAAAATTGTTTGTATTTTGACCAACTGTGATTATTTACACGTGTTGTATTTTTATTTCTTCAAAATATTCCTGCTCGACTCAATGAATTGAAATGAAAAGATTGGTAAACTAGCTGCCAAAGCATTACAAATGTACACAATCGGTGTCAGATCTTTTATATCTCTCAAACCTTTTAAAAGTGCAACGTGGTAGATACTAAGCCCCCTTTTTACTAAACATTTAAACCTATATTTTACCCGAAGCTACCCTTCTGATACATGTGAAATCTCCATTAAAATTTGAACATGCTATAATTTCACAAACGCACATGGACCTTACAATTTGAACAATTATGCCCTTGTCATCGCTGCTTATTAAAAACCAATATCGGAAGTTTACAAAAGCCTTTTGATATGAATGATACAATCTTACATTAGAACTACATAGGAATAATAATATAAAATCAGCTTGAAGGTCTTTCTGTTAAAGATTGTAAGGAACTAAACGCGGCAAATATAACATACACTTTGTAAGGAAATCTTTATACCATTCACTATGCATCTATGATAAAATAATGTGTAAATATGATAAGATATAGGTAAGTGACGGTCATTCTCACTGGCGATAAGTTATAACGAGCAAGTAGACAAGACGCTAAATCAAATCGTACTTGTTTATGTTACCGCACCTGTTTCTCTTAAAAGTTTCATGATATATCATAATTTTTCGCATGTGAAACATGTATAGGCGCACCTTGACAGTAAAATCATCTCTTATGCCGTCACAGTAAACGGCATGATGCCCTCGTATGTCGTCACGTACTACGCCACCGTTCTCGTCTTCTTTGTGTGTGTGCACGCATATACTATACACTTAATTGCTTCTCTATCTGAGCAACGTACTGCGACGGTAAATTTTTTAGGAGATGATTTCAACAAAATAGTTATGTCCTTAAATCTTAGGGATTTTTACAGCGATATAATATAGTTATGACACTGTGTCTGATGATAAATCATGTATAGTCCAAAAACAACCGCGCCTACTTGATTGTTATTCCATGAATGATCGTCGATCATTTATTGTATGCCTCTCGGCGGTTACATCAAAATCAAAAAATCGAGAATAGCTCAGATGGAAATCGGCTGCTTCGAAAATCTGTTAAGTTCGCCATCGCCCAGTTCAAATCCGAGTGACAGTAAAAGAAATATCTTTTTTAAATTTATTTTTGGTGAAAAAAATGCTCATTTTGTGAGGCAGATCTAATAGTTTATTTTTATTAAAAAATAATTTTATTATCATAACTATAAGAAAGATATCTTTTTTAATATATTTCTTTTTGATAAAAAATGCTAATTTTGTAAGGCAAATCTAAAAGTTTCTTTTAATTTAAAAATGTTGTTTAAAGAACGGAGTTAAGTTCGGTCGCCCAGGTACTAGCCTTTATGTATTAAGACCCGCTTGACATATATAGATATATATAGATATATCCTATATAGATAGGACGAACAAACAAAGAGTGGCTGTAAAGGATTCGTCAATATATAATACATAGTGTTCGCGATCGGGTTCGTTACAACAAACTTCTACCATCCGACTTGATTAGTACTATTAGTAGCCTTTATATATCTACTCTGGCTTACGTCAGAACATGACAAAACCTAAGCGTGTTATTATGATGGGTGTTACTCCTGACCTCGTTCGTCACAAGTCAATCGGACAAAAATGTGGTTTTCTTTACTTTGCCCGTGAGTTGACACGATTTTTCATTCTTCTAGAAATAATGTCGTTCGGTAAGTATAAAGAACAAGACAAATACTCAAACATAGTAATAATGTTTTTATCGGTGTACGATACAATCACGGTACTGTATCTGATTGTAATCACGGTGACCGAAAACAAAGGTGTCCACCAAGAGATTTATAATCTAATCGGTATTCGTTCCTGTCATTCCATAACTCACTCACTAACTGCATGTATAGCGTTTGTTTTTGGAACAATAATTTTTGAAATAGTTAAATGTTTTACTATGTTTGGAGTTACATCTAACCAGAGTTGTCGCAATCCAAAAAAAACCTTTTATAATAATTTGTACCAGGACTAACCCTCGTACTTTCATCTATACTAATATTATAAAGAAGTAAAGTTTGTGAGTTTGTGACGTTTTGAATTGTGACGTTGTAGGGGGTAATCTTAGGAACTACTGGTCCAATTTGAAAAATTCTTTCATTGTTATTTAGCTCATTTATCGCGGATGGTTATAGGCTATATGTCATCAGGCTAAGACCAACAGGAGTGGAGCAACAATGAAGAATGTTTAAAAATCGAGGTGTTTTTTCTCTTGAGAGCTTTCGCTGCATATTAGTTAGCCCAAATTAACTATGTCCACGCGAACGAAGTCGCGGGCAGAGGCTAGTTAACTATAAATCGAGATGATAGCTTACTAACACTAAATTTACTAGAAATTTGTTATATATGTCTAAAAACTAGTTATATATGAATAACTAACTGCCCTTCAATCATTCGCTGGTTTTATTAAAGAAGAAAATAAAATAAGAACTGAACAAGTAATACACAGTCAGTCAATAATTATGCCAACTGTCTTTTGTTTTATCCACTTTTTAATAGGGAGATTTTTTATCCGAAATTTTTCACTTTTCCCTGCGACTTCAAACTTTTTTTTCATATAAACCTTCACATGACGCCATAAACACCATTTTAGACATTTTGTAGGTTACTTATGCTTCAAATTAACATCAGATTTGGATTCAGTGGAACCAAATACATGAAAATTTTGCTTGGTCTAGTTCCACAAAAAAATGTCATAATCAAAACTGTCAATTTTTGCCTTTTTTATAGATTTTTGCGATTCACTCAAGATTTCGAGGGTGTGCGGTCCGACCTGAAGCGGTAGGTAGGTGGCATTAAATGTACAAATCACTTTTTATTTGTGTACCGATGTCATATATTTAAGTTTAAGATCTATTATGGTTCTTGTATGAAGAAGTATACCTCAATAATAATTGAATTTTGTTTCATTAAAATCATATGAGCATGTACAAATACATAAGGTACAAAGACATATAAGTATATAACTAACGTCTACTCAGATCAAATATTTGACTAATATGTGCTTCGACGATTATATGTTGGACATTCAGTAACGGATAAAACCTAAGGGATAAATATTATGTCTCATAACTTGAAATTTTATGTCACTGAACTCCTCCTAAACGGCTTGACCGATTTTGATGAAATTTTGTGTGTGTGTTCCAGTGGATCCGAGAATGATTTATTGACAATTTGACCCGGTAGGTAGCGCTGTGTTCGGATAATAGACATTTTTTTTGTTATCAGGGTGGGACAACGTACGCTGGGACCGCTATTTATTTATAGAAATTCGTAAATTAAATAAATCAAACCTCAATTCAATCAGTCATTTAATTTACAATGCGTGCTAAAGTAATACTAAGTGCATACGCACATAGTATGTAATACATGCAATAGTACATAATGGGGAAATCTGGTCAAAAATTATTAAAACATTGTGTCCATAAGCAACGTCGTAATCGATTCGGTTAAAATAGCGTAAATGCTAAAATTTAATATAAATAGTTGGCCAAATTAACAGTTTTTATTAGTAGTTTTAGAAGTTAAAAAAGGTACCTATGATTATGGCTGGTGACCACGGATGGTAGAATAAACCGCACTTGAACTATTTGCGATATAATACGCACGTTTCTTTAAGTTTAGAGAATAATTCGACTTTATCAATTAATAATTATTTGAAAACATGTAGATATGATGATATTTGTTCTTTAAGATAGTGTTATCGCCACCAAATCTATTTCTGGCATAAAGTAAGAGTGCTAAGGATGTGATTGGTAACACAAAAACAAGACCTTTAAATTAAGTCCTCAAGAGCAGCAACCTATAACCTAATGATTAAGATAAAATTAGAAGTTTTTTTGAAAGTCTGTTTAAAATACAATAAATATATAGACTACAGTGACCGCTAAACAGCAGATGAACTGTATGATTGTTTGTTAACTCGTCATATATAAAAATAACAATTGATACTAACAACCTTATCGAACTCTTGTTATAAACAGACACAAAACAATTGCACTAATGTGATTTGTTGGTTGTTTTATTTTATCGTTTACATCTGTTGTATGAATTTTACCAAGGTTAACCTAATACGTAGGTACATATAGTGCATGAACACGGCTCCAATCGATATGAGTTCTTTACTATGCTTCAGAAATTACCAATAAGTGTAAAGGAAAGAGCGTAGAAAATGAGGCGGAGCTTTTAGTAAAGGAAAACAATGTGATGAATAATACCACCACCACTACCACTTTCTCACGTTACCACTTTCAAGTTTTTAGACTGTATCTATAGAATAATCTATACAATAGTTTTAATAGCCACTCTCTATATTTTAGTCCGGTGAAGCTGTGAATGTCCATCAGGCTAATAGTCGATGCGAAAATAAGCAGTATCTCTTTATACTTAGTGTATTCTCGGTTGTATCGTTACTAGAATACAGTGAAACACAAAATGTGTTTAATTTCAGGAAGAACATATCCGGTGTTATTACAAAAAACTTAAATACGTATAGAATACTTGCTTTAAAAAGGTTTCGTACTAAATGCACCGCTCTCGCCCGAGGTAAGTTCGTGTTATCCTTTTTTCGCAAGTGTATCCTAACTTAACCAAAGCGAGACAAAAGAGCAAAATGGCGAACATTTAATGACTGCGATACATTTAAAACGTAACCTTTTTAAAGAAAGTATCCCATACATATTTAAGTTTTTTGTAATAACACTGATCTCGTATGTCTACACTATTTGTAAATAAAAGGTATTTTCCCCATACTAGTGATCGTCCAGAGATCGAAAATCGACCATATATAATTTGTTTTTTAATTTTTAACATTATTGTGGTATTTTGCCACTACAATCATAGATTTTTTCCGTTTTTCTATCACGTCAAATGCCAGTGTGTACAAATACCTAATTATGTATCGTAATTTTCAATACATTGAAACACTATCATATAATCGATGGTAAGGAAAAAAGTAACTGCTTCCAATCTTTTGAATTATGGTAATAAAGCTAGTAAATAACTACTAACTAAAGAAAATAGGAAATCGGGAGGCTGATGTTACTCGCGTCCACAGGAAATGCTTCTTATTATACTGCACGTGCACCCCAGTGCTAAAGAGTAACACATTTTTCGGCCGCTGCACTGTCCCATATAAATTAAATCTTGCAGTGAAAAATAGAGTATTCATTCATTTGACAATAATAAAGATGGAAACTCTGATTAGCCATATGATTAAATAAGTAGGAAATCGGTTCACAAAGAGAAGAGAAAAAGATAAACGAAAAACAGTTCTATCTTCACTCTCGCCTTCTTTATAAATTTGTGATGAGACTTTATACTCGTTTTAAAAATAAGTATAATACATTTGTAATTTGTATATTTTGTCTAGTTCGATAATATAATTTACATGATTCGGTACTTCAAAATAACTAATCTTAACGCAAGTTGACGAAGGTTAATCATATAGATTCTATCTATTTGCTTTGTATTCGATACTATAGATATTATCTGTGGTTCCTAAACATTATAGTAGTATCGGAAGGAATACGCGATTATAGATTCAATCAATTACGTAACTATGTTAATTGGAAACGCCTAGAAAAATGTGTAGTGTATCGGATAAAGCATGGAAATAAATAAATTATACAAAGAACTACTTATTAATAGTATTCGCAAAAACATCTCACGTATAAATGGCCTTTTTTGTTTTTGTTCTATAAATAATGGTAATAAGTTATTCAACACGTAAATTTAAATTAGAAGGAATTAATAATTATTCACGTCACATTTTGGTTTCTTTGAATTCAATCTTCTGGATTTGTGTATATTGCAATGTGCATTTTTTTAGTTATTTTATATTTTTCAGTGTCCCTCCGAAATGTTGTTGGATACCTATGTCAAAAATAATCCCTAAAAGACAACTCTAATTATTTAAGTACTTTAAGTTTTTTTTTTTAATTCTATAACTCACCCGCTTTTTTGCTATCATGTTGTTCTGTGTCTATCTTCTATATCCATAAATACATAAGTAATAAGAATGTAATCAAATGTGTCTGTGTACTTTTTAGATTTTTGCGAAAAATTACTGCAGGTGTCTTGGAAAAATAAAGTATATTTCAATCATTTTTAGACATGTCTGTCTGCTTGTTTGAACTCGCATCACTGCTAAAGTATTGTGTTCACATGTTGCGTTAAAATTGATTCAGTCTATCAAATATTATTGTAATCTTAATGACGACGCAACAAAAGTACAAGAGAAAAGTAGATAAGTAAATTGACTTATACATTCACATGATTTTCTTAGTTACTGTTTTTGGCGGGATCTTTGTTTGTCATTTAGACTGCGTTCCAGTAGAAGCTCACAACGCTCACGCTCACGACTGCGAGTTTTCCCGTTCCACTAGCTCTCAAGCGTTACAATCGTACACACTATTGCAACGCAGTTATGGGCGTTTTGAGCGTTCAAATAAATAATAGAAATGGCTACCTAGAAAAAATAAAGCAAAAGCTTTAAGCTTTACCTTAAAATTTATAAGTCTTAATAGTAAAATCTAATTATGTTTAAAATGATTTAAGTACATTAAAAAAACAATGTACAATTAAATTTTTTTATTTTAATTATCATAAAAACATAAAAATGAACTTTTTGGTCACATGAAAAACATTAAAATACCATGAAATGATTATAAATTAATTTCTATATTTTTCAAAAGAATTAAAACTATCAAAACTTAAATAACATATTTTATTTATGTATTTAAATGCAATATGTTATTTAATATAAATTTCATTTACCGTATCAAATAATGTCATTTTTACGGTCGCCATCTTTATTGAGAATCCCACCAATTTTGTCAACGCTCACGTCGACCCGCCTCCAGACATGGAGCGTCGTGAGCTTCGCGTGAGCGTATGTTATGACGTCTTCAATGACGTTTTCGACACGACCGCAACGCTCGCAGTTGTTTAGTGGAATGGCGAAAAGGGTGTCGTGAGCGTTGTGAACGTCTAATGGAACGCGCCCTTTGTAAGTCTTAACAGTAAATTCTAATAATTATTAAATTCATTTAAGTATATTAAAGAAACAATGTATAATTCAATTTTTTTTATTTTAATTATCATAAAAACATAAAAATGAGACCTTTTTGGTTAAATGAAAAATATTAAATTACCATGAAATGATTATAAATTAATTTTTACATAGAATTTTAGAATTCACAACATTTTTCAAAAGAAGTAAAATTATCAAAACTTAATTAACATATTTCAATAAAATATGTTATTTAATATAAATATCTTATACCGTCTCAAATAATGACATTTTTCGGTCGCCATCTTTATTGAGAATCCCGTCAATTTTGTAAACGCTCACGTCGACTCACCTCCAGACAGGGCGTCGTGAGCTTCGCGTGGGCGTATGTTATGACGTCATCAATGACGTTTTCGACACGACCGAACCGCTCGCGGTCGTCTAGTGGAACGGCGAAAAGGGTGTTGTGAGCGTCGTGAATGTCTAATGGAACGCGACTTTAGTAGATTTTATGTTTTAATTGACAATCTTATGTTATTTGCCTCCATATTATGCCAAAAAATTCAATGTTAAGTTATAACAAGGCGGCTAATATCTTGTTAGGATATTGAAATTATAACAAGACATTTGTAATATTATTGTCTACTCGATAATGACAATACTAATCTAGACGATTGGTTGCCAAGAATAAAATTTCAAAGGTGCCTGTGGTAAGGAAAGTGTAATTTACGCTGTCACTGAAGCTGAATATTTCCCCAAATTTCTCCATATTTTTCTGGTATGTTTAAAATTATTACTTTCACTAATAAATTAAATGAAATGTTTGTTGGAAAATTAATCTCCTTCATAACAGTTCCAATGCGCCAATTGCTTTAATCTATACCTTTAAACGAGCAATTCTTGTATATTTTTATATTTGTATATATTCAGGAAACGGCGTCATCTATTTCCGTGAAACTTAGTATGTAGATAGTTTCGGGGACGATAAATCGATCTAGCTAGATTTTATTCTAGAAAACTTATTAACTTAGTTTTCAGGCAATGAAAAAATATAGCTAGATATAAAGGTAAATTTCGCCAGCACTGTCAAAACAAAAATAGCTCAGATATAAATCGGTGGCTTCGAAAATCCGTGTAACCTCAGTTCGAATCCGAGTGTATATATTTTTAAGGCAAACCTAACAATTATTAATTATTTTAATTAAATAGATAATTTTATTATTGTAATTATAAGAGAGATATCTTATTAATTTATTTTTATGTGAAAAAATACAAATTTTGTAAGGTTAACCTAACTAACAGTTTATTTTAATTTAAAAATGTTTTTAAAGAACCGAGCTAGGCTTGGTCGATCAGGTACCGAATATTATTTGAGATAAACCTATGCTTAAAGTTAACTTATTCATTTCTTAAACTTTAACTTATAAATAGTATAATAACATTTTTGTTGAAAGTTTTTGGCGGGATCTGGGAATGCCATGTAGTGGTATTTATATTTTATTCATAATCTTGTGGCTGTATATTATGTAATGTTGGTGGTGCTTTACGTAATATAGTTGGGTTATTGTGCACAAGTGAAGTGCCACGGAGCATGGATTCTGGGATGCCACAAAAACTCCGAGGAAAGTTCTAACATGATGGCCACCATTTTGTTAGTTAATAGAAATTATATTAATAATCGTCACTCACTTGACAATGGCAGTAATGGTCTACTAAATAGAAGACTGGTTGTCAAAAATAAAATAGAAGAAGAATATTTTTGTTTTACAAAATAAAACTCTTGGAATTGTTGATATTTTTTGTTGACTATTATCTTCAACTAAAGCGGCTTGTTGAACAGTCCTTACAAAGTGAAAAGAAAGCTTACTTCACCAAACACATTAACGAGAACATTACAAAATCCAAATTGCTATGGAATAATTTAAAATCCCATGTATATGTGCCAAGCCAGGAAAGTATTCTCCCTGACCACCTTCATGATCCTGAAGGGATAAATGATGCCTTCCTTGATGTTCCTGGTAACCAAAATGTAACCATCTCACAGTTGACATTTTTTGAATACAATAGACATGGTCCGTCAACATTTGCTCTTAAGACTGTTGATGAAATGACTGTTTTTAATATTATTAAAAATATTACGACAAATGTTCAGGGAACTGATGGCATATCTAAGGACATGATAAGGCTCACACTCCCACAAACCTTGAGGGCAATAACATCTATTATTAATGCTTCTATCAATACAAATACATTTCCAGATCTCTGGCGATGTTCAATTGTTCGACCAATACAGAAAAATAATAACCCACAAAATTTTAATGAACTGCGTCCAATAAGCATCCTTCCTTGCTTGTCAAAAATTCTGGAACGAGTTGTGTACACCCAAATAACACAGTATCTTGAAAGTAACAGTATTCTACCGGATCTCCAGTCGGGTTTCAGGCATGGACGTGGTACTACTACTGCTTTATTAGATGTTGTGAGCAATATTCTTGAGGCACGGGATCGGGGGGAGGGAACTATTCTTGTTCTGCTCGATTTCTCACGGGCTTTTGATTCCATCAATACACATTTATTATTAGCTAAACTGCGTTACTATGGATTCGACCAAAATACTATCAAATGGTTTCACAGTTATTTAGCTAATCGCTCACAGTATGTTGAAATAAGAAAAGAAAATGGATCTTCGGTTGCTTCCTCCGCTAGACCTGTCACTCGAGGAATTCCTCAGGGGTCTATTCTTGGGCCTCTGCTATATATAATCTACAGTGCCGACATTATTCACTGTTTGCATGATTGTAAATACCACATGTACGCTGATGATTTACAATTATATATGTCTTTTAAGTTTGATGAACTCAGGGCATCCGTTCATAAAATTAATGAGGATCTCGGTAGAGTAATATCTTGGTCTGAGCAAAACACATTGGTCCTCAATCCAGCCAAATCAAAATTCATGGTCTTAGGAAGCAAATTGCAAATCAATTCTATTCTATCCGCCAATCCAGTGATAAAGATTATGGACAAAAATATAGATAGGGTCGATATAATTCGTAATCTGGGGTTACTCATCGACCCGGAACTTCGTTTTGAGTCGCACATAAATAATGCTATAAAAAATTGCTTCTATAGGTTAAAAATATTGTATCGCTTTAGACAGTATTTTAGTGTCACACTGAGGAAGATATTAGTTGACACTCTGGTTCTATCAAGACTTAATTATTGTGATACAGTATATGGTCCTTGTTTGCTATCGCGTACTGATCGATCCATCCAGCGTGTGCAGAATGCTTGTGCCAGATTTTGTTTCGATGTTCCGCGCCGTGGGCATATTTCACCATTTCTGAATGATGCAAATATATTAAAAATGGCAGCACGACGCGAGTTACACATGGCTACGTTACTTTTTGGGCTGATAAGAACCAAAATTCCAAAATATTTGTATGCCAAGTTAGAGTGGAGACATGATAATCACACATATTTTTCATGTTCACGCACCATTACTAAGCCATTATCGATACCTTTCCATAGAACTACTGCTTTCAGAGGGTCATTCAAATATGCCGCCACTCGTTGTTGGAACAACATCCCACCACCATATCGATCCAAACAGAGTAAAACTAGCTTTAAACTCTTATATAAGCACTACCTATTGCAAATTCAAACTCAGTAATTACAGTGACGTATAATATACTCGTATTCAGGCAGTTCTATTGTACGCTCATCTTGTTGGTGTGTATTTTTTACTTCTAAAACTAATTCTGTATTATTTAGTCTTACATTTGTGATTACAGTAACCATACTTCTTTAGTGTGACTTTCCGTGACGTGATAAGTGTAATTTTTACTTTTTTTGTTCGTTATTAATTTTATATTTACATTAATATGACCGTCTGAACGTCCGTTTATCAACATATCGGCTCCCATCGAAAATCAGCGCTGCAGTACTACGGTATTGCACATTTTTGCTGAATGGGTTCGCCAATTGTTGGACATTTATTTTTAGTTTTCAAATGTATTTTTTGTGTTTAACTAATTTGTTTAATTCAACTTAAGTGTATGTTTGTTCCAACAATAAAGTATTTCTTTCTTTCTTTCTTTCTTTCTTTCATATTTCACATTATATTATACCTAAGTATATTTCATGTATACACTTCTCATTCTATACATACACCGACTCTACACTTGGGCTGTAGGGCATATTTTATTGTTATTAAGATTAATATTTTAATTATATGCGAATTACCGGTTGGTTGCTAAGATAAATATATAATTGAGTTACTCTATACCAGTTATGGAAAAATACCAATAATAATATAGTCTGGTTTTATAAAAGTTATTAAAATTCAAATTTTCCGTTTTTTTTTTTTTATATAGAATAAGCATGTTACGTCTACATTTTTATTAACTTGATTCAATCGCCAATCTGTGTAGCGATATTGACGGAAATATAGAACATAATGACAGTCCAGCTATCAACAACAACTATGTATAAGTATACCCATGCTACATATAAATTGTGAGAAGGTACTTAGCACGAATTCAGTAACAATACAGACGCCGCTTAACTCCGACTGATCGCGACGAGTAGACCAATGTTATTTGAAACTACCGCATATAAACTTTTAAAGTAATCAAGGAAATTAAAACAAGTTCATTATCAGATTTAATAAGCGTAATAGGTCCATAAATTATCACAACAATCTACACGGTGATATATTTATGATAAGCGGAATGTTACTTTGCTATAAAATTGAAAATACAATCAAATAGACGGTACACGTGAAGAAATTTATACCTGTGTTTGTTCCTCATTCGGTTTACGAAAGTTCGATAGCTGGCAGGTGTAAAAAAATAGATTAATAATTCGATTAAAATAATTAATTAATTGCTTTGGAATTTAAACATATTAAGCGACCATGTCAAACGGGGCGAGGTGAGTGTATTATTACAATTGTTAAAATAAAAAAAATATATTAATATTCCTTTCAATTTATTCCATCTCTGTCTTTTATATAGTTTTAATATTAACATTTCAATTGGTTACCTTTTAAGCATAAAGTTTCATTATAAATATAATCTAAAAAATGCAATGTTATATATGTTATGTTTGAAAGTTATATATTTAAATTTAAATGTTATTGTTAAATGTTAAAACTTAAAATTGCGTGTAAATCGCAAAAATCGTAAAAATTGTCCAGTAGTTACTATTTTTTCAAACTGACTACGCTATTGGCCTAGCAGGTTTTAACAGCTTCACCGGAGTACGGTCAAGTAGTTCCTCATATAGCGTAAGTGAGGAGCAAGAAGGGATTTTTGTAAATTCTTCCCAATTTAATATTAGATTAGATAACATGGGATATATTACACCGTTAGAAACTGCATTCCAAATCGATGAATATTTTAATAGTTGTATGGGAGATATGAATAAGAAGACAAATGTTTCTTGCAGGCGATACAACACCCGAATATATGACAACATTTTGCAAACTATAGGGGACACACCCCTTGTCAGGCTCAACCGTATACCAAAGGATTATGGACTGGAGTGTGAAATGTGTACGTAAACTATTTTAATATTATATTACCTAAAAATAACCGGATGGTATGACCTATTTAAAATGGTCGAAAGAAACTTTCTCGGTGATCGTTTCTTACCATTTCATTACCATAAATTTTTATTTCATAATTCTTCCAAAACCAAATAAAACAATCTCCATGTCAGCCCACGACAGATAGGTACATAGTTTCCAACATCAATAAAGGGTCGATATTTTTTGTCAATTATTATATTCGTTATATTAACATACTACAAGCACAATTTTAAATTTATTTAATAAAGGATTTTTTTTATGGAAAGGAACGATATACCTATTTATTTCAGTTTAATGTAGTTGCGACGAGTACCTTCTGCGTTTTAGTAACTAAATTTAAAACATAGGTATTTATTTTATCAATGATTTCGTGGAAGATAAGAAATAATCAATTAATTAAATGCGATTTATTATGTAAGACTATGATTGTACAATCACAGCTGAATGATATAGATATGCAAAAAGAAAGTTAATAAAAGTATTATTTTTAAAACGATGCTTTGAGTAATAACAGCCGTATAATCCATATGATGTTAAGTGGTCGTTGCAATTTCGTTCATCTGTATAGTAAACATCTGACGAGACTAATGTCGTATACTAGTTCTATAACTAATAGATTACAACGCAATATTACGCAGGTACATAGCAATGCCAACTAGTCGTAGATGACATATTCGTTGCCAGATTTATAGAAAAGCTTTTCACAGAACGCTAATCTTTTTTTGCTGAATTTGGATTTGGATTCGGATTACCATATTATTTATTGGTGTCAAGAAAACATTTCTTAATATAGAAAAAATAGTGCGTGGAGTCTAAATGTGGAAATGAAAATAGGAAGGGGTAGAAATTATTATAAATTATATATATACTATTCACATCCCTTCAAAATAATAATAATAAATAAGTTGTCGCACCGCGTCTAACTGACGCATACACTTTTTGCGGACAAAAAGCATGGCGTCGTGTTTATGGCAACACGCACAACACACGCAGCTCCGTGTTCATAAAACTGAAATGTTCAAATTCATTTTTTTATATCATATAGGAGGCAAACGATCATGCGGGTTACCTGTTGTTAAGCGATCACCACCGTCCATAGACACTAGCAACCACAGAGGAGTCACAAGTGCGTTTCCAGCCTGTGTTTGGGGGAATGGAGAGAAAGGAAGAGGGGAAGGAAGAGGAGAGGGGAAGGGAGATGGATCTCCAGCGCTCTCATTGACCGAACGAAACGCAACAATGCAAGCACTGTTACGTCACGTGGGTTTTCCGTGAAAGGGTGGTGCTACCCCGGCATATATCAAAACGTTACGTTTTTCGGTAAAAACTTTACACAGTTAAATTCGTGCTCCTACACAGGTTTATATTGACTTATACAAACAATATTTATATGCATTATTAGATATGGTCATGGTATGGTTTGGTTTTGGGGGCCAAGACCTTAATATCATATGTAAATATATAAACTCTTATTTTGTAATGCGTCAATATTGAGATGTAACATTTGAAATAAGGTATTTTTTAAACAAACTCGTCAGTAAAAAATAAAGAGTATTATATTTATTCATTTTAAATATAAATATTCTACATATAGTTCTGATGCTATGATTAAAATGAAACATCTTATATGTTATCTAAAAATATATTAGCATACATTTTGATATAGCAATCTGGTAAATTAGTCATATTAGTCACTAATGATTCTTTTCTTTAACAGTTGCGAAATGTGAATTTCTAAACCCAGGTGGTTCTATAAAGGATCGTATATCATACACAATGTTAGAAGACGCGGAACGATCGGGTAAAGCTAAACCAGGCACCAGATTCGTAGAGCCTACTTCCGGTAATACTGGTATTGGTGTCGCCTTGGCAACGGCCGTCAAAGGTAAATGTTTGAAATAACTATACATGATTGTTTATAAAGGTTATAGTTGTAAATATAGGGTTGTATAAGTTAAATTGATGTTCTTTCTCTAGAGATTAGGTAGTTTAAATCTGGAAATTTTAAATGTTATATTTTTTTATTAGATTCCACTTCGCAAGCTAAAAGCAAGATGTAAAAATGGCACTACTTACATTTGTAATAATTTGCAATTACCTACCCTTATTCTTCTTTCTCTTGTTTTGACACTGCAGAAGCATCTGCCAGTGTCAATGTTTTGTTTCAATGAAGACTACAACACATTTAACACAATAAGTGTCATGTGATTATTTCAATGTTCCAACAAGATGGTAGCTACCTTGTTAAAAATTACCATGGAGTTTTTGTGGCATCTCATAATTCATGGTCCATAGTATTACATTCACTTCACTTATGCACAATAAACGAACTGTATTACGTAAAACATCATCAATTTTACAAAGGATAGAGTCAATTAACACAAGATTATGAATAAAACACAAAATCCACTATACGACAGACCAAAATCCCGCCAAAAACTCCATTATCTACTCGACACTGGTATTAATAATCTACTGAAGATTGGTTGGCAAAAATAAAATGACACACTAAGATCCCGCTAAAATTTCAACGCGCACTTGTTTAGTCTGTTTTATTCCGAATAATTCACGACAGAGAACAAAGTTATATCATAATATGCGGCTGAGTAATAGAATTTTCAAGAAAAAAATTGCTTTACGTATATTAACACAACCGTGTATGTGAATACAATTATGCATTTTTAAATTTAAGTTTAACAAGATGTAACAGGTGAAAGGACACTGGTAGTATTCTAGGATATGACACTTCATAGTCAAATTTATCATATGAAATAATAATATTAAAACAAATACTAATAAACAACCAAGAAAACCTAAGTTAAAGTTTATTCTAAGACTTTCAAAAGTAGAGCTACAAACGTGTAAATAAAATAATAACGCTGTGTCATTGACCGGTGTCATAACCTACAATGGGCGACCCGGAGTTAATAAATTTCGATAGTAAAACGGCCAATAAACCCTTTTATTTTGTTTCTGACATTCTCACGTTCCCTTTCAAATGTAAAGTGAAATCACTTGACGGTCATTGACACTGTGCTTTAACACATTCTGTCATTATATCCAACCTCCTTATAAAACCTTTATACTATACATTATGCCGTTTTTCTAGACTTCTTTATTGAATTCTACATTAGTTTCATTCATTTATTTTTCTGAGATTTTCTCGTTTTACTTTTGTTAGCTTACAATGATAATAAGAAAATAATTTCCCATCAATGGTGCTGAATAAAGATTTATTGTACATAAAATCATTGAATTGCAAACGAGATACGTGTGTTGCATCCCTAATATCAACAGGACGCTGTTATCTCCGCATATTAGAGTAGGTAATGAACATGTTTACATTGTATCGCTAACATCCCACATATGGCAGTAATCGAACACCTAGTACATAATGCAACCAAGTGAAATGAATCTCTATGCACATGTGACTTTGTATTATGCCTTTATGTAACATTAATCGCGTATTGTTGCTTGCAAAATAATAGAAGCGACACCTGTAAGTACTCTACTTACGATTTCTTTACGAGAGTGAATATATACAGCATATCCCAGAATGACAAGCCATCATGGTTTTTAGTTAGTCAAAGGATAATACGATACTAAAAGGGAAGGTGCTTATTTCTAATCGAGTATAGAATTCCATCACTTTTGCAAAGTATATTGGCGATTAATTACCTCCAGGCTTATTAAGCCACCAGACTCCTTAAGTCGTCCATTAGCTCCGTGAAATGTTTTCGAGGATTTGTTGACCCCCATTTCCTTCCGGTGAGATGTCGTGAGATTTGTCTCTATTTATGTTCTACAAAGTACATTACATATATATTAGTTCAATAGCAAAATATTAGGTACAGGTCATCTTACCCGTAGTCTTATGGCCATCACACCCGGATACCCTGGGAGAGATGGCCCATTCGTTTTTTTTTAACATAATTTTAAATGTGAATTCTCCAGAATATCAAATATTTATGGTGGTCATCTCAAAGTTTAATGTTGAAAGTTTAATTATGAAAAAAATAAATATAGCAGCAATCGTAGTTTAATTTTGCGGGATCAATGAAAAAAGTATAGCTAACTTCCCCGGACTTACCCTACTAAAAAAACTCTCTATGTTCTCGAAAGGAGTTATCAAGCTAGCTGTGTAAGATATACAAAATATATGTAGAAATTTATGAAGTGTGTTTAATTATAATATAAAATGTATTATTATTATTATTATAACTATTATAAATAGCGTGAAAAAATTCTGAAACTGTTTTGAAATGTATTTTTCGTTATAACTTTCGTTACAATGGCAATACAAGTACTAGGAAAGCATTACTCTAAAAACTTTATGATTACTGTAATATAATTCTGATAAATCGTGATGTTCTCTAATTATATATTCCTAAGTGTATTTGCTCAGTAATTATCATAATACGTCTAACGTAACTTTAATGTGTCATATATTATTATTACATTAAACTGATTCTAACCTTGAGTCAAACAGAAATATTTTAACTACTTACAATATATTAATTAAAATAATACTACAGACTTATTGCTGAACCAGTGAAAGGATTACAAATATACACTTGTCAGAAATATGACAAAACAGATCTACATTTATCGGCGAATAAAATTTTTACAAAAATGAAACCGACTTCAAAAATAAACCTTAGTAAATTGTAACACAATGTCTTTCCTATTCGATTTTCAGGAGTTTCCTGCTGTATCTAAAATCAGGAGTCCCCTACAAATGTAATTTGAATGGGACCGCCTTGAAAGTATCCCCTTTCGAATTAAAATAAAATCTTTCAAATTTGTTTATATAATGACAGAGACGTAAGGAAAAAAAAGAAAAATGAGAATATCCTACTTTTTATGTCAGTTAATAAAAAAGTCTCTGGTACTTTTTAAACTTTATCGGTGTTATTTCAGAAAAGTTAAATAAGTATTCAATACTTGCTTTATAAAGGTTGCATTTTAAATAAACCGCGCTCGCTGAATGTTCGCCATCTTGCTCTTCGGTCTCGCTTGATTAGGTTAGATTAAACTTACGAAAAAAGGATACCGCTACCTTGCCTCGGGCGAGCGCGGTGCTTTTAGTGCGAAACCTTTTTAAAGCAATTACAACCTCAATTTACTTAAAGGCGGTAATTAGTGAAGTGGGTATTAGAAAAAGACGTATAATGCTATAGTTTTTGTACAATATTTTCCTATAGCGAAAACTCTGACTCACCGCAGAATTAAAGCACGCCACAATTGAATTATAACTTCTTTTTAAAGGACTTAAATATATGTCTAGAAAAGCTAGTCTACATACTTGATATATTTCGTGAAGCCTAGACGTGTCAGATAACTTATGAATGTAATGCAAATACAGTCGAAATGTGATTACTCTTATCCACATAGAAGTCACAACAGCGAGTCACATTACAAATAAAAATATGCACAGAATGGCCAGTTTGGAGTCCAAACTTTGGACTAATGTCTGTCTCTAATATAATGTATGGTACTCACAGAAAATTTCGATATTTTAGTGTATTCATTACTTAATTGTTTTTTCTTTTGTAATAATTTTATCTGATCTAATAATTTAAAGGTGGAGACTTTGTATTGTATTTGTATTGAATCGAATCAATTCAACAGGTTACGGGTGTACAATTTTAACTCCTGATAAAAATTCGGATGAGAAAATGAACACAATGAACATTCTGGGCGCTGAAGTAATACAAACCCCGGCAATGACACCCTGGGACAGTCCTGGTAGTTTTTTGTCTATAGCAAAGAAAATTTTACAAGAAGATCCCAACGCCATATCTTTGGACCAGGTATTTTTATAATTTTTGTTTAGGTATTACGTAAAATGCTAATTGATTATTAGATATAGGATTGTTTAATACTACTTGAAGTCATTTCAACGTACGAAAGATGTGTTAGAATAAATGTATTAAAATTTTTAAAAGAATTGAGTTCCTAATAGACTCTTTATAATGTTTTAACTCTTCAACAAGATATGACTTACTGTAAATTTGATGGTGTATCAAGATTTAAGAGAGTAATATACAAACATAAATTTACAGTATAAAAATGACATCAATCCAAAAACACATTACGAGTACACAGCTGAGGAGATATTGGCAGCCGTTCCTGATTTTGATATGATTGTTATGGGATCCGGTACTGGAGGTACAGTCACTGGTGTCGCCAAGAAAGTTAAAGAAAAATGCCCCAAATGTACTGTTGTCGTGGTTGACCCTAAAGGATCGATAATATTCGACAAAGGGCGTCCCAATTTATTCTTTGTAAGTATTTTAGACTCTATAAGTATTACAATTAGGTATGTACTTTGCAAGTCCACAGACTTGCTTCACGAGCGTCTAGAATGTGAATGCAATAGTGACTTTTTGCAAAAGAATTCCTCGAAATGTGAAAATTATTTTTTTTATTCTAGACCATCTTTGCCCGCAACAACGTCCGCATAGAAGCAAAATTAAAAAAAAAAGTGACTAGTAAAATCATCTGAACGTATTAAGTCCATTTACTTATTTACTTTTCTCTCGTATTTAAGTTACGTCGTCATTAAAATTACAATAACTTTTGATGGAGTGAACCGATTTTAATGAAACTTAGACTACATGTTACTCAAGAATATGCTTTATGTTTTTTGAGGTGAAGCTTTGTCCTGAACGCAGTATTGTATCAGTCATGCTCTTTGAAACAAACAGATAGACATTTCTAAAAATAATTTAAATGTATTTTATTACTTACCAAGACAAAACTACATCGTTTTTCTTTAGTACAGACACGTTCATTTTTTTTTTCGAACTATGCTATTTATTGGCATTGCAACGGCTTTACAGCTTCATCGGACTACACGTTAATTTTACATTCTTTTTGTATGTATTGATTTACTTCGCTATTATTTTATTATGATATTGTTTTTTTTTTTTTTTGTTGAAAATGTAAAAAATTTCGATCTCCATATAATATTTTCAAAACAAATGGCAAAGTCTTACAAAAAGTCTGCGCTTTCATTTATATATTATTATTTTTTACATAATTGTTCATTTCAGACCGTGTGTAATAAATGTATTTTGATTAACGATATATTTTTGTTTAACATACTTTTTATAAAACTAAATAAATGAATAAAATGATCATATCTTTATCTATAAATACACGAAGTCCAATCCAATTGTTTACAGTAAATATTATCAAGGAGAAATATTTTGCGTTAGCTGCTAAAACTGATTAATTGTCACCTAAAATAATCTACAAACCTTGACGGACGTTTACACTGATTTGCGAATAGGTATTATAAGTAATAATTAATTACCTGAACTGCGTGATTTAGTTTACGTATTTTTATGACGTGGACTCACAGTCATATATACTTATACTCATATGTACACATACATAGGTGAAAATAAAGACTGTTCACTACCTCTTCTCATTTGTTTGTCGACCGATTTTCTTTTTTTTTCGTAACTATTAATGAGCTTTAGTGCTATTAAAAATATTGGATACTGTTAGTTTTTGATTTTCTTTCCATCGGTTAGTCGAATCCTATATCCATAAACTGTATATGAATACTAAAAACGTATATTCGTTATGCTTCACGATATTTAGATCTACACATATATTAAAAATGAAGTGTCTATATGTAATATTAAAATAACATTTTTAATGATTGGGTATGAAAGTATACACGCTACTGATAAATAAGAATGCAATTTTGAAATTTTTGGTCGGTTAGTATTTATATACCTAATGTGAACGTTAAATGTTGCTATAAGTGGCGTGCGTGTCGTACTTACAATTGTTTTTAAAGAGCATTCCTATAATTGTACATAGTTTCACAATTTTATATTTATTGAATAGTTTATAAAAACACTTGCGGAGCTGCGGGTATACAGTTAGTCTACAATATTTGTAAAGTCCGTGTCAAATTTTTTGACCGCTCTGAACATAGCAGTGTTGAACACAATTATGTTTAATGTAAGTGTTATGTAAATGTTATGTAAGTACTATTAATACTTACTATATTATCTCTGTAACATCAAGACAACATAAAAACAGCAATTTTAGAACCCTATAATCATTTTTGAAATCTGTTTTGTACTTAACTTTTGACAATATTATACACAAACCCGAACTTACGGTTATTATCTTCGTAAAAGATTGACAAAACCTATGCAACAAGCAATATAGATAATAATAGCTATATATATGAGTAGGAAGGAGTTTTTATTCCTTATTATGGTTGAGTTTCGACCACTGGACGGCTACTATTAATTATTTGATAAAAAGTATGCATTTTTGATAATGTAATAATTACTTTTTTGTAATGTATTCGCAAAAGAAAAAAAGTACTGAACACGCTTTATGCAAAAATTAATCTAACAATAAATGATGATATCCAAGGCTTGAAAGTGAAGCGTATTATATTCAATAACTCATCATACTATATCAATCTATATCATGTTCAATACTATACCATGTAGTTAGTGTGTAAGGGGTGTTCAAAGATAGCTTAAAACTTTTACAGTTTTAAACGGTAGTTAGTCGGTAATAAAATGGAATTGTTATAGGTGGAAGGCATCGGTGGAGACTTCATTCCTGATGTACTTGATAAAACTGTAATCGATATGGTGGAGAAGCCAGATGATCATGCGTCGTTTAATATGGCAAGACAGATTATTAAGAGAGAAGGGTTATTGTGCGGTAAGTTTTTTAAAATTGAAAAATTGCATAGTAAAAATTAAAAATGACTTCTGTTATACAAATATATACTGTAAGTGAATCTAACATCGAATTAAAATCGAAAATGATTATTTATCTAATTATTAATTGATAGAGGCATTTATTTTTTTAAATTAATGCATAAATATACTGCTCATAAAGCCAACAATAACTGATATTATAATTTATTTAGTTGGTTATTAACAGGTATATAAATGCACCTATTTATTTCCTTAATTAATTCAGTAAAGAATAAACAATAAATATCATAGAATTAACAATGTTGTATGGTAATAATCTTGTACTTAGAGCAATCAAACAAAAGACTCTTATGCATAAGTTACATCATTGTTTTATAAATTAAAATGAGCTTCGCGCAACTTCGTTTGTGATTAGTTGTGTAACACAGGAAGTTTACAAGAAAATGTATAACTATTAACTTTACTCATGGCTCCACTGGCGTTCTATATTATTTGTTCTAATAATATTATTTGAATTATACCAAAAAGGATTGTAAACATTCCATTTATATACCAATATAAATATTCGCTGTGATCAAAGACAAAATAATTTCCAAGACGATTGTGAAACGATAAGAATAATAAACACTACAGCATGTTCTAGCGATGATTAAAGCAAAATGGATAGCGTAAAAACCATACCCATGAAAGACATGAATGTCCACTTTAAAGAATGTTGAAGTTTATCAATCTATCAGAGACATCAATATTAACATCTACAAAATTTATAGATAATTTTATACACAAAACAATTACAGATATATAAGATGACGAACAAGTGACATAAAACAAAAGAAACCAATATTTTTAGTATGTACCTACTAGCAGATTCCCGTCCGCTTCGTTAAACTTTAAAAAAGGAAAGGAGAAATATTACGAAATGTTCCACATAGTCTTATGTCGATACGTGGTGTCAAAGGAAATGTATTTTCTTTCTGGAAGACAGACTGATATATATATATATTCAAAATGGCTTAACAAATAATCTGTTTCAGGAGGGAGCAGCGGCGCAGCTATGGTATCAGCTATAAGAGCAGCAAAGAAACTCAATTTGGGCGCCGGCAAACGAGTGGTTGTAATCCTTCCCGATGGTATCCGTAACTACATGACTAAATTCGTAACTGATCAGTGGATGGAAGCCTATCTTTTTAAGGAACCACCAGAACGAAAACAAATGTAAGTATATGAAGCATTATCGATCTCAAAAATGTAGCATATATTTTTTTGTTTAATTTATACTAATATTATATTCTAAAGAGGTGAAGTTTGTGAGTTTGGATATTCGGGGTAATCTCCGGTACCACTTATCCGATCTTGAAAATTCTTGCATTCTTAGAAAAATATTTTATTTCTGAGTGCATTTTGTTTTGATAAATATATATTTTCAATATTCAATCACAATGTAATTAATGTTGGCGAAATTTCTATAATATGGAAAGCGCTGCTTGAACATTTTGAAATAAAAGAATCAAATCTATAGCAAATGTATTATTATTTTAAGCTTTACAAAAAGTCCGGGACACCTTATATCTAAGTTTAATATCGACAATGGTAGACTGGGTGCGGAAATAAAGACGCAGGTGCAACCCAGAGTACTGGGAAGACATGTCTGACCATTTTAGATTTAAGACAACTTTGGCAATCCATAATATTTGTTCTAGCAATTGTGTCTTCCGATAATGTCGCTATCTTGTTGAACGACAGAAAAACTGCGCATTACACCTTCCAACTGCCATTAACGGTGTCTCTGGAGCAACAGTGTGTTCTATACGCAAGAATGGGCCATTAGGCAGATCGTTAAAGAACGCTTTAGTAATAATATGGGATGAGTATACCATGAGCCACAGACCATGTGGAAACAGTTGACCGAAAATTAAAGGACCTCAGAAACTTACATCCTAACATGCTTGGGTTTTTTTTGTGTGTGTTACTGATTTTCGCCAAACAGTTGTTACAAAAGACCAAATTAATTATGTTTAAACAACTTTTAAACTCATGTCGCCTATGGCATTCTGTTCAAATATTTAATTTATGAACAAAAATGAGAGCTCATGTTAGCGAAAATGCAGATTCCCCATAAACACTACGTCGGAAAGGTGTTTTATCTCCTCTAAACTTGAGCCTGATATTATATAAATTCATCATTAGGTCTTATAGTTTATAACCTTCAAAATCTTATGGATGTAGTATATATTATGCTTGAAAACTACTGGTTAGAGAATTTCATTGGATTAGTTCAATGGCAATAGCATCGCATAGGAAAGATAGGTATCGTTAATGAGATCAACAACCTAATACCACGAGAATTCTCGAGACAAGTTAAAATCCAAAAGTCAGTTGACATTGGTATTGGGAAATACCACTGCAATATCAAACGAAATTGCACAAGTCAGCTACTTATTCATATATGGAATCATGCAGGTGAATAATATAGTGACTTTCAGGGTAAATATGTATTTGTAATATTACACCATGAGTAACAAACGGTCATCCTGATTTAATACACTTACACTGAAAATCACAATTACAAAGAAAATGATGTGGCAGTAGGTACATATGCTTTATTCCACCTTCTGGTTTTAATCCACTTGTCGGATGCTTCTTTTTGTATATCCTTGTATCCACTTAGATTTTCAGAACAGAACAATCTTCGATCGCATTATGGCATGTTTATCAACGTAAAGCGTCAAAAATTTCCAGAAAATCATATAACATTTTTGTAAGAAGACTAAGGTTTTGAAGTGTACAGTTTATAGAACTTATTTGTTTATTTAAACATAAAAAAACCGTCAAGACGACAGATTGTTCTCTGCTTTTTAATTTCTATTAAACAGGAATAGTGCCTTACTTTTTACCCAAATACAGTTATAAACGTTGCTAATTTGATAGTGCGAGTGTACATGAAATAATTTTAATACAACCGTTGTTTATCATCTGAATCCTTCAAGATATACAATTTGGTGACATACAGAGATACGTCATTACATTTGAAGTTGATTTGACTTTTAGACAGTAGTATTAACATATCAAACTTCAAAAATACACTCTTGTCTATGATTTGTCGTATTACAAGATTTGACATTATAAATTCTATTCTAACTTTTGGATACACACTCTGAATTTAATATCGTTTTCGGATACACGCTGTTGGTATAACCATACATCATTGCTAAAACTATTTTTGAAAATAGCCAATTATTTTAAATTACGCTACAATAATAAATATTGATCAGAGCCATGAATAAACGCACGCAAATAAAAAAGAAAAATTCAATGGTATCACTGTCTTCCGAATCGGATTTAACTAATATCAATCGAGAAATTGAGGATATAATGACAAACAAAACTGAGAGTACATCTCATCGGGGTAAAAAACGATGTATCGAGAAGGCCTCCGACAATCTTCAAAGTTTCAAGGAGGAGCTAAAGGAATTGTTTGATAAACTTATATCTGACCAAAATCACCGTCTTGATTCGCTAGAAAATCACTTTAAAGATCTTAAAAATAAAATATTGAACATTGGGGAAACGAACATTTCTATTGAAAAAGCAATGAATTCTTTATCAGAACAACTCTCGGCCTTAGAAACTAAAATCAATGGCCTCGAAAATGAACGTAAAAATATTGCTCAACAATTAAGTTCAATGAATGAAAAATTGAATAACCTGGAAATGAATTCAATTAAAACTTGCATAGAAATAAGAAATGTTCCTAAAACCCAGACGGTAACAAAAGAAAACTTATACATTATGTTGGAAGAACTAACCAGTTTTTTAAAGATTGATATAAGTAGAGGAGATATTAGAGATGTCTACACAGTCCATAGTAAACCAGATAGCAAAATTTTGTCGATTACAGCAGAATTCTCAAACACCTTGCTGAAAACAAAACTTCTTAAAGCTGTAAAAGAATATAATAAAGCAAATCGAGCAAACCGACTTACTTCTGCCCATTTAGGTATGGATGAACCTAGAACACCAATTTTTGTCTCTGAAAAACTAACTATAAAAATGAAGAGATTGTTTTTTCTAGCTAGATCCTTTACTAAGGCTCATAAATACGCCTATTGCTGGATATCTAACGGACGAATTTTCCTCAGAAAAGAAAATGGTTCTCCCCAAATATTAGTCAAAACGGAGATACAATTACAAGAGCTAGGGAATGCATCTCAATGACTTGAGTACACTCACATAATTATTATTCCCAGTTTAAGTAATGTTAGATTTATATTCTCCATGTTTTTTACTAATTCAAACTCACACAGTTTCACACCTTTCACTTTTGATCTTACAAGCACAACATATACTAACAGTTATCTTATTCATTAAACATAGTGTTTTTATTTATATAAAAGTACTGACAAGTTATAGCTTCCATTTACTATTTTTCTTCATCATATTTGCTAAGTTTCTAAAGAGTCTATCAAATTGGGTAAGTCAGCAACTCATGTATATACTTGTATTAAAGCTAAGTCAAAATTTGGCGATAGATATCATTTTCAATGTAAATAGCAAACAGGTAAGATTATATACTTATTGTTATATATTAGCATATAATAGGAATATCAATGGTCTAATAATTTATTTGTCTTCTCAAATTAAATCTTAATAATGTTACATGAAATTAATGAATTTACTAGCGATCTCGACGATTTAAGTAATCTTACATCATATATGTGTCCACCTCAAGATTGCACAAAATATATCAATAACATTGACAATGATTTAATTATATTCTCTCAAAACATAAGAAGTATAGGGCATAATTTTGATGATCTTTGCGTTACATTAAATTCTACTCAGCTAACTCCAGATGTTATAGTTCTAACAGAATGTTGGCTTTCCTCAAATGTTTATACCCCATTTCTTAACAAATATACTCCAGTAACAACAAAGACTATTCTCAACCAAAACGACGGTGTGGTAGTATATATCTCTAATGCATTATCTCATAATACTTTTGAACCAACGTTTGAAGAAGCGAACTGTCTAGTAACAGTATTTGATAACAATATTGTTCTTATTTCGATATACAGGCCACCATCCTTTCGTAACTTAGATATATTTTTAAAATCTTTAGAAAGTTTATTAGAATCCTTAAAGGACGAAAAAACTATAATTATCACAGGTGATATTAATATTGATATTAAAAATGATACGAGTGATTCACGGGCTAGTGATTATTTGGATTTGATTTCGTCTTTTGGTTTATACCCAAGTCATACTCTTCCAACAAGAATAGACAATTGCTTAGACCACATCTTGATTACAAGTAATTTGACTTGTATCACACTTGTGGTAAACAGTAGCATTACAGATCACTCCTCGCTTGTGATATCGGTAAGGCATATAAATAATAAGCGTAAATTTCCCTTATTTATATCAAAGGTTGACAATGCAGGAATATACAAGAATCTACAGAACCTTGATTTGAGCACTTTTTACACTCTTACTTGCCCTAATAAAGCGGTAGATTTTCTAGTAACAGCTTTATCCGAAATTATAAAACGTAATACAATAGTACAACGCATTTCATGTCGTAACCGTATCTTAAAACCATGGATGACCCCTGGGCTCCTTAGGTGTATTAAGAATAGAGATAAAATGCACTTAAAAGTAAAAAACAACCCGTATAATGATATTTTGAAATTAACATACTTAAGATACAGGAATTTTTGTGGCAATTTGTTTAAAAAATTAAAAATTGAATATGAAAAAACTCAGCTAGAAAAAGCAAGTACAGCATCAATAAAGAAAACTTGGCAATGTATAAATAATATAACCAATTTTAAAACTAAAAATAAACTTTCAACTGAACTATTTAAAACTTGTACAGATAAGGCTTATGCCGTTAATCAAGCAAACGTATTCTTTGCAAATATAGGTCGAAATTTAGCCGAAGCGATAAATTGTAATCCTCCAGATAAATTGGATTTAGGCTCTGCATTTAGTGATTCGTTTGTATTGCTAGAAACAGATAATTTTGAAGTGTTTTCAATCATTAATTCACTTCGCACTGAATGTGCTATGGGATGGGATGGGATATCAACTAAGGTAGTTAAATTAAATAAAGATATATTAATTCCAGCAATAACACACTTTTGCAACCTTTCCATAAAAAGTGGTAAATTCCCAAAGTCATTCAAGAGGTCCATAATTATTCCAGTTCACAAAGATGGAGATAAATCAGTAATAAATAATTATCGTCCTATTTCCCTTTTGCCTGTATTTTCCAAAATATTAGAGAAAATTATCAACAACCAGTTGGTCAAATTCTTGGAACGCTCTGGATTACTATCAGATAATCAGTATGGTTTTCGTAGAGGTAGATCAACGGTTGATGCTGTTACGAAATTTTGCGACTTTATTTCTAAACACCTTGACAAGGGATTTAAATCTCTTGGTATCTTTCTCGATCTTGCAAAGGCTTTTGATACAGTTTCGATTCCTTTACTTTTACAAAAACTTGAGCATTTGGGGATTCGTGGAATACCATTCAATCTATTTGAAGATTACCTTTCCGACAGAACTCAGTCTGTTAAAATAGGAGATATTGTTAGTGACCAAGTTTTCATCACATATGGCGTCCCACAGGGTAGTATTCTCGGACCTACTCTATTTATGATCTACATAAATGATTTGTGTCAATTAGAAATAGAAAACGGGAATATTATTACTTTTGCTGATGACACTGTACTATTATTTCAAGGTCATAGTTGGAGAGAGACATTTCTAAGTGCTCAAATAGGTTTTAATTTTGTAAGTGCCTGGCTACGTACAAATCAACTCACGCTGAATGCAAATAAAACAAAATTTATGACTTTTATTATTCAAAACAAATCTGATTCAAGCTTGGATGATCTGAGATTAATTGTACACTCGCCATCGTGTCCGAATACATTAACTAACTATTGTAATTGTCCTAATTTAGATGAAGTTAAAAACACTAAATATTTGGGTATCGTTATAGACTATAAACTAAATTTTCAATATCATATTTCGTCATTAGTAAATCGCGTGCGTAGGCTTATACCAATTTTTAAATGTATTAGACAAGTAGCAGACAATAACATTGTTAAAATGATATATTTCTCTTTATGCCAGTCACTTCTTCTTTACTGCATCCCGTGTTGGGGGGGAGCAAGTAAATCCATTTTGCTACCCCTAGAAAGGGCTCAAAGAGCAATACTGAAAGTAATGTTTTTCCGGCCGTATAGATATCCCACAGAGAATCTTTACCAAGAATGTCAGGTTTTAACCGTTAGACAACTTTTTATTCAACAAATTATTCTCCGTCAACATGTAGGAACGACAAACATACAATTCACAGATTCTAGAAGGGTCGAGGACATAATAAAAGTACCTAAACATAATACTTCGTATGCTTGTCGTTTTGAAGGCTACCTGGGAGGATTGCTCTATAATAAAGCAAACAATACACTAGGGATTAATCAATTCAACAGTCATACTATTAAAAAACTCACTTACAAATGGTTAACTTCACAAAATTACACAAATACAGAAAAGTTACTAATACCACAATACAAATTGTAAATAACTTCAATATTTAAATTCATACATTTTTAATTTAAAAACAATGCTTCATGAAACTCTATCATATATACATATACTATCATAAAACAGCCTTGGCTATCTGGGAATACTGTGTTACACATTAATAAATATGTGAGATATTTAAGTCAAACTACGTTTTTATTTATTATATGTTTAAGTCACTGTTTGTCTTACTTCTCAATATATGAAATTTTGATATCTGCGATACGGTTTATAACCAGTGCAGATAACAATATAACTGTAAATTATGTATACATTGACTTTGAACATTAAATTATTATTATTATTATTATTATTATTATTATTATTTACAATACTTGGAGCGACAAGGTTTCAATATGTTTGTTTACCATGTACCATGCTTATCAATAAGTCAACACGCTGATCTTCACGATGATCTTCGTAGAGAACTCTAAAGCTCCATTTTTTTTTTTCGAACTGGCTACTCTTTTGACTTAGCTAGGTCTTAACAGCTTCACCGATCTACTAAGGCGAGCGCTTAAGCACTCCGCTGATTTTATTTTGACAACTAGCTCAAGGGTGCACGGCACACCTCGGCTTGGACTGTTGCCTGACACATGCAATTCGCAACCTATTAGAGCTAAGCTAAGCTATGTATTCATATTTATATGACTTATTGATATGTACCAAGAACACATACCTCGACAACTTTTATATGTATTTTGTATCGGATAATGTTTCTAAACTATTTTACTTCGATAAGGGAAAAGCAAAAACCCTTCCACTGTCATGTGTAAACATGTGTGTGTGCACGTGTGTGGAGGTGATATGTGCTAAAAGCTCCAGATTCTTCGCTTATGTTCGAAAATAAAGCATTTAATGTACAGAACATATAAGTATAAAATTAAAGAAATTAGTAAAAAGTTAGTGATTAATATTAGTATCATGAACGAACGTCTAATATATTTAATACACCTATAAAACTGCGTTACGCACTTATATCACTGTCAAGTTCTGTTCCAAAACAATTCTATTTTGTATCAACTAAAACCTGAAGCATTATTCAGTATGAACAACATTTTTATTAATTTATAAGCTAGAGTTTAACCATAATCTCTACCTAATGAGATAATATGATATAGCCGAATGTGACGAGGACTACAAAGTTTAAATATCGGAAGAGACATATGATACTCAGGCGAGCACTAGAATCCAATAACTTTACCTTAATTGACGTAAAATAGAGCATAATAGTAGTAGTAATGATATTATAAGCAAAAAGCTGTAATATCATTGACCTATAGACATTATAGTTTTCATACAAATAAATAGAATCCATAGCATGTTAATATAGATAATCTATGAATAGACGATATCTACAAACATAGTGCTTATAATGGAGAAAAGAATACGTACAAGCTTGGAAACTGAATGGGCAATAATTACTGCAAGGTCATGTTATTGTAGAGCATATTAATTTTTGAGCAATATAGCAACATGTCATAAATTTTAACTATCCATATACAAATAGACCATATATAAAGAGTTTAGCATACATCTCTCCTCGGTTTTTAACAAGTTTTCTTTATTATTCTTGATTTATAAGCTAATGATCTGCTTTAGTGTTATCAATAAAAACAAATCTGTAAATAGTCGTTGATTTGAAGTATCTATAGGCGCGAGTAAACCTGATTATTGGCTTGGCGACGACGCGACAATGGCATGTGCAAACGACTGTGCGTAATCTCTTCTGCCGCATTGAGCTTGCATACGTACGAGTATAGTGTAATTTGAGAATCTGAGATTCATTCGATTCGAACAATTTCGACGTTTTTCATCTGCCAGGCGTCCCGTGGCGGCTCATTTTTTGTTTCATACCATTGCGGAGTCGAAACATTTATTTAAAAAACTCTGTTCATTGTACTTCACGCTTCTTACGTCTACAGTATTGACACAATATTCAAAACTAAATAAATTCTAGATGGAAAGATTAGTTTGTGACTATTATTATTACTGTCAACCACCGGGCAACTACTTGTTATATTTAACTGAGACTTGATTTATTATGTAATGTAAGTTTTCGCATACTTATATGTTCATCAAATGTGTTTTTTACAGATGGTGGAATAAGAGCATCTCTAATTTGCCTCTTAACCGGTCAGTTCCGAAAGTGTCTGAAAATACATCCTGCCGCGATGCGTTAGCAGCTATGGGCACTACAAACAACGTAGTACTTGTCATCAACGAAGAAGGGTTTGTATTTTAAAGTATTGAAATTCGGCTCAAAACCAAATCCTTCTACAAATCCAAGTCACTCCTACATTAATTATATGAAAGCCAATTAAGGTTTTATTATAAAGCAGTGCTGATCAATTAGAATAATTAGTTTTTGTAGTCCGGTGAAGCTTTTACGGCCTTACTAGGCCCATAGCGTAGTTCGAAAAAAAAAAGTTTTTGGCGGGATTTTGGAATGTCATGTAACTAAGTTTATATATTTTATTCATAATCTTGTAGTATTATATTTTGTAACATTGGTGGTTTTGCGTAATATAGTTTGGTTATTGTGCAGAACTGAAATTGATGGGAAATAATACCACGGAGCAGGAGTTCTGACTTGCCACTGACGCTCCCTGGAAAGTTGTAACAAGATGGCCACCATCTTGTTAGTACATTGAAATAATCACAAGAAACTTGTAATATCATTTACCTACTCGATACTGGTAGTATTAATCAACTATAAGATTGGTTGCCAAAAAAAAAATACATTAGGCCTTAATTACACCTTGCAAATATAGTTTTTTTAAGTATCCTTTGTGATTGATCATTATGGTTGTTGGTAATAATAAATACATTTTACATTTTCGTTTAAACACAAGTTTCCATTATAGTTTGTAGCAAATAAAAATTACAAATCATAGTAAAGAGTGTGAATCTATATCTCAATGAGTTGAGCATCCAAATGTCAATTGATCGCTTGAGTGACTCGAAATAAAAAAACAAAAGTTATGTTCCTTACACATACAACAGAAACTATCTAAAAAAACATTATTTTACAGATTCTTCAAGGGAGTACTATCTAAAAATAGCTTAAGGTCGGAGGCTACGAATCCAAAGAAAGCAAGCAGTACGAAACTCGCCCTCGATGAACCAGTGATATTACATGTTATGAAAACATACTATAAAATAGTAGAGAACAGAGGTAATCCTACTGTCGGATTGGCGTCTCGGATTCTTGATATAGCTCCATTTGTTATTATCGTCGAAGCGCGTTATGATAATGATGAACTTAAAGGTAAGTCGCTTTTATAAGAGTAGAGTGGTTCCACCATTATATATTATAAAACAAAGTTCTCTCCCATGTCTGTCTGTCTGTTCGCTATAAACTCAAAAACAACTGAACGGATTTCCATACGATTTTCATCAGTAGATGAAGTGTTTCATAAGAAAGGTTTATGTATATAATTGGTCAAGATTTTCTTTATTATCAGGGCGGAGTAACGTACGCTGGGCTCGCTAGCTACTTATAAGATTAATAAAGGTTTTTTTGATCAGCATTTCTTAAGAATGTGAGATTAATGGAAAAAAATCGATTAATTAGGAATCGATTTTTCTTTTTTCAATAATAATCGATATGCCAAAAATCAATTTTATTGAAAAAAAAATCGATTTCCGCAAAAAATCGATTTTTATAATATTTATAAATAGACATGCTTTCCATATTCCTATAATAAACCTTAAGATTCAAAATAACAATTTATCAGATTAAGAATCAAATAAAATGATACGTATCAAAAACAACCAGTTCAAAACAAAATAAAAGTGAATGTTCCTTTAAACTTTCAAGGTAAAGAATATAGAAACTAAATACCATAGAAATTTTCAGTACTATTTAACATTATATCGTAATAAAAATGAAATGATCCTAACAAAATGGCAATATTATTAATTCTAACTTTAAAATTCAAAACAATAAAGTTCTCTTTATTAATTTTCATATTAATTATAGTGTGATTGACAAAAATAAAATTGAAGAATTTGTTTATTGAATAATTTCAATAATAATTTATAGATTTGTAAACTTATCGATGTCGAGTTTACCATAAGACATTTTTAGTGAACATGTTGAAGTACATTGTGCTCGCATGACAGACCTTTTTAGTTTTATTGAAATTTTTAATTTTACAGAGAGCGGTATTTGGCTGTCATAAGAACCACAACAATCATTATAAGATATAGTAACTCATGTTACTTGTAAGGCAGTGGGATGTTTTCATTTTATGTTCTTTTTAAATTTGTAGTTTCACTACAACATTTTTCATTCTATCGAACAGGACATGCATATTACTTTAGTATTATTCGTTCTCGTTATGAAATACTTTTGCCAGCCGATTTTAGGTGTTTTGCGGTTAGAAAACATTTTAATTGTTTACAACTATATTATCTCACTATGCTCAGTCTTCAATTGTAAATAACAATAAACTTATTTTGAGTTTTTTTTTTTCATCCGTAGCATAGATGTTTATGAAAATCGATTTAAATGCGTAATTTATATAATCGATTTTATAAAAATCGATTAATATTAATATAAACATCGATAATAAAAAATTCATTATAATAAAATAATAATCGATTTAAATAAAAATCGATCATTTTTTAACATCCCTAGCATTTCTACTTTCACTTTTGGAATCACATTTCACTTTAAGATTTGAATTTGTATTTAAACTTTTAATATACAATGATACTAACGAAACTTGCTTGATTTTTTGCAAACAAAGTACGTAGATAATACTAAAATATTTCTTCTTAGTCAGTTTCTTAAGACAGCCACATGTTTTAGGGTAGTAAAGCAATTGTGGTTAAAAAAACACGTAGACAGCACCATAATATTACCTAATTCTTAGTTCGGTGTTACGTGTTTTATGCGGGAGTCTTGTCTTGATGCTTAGAATCTCGTGACGACGTCCCTACCCTTTCAGGGGGTCGGTTTTCTTCCTGATTACGCTCTTCCTTCACGTCACCAAATTTACTTCAGGCATTTTAAAGTACTTATATATAGCATATACTTATGCCATTGACTATTTATTTTGTTTCAGGATACATTCCAAAAGGTATCGTCACAACGGAACAAGTTCTCGAATATATCATTGAAGAAGAAAACAATAATTAATTAACGAAATATTTTATAACGGCAACGGAAAATGACGACCTTATAAGCAAACCACGTAGTAATAACACATTACTTGTGTTTTAAGATAATTATTATTAAAAATACTTAACCCACTAAATAGTACCTACCTAGATAGTAGGATATATTTTCCCTCGTCTTTTTCATATTACACACAACAAAGAATAACGGTGATTTAGATATTAAAATTATTATCATTAAGATTATCAAACTGTATTATCATGTGTATCATGTATACTTATCATGTGTATCATGTATACTTATCATATTATATTTAAATTATATTTAGCATGTACAAAAGTAAATATTAATGAAATAAAGCCACTTTAAATATATGTAACAGTGTTTTTTTACTATAAAATATTTTTCCTTCGTCTTATTGCATGAAAATTCTTCATAAATAATCGATTACATATTATTTTTAAGATCAATATAAAAATAAAATATACCATATTTTTTTATTATTCTGAATAATAGTTTAAATTTATGAACATGAGCGGAGCACCAATGAAAAATGTTTCAAAGTCGGGGTTTTTTCCTCTTGAGAGCTTCTACTGCGTATTAGCGTTAGCACAAAATATCTATTCCATGCGAACGAAATCGCGGGCAGAGGCTAGTAATATGCCAGTTATCAAATATATATTAACCATATTGAATACTAGCCTCTGCCCGCGACTTCGTTCGCGTAGTAATTGTTACTTTGGGCTAACGCTAACACGCATTAAAAGCTCTCAAAAGGGAAAAAAAAACGATTTTTAAACATTCTACATTGGTGCTTCGCTCCTATTGGTCTTAGCGTAATGACATACAGCCTATAACCATCCTCGATAAATAAGCTACATAATACATTCAAAAAATTTTTCACATCTGACCAGTAATTCTGGAGATTACCCCCTACAACGTTACAACGTCACAAACTCACAAACTACCTCTTTATAATATTAGTATAGATATATAGATTATATTGTACAGTCATAGGAACCGCCTAATCCTTGTCATTACCTACCTATCTGTAATACCCTATTTTGTAATTGTTTATTATTGTAATAATATCAGTTTGTTTATATCTATTTGCAGACGATTATTACTTGCTCAGTGTCTCGATGATCCAAAATGCGTTACTTTAGCTACTTATATTGGAAAACTGCGAATAGCAATTGTTATAGATAAATAATACACATTATAACTAACTTTAAGTGAGACCATAACATTTCGTTTAGAAACCTTCGTTTGAAATAATTGTTTTTGTTGTTTCTTCGTGCAATCATTAACTTAACTATCATTAATTATAAATAATATCCTAAATTGCTTAATCTATATTACTGCAAAATTATGGACACATTTGCGTTTTTTCTAACAACAGTTATAGTTTAAATAATTTTTATTAATTTAAATAAAGAGTTTTTGGCGGGATTTTAGTCTGTCATGTAGTGGATTTTATATTTTATAATTTTGTGTTATTTGACTCTATATTGTGTAAATCTGGTGGTGTTTTACGTAGTATAATTAGTTTGTTACTTTAGTGCATAAGTGAAGTGAATGGAAAATAATACCACGGAGCATGAAATTCTGAGATGTCACAAAAACTCCCTTGGAGGTTCTAGCAAGAGATCCACCATCTTGTTAGAATATTGATTCACACGATGCTTAATATTGAAATGATCGCACGACGCTTGTGATATTATTGACTACGTGACAATGGCAGTAATAATCGGAAAGAATGATTGCCAAAAATAAGGTTAAAAAAATAATAAAGATGGTCCTATTTTAAATAGTACTAGTGTATTAGAAAAAGAGTAACCCATAAAAACTCTCCAGAAATTTTAAGGTTACATGGAATAGAATATTTTGTAGCTGTCATTTATAATTTTTTCATTTCTTCAGAACTTTATTATTTTTGCCTTTTGTTATTTTGTTTTTCGAACTGATTACGCTATGTGCCTGACAAACCTTAGCAGCTTCTCCGGCCTTGTAGTCCGCAGAAGCTGTAAAAACCTAGCCGGCTCAATAGCGTAGTCAGTTCGAGAAAAAGAATTCACCGTGCTACGGATTTTTCGTCCGCGTAAAACTTTTTGACCGCTATGAAGTAGATGCGCAGAACATAAATTTAGATATCAGAAGGACGCAGAGGTGATGACTGTGACGAAATATGTGTCACTGTGAGCTGTGACGAAACATATGTCACTGTAAGCTGTGACGAAACATGTGTCACTGTAAGCTGTGACGAAACATGTGTCACTGTGACCTGTGAAGAAACATGTGTCA
>JACEII010000006.1:259985-273020 GCA_014332785.1 Antheraea mylitta
CGAAACATGTGTCACTGTGACCTGTGACGAAACATGTGTCACTGTGAGCTGTAACGAAACATGTGTCATTGTGGAGCTATTCACTATGAGTGCAAGATGCAGTACAATCGCATTCAGAATAGTTTCGTTGCTATCATTTACATGATATTGCTATTTGTGTTCTTTTCATTTTCTTCTTGATATTTGTTATTGTTAGAGTACCCATAAACTACGAATATGTTTATATGGAAAAAGTTGTTCCATTATAAAAAGAAATATGTTTATTACTATTTATTTATTTACAATCACATTATTACATGTATTAGCGACACACATAATACCTACACAATATTGTGGGGTACATACATGTATGTAGGTAGTTATAATTATAACAATAAACCAATCTGCTTCCACCTGTGTTGTTTTACCGTTGTTCCAATGGCGACGAGGCGAATTTACGTGTGCAGTAGTAAAGTGCATAAACTGTTCAAATTACAATGCCTATTGGAAAATTAGAACCGATCGACATGAAATCTTAACAGTGGCCGGCGTATATACGCCGAGTTAAGCAATATATTTTGCTAAACGAGGTCAAGAAAGAATTGTGTGTTCCGTTATTAATAACGGTAGTCGGGGATGTCATGTATTCCCTGATGTGTGACCTGTGTTCCCCAGTACACCCAGAATCTAAGACGTTCGAAGAATTAGTGCAGCTCCTGTGTGATCATTAGGACCCCAACGATCCGAGATCGCGGAACGTCATGTGTTTCGTTTACGAAGACAAAAGGTCGGTGAATCGTTGACAGAGTACTTACATATTTTGAAACATCTCGCAACGAAATGCAATTTTGAAACAAATTTAGAAGAGAATTTACGGGACCAATTTTATTAGGATTAGCGAACGAAGTTATGCGGTCACGAATCTTTGCAGAAAAAAACATTAAATATAGGGAAGCAGTGGATTTAGGTTTGGCACTAGAGGCACTTGCTACAGGGAGCGCTGTCTCAGGAGCGGCGGTTACGGGTTGCGGCAGTGCGGCGGCGGGCGAGGGTCTGCATTACGCGAGTAGGGAGCACAGGGACGACGGAGAGAGCGGCACGGACGTGCGTGCGGGGCCAAGCGGTGTGGCGGCCGCGCCTCGCAACGCAGCTCGGCCGGAAGAGCGCTGCTGGCGGTGTAGTAAGCTACATCGAGCGGACAGGTGTCGGCTCGCGCAATATAATTGTGATGTGTGTGGCGTGCGGGGCGATTTAAAAGTATATGTAAGAAAGGGCGTGGGCGTGCCCGCCTAAATTACCTAAGTGAAAGTGACAGAGACACGGAGGTTTTCGGGAACATACAGGTTGACGGTAAAGGAGATTGTCCTTATTTTATACAGTTAAAAGTAGATAGACAATTTGTTAAATTTGAAATTGATACAGGAAGTAGGATTTCTACTATTAGTTTGGATTTCTATCGGCAGTATTTTAGTAACCAACATGTATTACAAGATAATTTACAGTTACGTAGTTACGTTGGTTCAAAAATAGAATCGCTCGGATATATCAAAGTGGATTTGGTACTGGGAAATGTATCGGTCGAGGGTTGTAAGTTTCACGTAATTCGGAACGGGGGACGACCGTTGTTGGGAAGAAAGTGGGTGCGCGTTCTCAATATAAGTAATATATCTATCGAGTTAAATGAGATTAAAGATCAAACGAGCGATCTATTAGTGAGGCAAGAGTATCCAGAAGTGTTTACAAATAAGTTAAGGACTTGTAAAAAAAATATTCAACTGCACTTGAATGATAGCAACCCGGTGTATGTGCGCGCGCGCACGGTGCCTCTGGTGCTTCGTAGCCACGTCGAAAATGAACCGGCGTGGCTCGAGCGAGAGGGCACCATCTATCGTGTCGAATCTTCCGAACACGGCACGCATATTGTACCCGTAGTCAAAGAGTGTGGCGATATACGAATCTGTGACGATTATAAAATTAACTATTAACTCTAAACTTAGACGCGACCCCTATCCCTTGCCTAGAATAGAGGAATTATTCTCTATTTTAAGTGGAGGGGAGGAATACTCCAAGATCGATCTAAAACATAGTTATCAACAATTAATGTTAACCAAGAGCTCGCAACCGTATACTGCGACAACTACCCACATTGGAACGTTCGTATGTCGTCGTACTCCATTCGGTGTATCATGTATCCCGGAGAAATTTCAAAAGATTATGGAAGAGACCCTTCGGGGCATCCCTAATACGGTAGTTTTCCTCGATGACATATGTATAACGGGGCCGACGAGACAAGCACATTTAAAAAATTTACGTGCCGTATTAGAGAGATTACGTACTATGGGTTTTACAGTGAAATTAGACAAATGTAGTTTCTTGCAAAATTATGTCAGATATAATAGGGTTTATTATTGATAAGATGGGTCTCCATCCCGATCCAAAAAAAATGAAAGCTATTTTGGGCGTCCCGCGGCCAGAGGACATCACCCAGTTAAAAAATTTTTTAGGAATGTTAAATTACTATGGTAAATTTATTCCAAATCTGAGCATCATATTACATACTCTACATGCGCTTCTTAAGAAAGGAAAAAAGTGGAATTGGAATGAGCAATGTGAACAAGCGTTTATCTCGGCAAAAAGTGCACTATCTAGCGATAAGGTATTAGTACACTACGATTCATCGAGACCGTTAGTTTTAGAAGTAGACAGTAGCGCTTACGGGTTGGGTGCATTACTGGCGCACGTTTATGCAGACTGTAGTGAGCGCCCTGTTAGCTGTGTATCGAGGACGCTCAATCCCGCTGAAAAAAATTATAGCCAACTTGACAAAGAAGCTCTCGCCATATTCTTTGGTATAAGAAAACACCACTAGTATTTGTATGGTCGACGATTTATTTTACGCACTGATCACCAACCTCTTATTTATATTTTTGGACCGAAAGTTTGAATTCCACAAATGGCAGCTAGCCGCCTACAATGATGGGCCGCCCTACTGGCCTCATATGAGTTTTCGGTAAAATTAGTTAAGTCAAGTGAAAACGGACCCGCGGACGCCCTATCTCGGCTACCACTACCGTACACGCGACAGCAAATAGAAACCATGAGTTATGCCCATTTAGCCCAAGATACAAGTAGATTTTAAAGAGATCGGGATGGAAACCGAAAAAGATAAGCTTCTAAGCAAAATTAAGGGTTATGTTATGTTCGGTTGGCCATCGAAGACGTTTTGTAACGAGGAAAAACCGTATTTCATGCGCAAAGAAGGTATTGTTCTCGAGTTAGGGTGTTTAATATTTAAGTATAGAATAGTTATTTCTCCGGTTTTACGACGCAGAGTCTTGGAGGAGATTCATGAAGGGCACTTAGGTATAAATAAAATGAAAAAAATATCACGTAGTTATGTTTACTGGCCAGGCCTAGATGTGGATATCGAAAGGAGATTTGTCAATCTTGTGAAGCATGTCGGGCGGTAAGAGACGCACCCCCACATGCTACCCTGCATCCATGGGAGTTCCCTTTAAAACCCTGGCAACGTATTCACGCGGATTTTATAGAATATCGGGGAATAAAATATTATATTTTAATTGAGACGAACTCGAAATGGATCGAAGTAATCGAAATGAAACGAACAGATGCAGAATCAACAATATCTGTCTTAAGGTCCATTTTTGCGAGATTCGGGCTCCCGTCACAAATAGTCACCGATAACGGGCCTCCATTCTTGTTTATAGATTTTAAAGTATATTGTAAAAAAAAATTGTATAAAACATGTACATGTGTAACATCAGCACCGTATCGTCCTCAAGGTAACGGGTCAGCAGAGAATGCAGTAAAAACAGTAAAGAAAGCAATGAAACGGGCAGTACAGGAAGGTGAAAATATATCTAAAGCGCTTTGTAAATTCTTATTTCAATATCGCAACGTGGAGCACGCAACGACCGGCGTCTCGCCAGCCGTAGCGCTCTTGGGTCACCGGCTACGCGGACGCCTGGACGCGTTACGACCGGACGCCGTCGCCGTCGTACACACCACTCAGCAACGTCAACTAGAGAATAAAGGAGGTCAGGACCGAGACATTAAAATCGGTGATCCTGTGCTCGCTAGAGATTATACGAATAGTAACAGGAAATGGGTCGAAGGGCAGGTTATACAGAGAACGGGACCGGTATCATATAAAATCAATATAGGCGATGGCTTACAGTGGCGTGGGCATCAGGACCAAGTAATTAAACTAAAACCCAGAAATAAATATTCTGTCACGCCAAAATTTATCATTAGAAAATACTGAGAAGTCATTAAATAAAGACAGCAGTACCGATAAAACATGTGAAAAGGTAGCGGGGGAGGGGTCGGAGAAGAATCTTACAGAGCAGCCTCAAAGGCCTGCATCGATGCAAGACTCTGCGGGTTCTCTGACGCCTTCACCGCAAGATGCCTCAGCTCGCGCGATGCGCGCATATTATAGGAATAAATTACGCAAATAAAAAAAAATGTGGAAAACTTTGATGCGATCTTTGTTACTGTAATCTGTTATAGGCAAGGTGTGTGTACTTACTTTACTTTTCACTGGTTTGACTACTCACTGAAGGTACTGTGGAAGGTGAATATAATGAAACGTGATTGTCGGTACTTGCAGAAATCAGTAATTTATTCTTTTTTTTTCTCGAACTGACTACGCTATTGACCTAGCAAGGTCTTAACAGTATCACCGGACTACTAAGGCGAGCGCTTAAGGCACTCAGACGATTTTATATTGGCAACCAGCTCAAGGGTGCACGGCACACCTCGGCTTGGCTGTTGCCCGTTGCATGCAAAATCGCGACCTATCTTAGCTAACCTAGCTAACTGTTCATATATGTTTGAGTTGTTGAAACGTATATGTGTACCAAGCATATACGCCTCAACAACTCCTCCATATATTTTTTATCGAAAAAAGAAATTTATTCTTTTTTTTTTCTCGAACTTACTACGCTATTGGCCATATTTTTTTGGCCTTTACAGCTTCACCGGACTACTAAGGCAAGCGCTTAAGGCACTCAGCCGATTTTATTTTTGGTAACTAGCTCAAGGGTGCTCAGCACACCTTGGCTTGGCCGTTACCTAGAAAAACCCGATCTGTCCTAGCTAAACTATGCTAAGCTATACATGTATCCATTTTTGGATCATACAATTAAAATTACACAACATCTAATTCTCAAAGAGACAAACTAAACCTAGTCGATTCAGTTCGATAAGGGAAAAAAGTAAACCCTTCCAACAGATGTGTAAGGTGCATGTCTGATTAACTATGTATGTGTAAAATCGATGTGGTGTGTACTGTATCGCGATAGCAATATCTCTGCGCCCACCCGGGTAGCCTCGGACAAAAACATTCCCAAGAAACGCAAACAAATAGTGTGCGAGTATAAAAACGAGAGCTCTCTGCCCATGACGCACGAGACGGATTCGCGATGTGGCCGGCCACGGAAAAAATTTAAAAGATCGAATTTACAATTTACACGAACGGCACCGGCGCCGGGATCTAAAAATAGAAATAACAATGACGACATTATTTATCGATTTTAGGGGAAGATAGACATAAACGCGCGAGATTATTCTATCTTATATTAAGAAATAGTATTACTACTTTGAGACGGCGCGGCGGCGCGCGGCAGCCGTTGGATCGTAGCCGCGATGGCGGGAAACTTCGGGATCGCGCGAATAGGGCACTGATTGCGATCGCTCGCGACTTCATCGTATGCGGAGATCTCCAAGATCTTGTGGAATACTAGGAGCTGGGCTGACCAGTCCATGCCGGATAATTTGAAGGAAATGGCGGGGTCGGCCTGTGAAGGCTTAGCCACCTGAGTACGAGGAGCAGGCTAGGACACGATCTTGGGGGCCCACGGGGCCTGAGGGGCTCGTGTGGGGCGGAGGGGCGCGATAGGCGCGGGTACGGGCGCTGCCGGTGCACGAGATGTGCTCGGCAGGTTCAGAAAGGACTCTCTAGAGTTGAGAGGCGGAGGTCGGGAATCTGTTAGCATTTTAAGTTTTATTTTTAATTACAAATGTATTTAAGTTATCGGGAATTTGATGGGAGAAATTGTGGGGTACATACATGTATGTAGGTAGTTATAATTATAACAATAAACCAATCTTCTTCCACCTGTGTTGTTTTACCATTGTTCCAAATATATGCTACAAAATATATTCTACAGAAAACAGAAAGAAATATTGTATAAGGCGGATCATTCAGTTAAAGTAGGCGATCTCCCAAAACTCATAAACCAGGTAGTGATCAAATATTATCTGTAGCTAATTATAACGTGACGTGACGAATTCTTATTATTGTAGCTTTGTCTTTCACTTTATTATAACTACTATTGTTCATTTTAAAGTTTTTAGTTTATATTATGAAGCGAGTAATAATTTAATGTTTATTGTCTGGTATTATTTATTTCTAGTCCTCTGTAAATAATCTATACGAATAATATCTATATATCCACTGAATTCAAATAAAAAGGTTTTCGTTAAATTACCTGTCAAAGCTTTTATAACACTATCCAATTATATTCATTCAGTTACTTGTATCAAAATTAATATTAACAAAAAAAGTTATATTATACGTATAGTATCGAGACACGTTAAGGATTAAAGATTTAAATTTCTATAATAATATTTTTTCTTTGATTTATATTAACGTCTTGACTGTACCATGCGCAATACCGAATATAAAGCTATGTTCAGAGTAGGGATGCTCGATATTAGAAAAACATTGATGTTTACATCAATTTAAAAGTATATATTTCCAATGAACATCGATAGCAAAACATCGATGTTTTTGCTAGCAAATAAAACTCTCTGTAAAAACTTTATTAGGTTTTTTCCATTTTGTCTGTTCGGTTGCTAGTACAGGAGTCGACCTGTTTTTAAAAAAAGCCTTTCTGAAGCTGCCCCTTTTCCTTTTTCCCTTAGGAAATGCAAAGAAATAACTATTCGTACGGTTTACCTCGATAACTTTGAGTAGTACCATCTAGTGTAAAATAGTTAAATTTGATAAATATTTAGTCCCTAGCTAGTAGTACATCAAACGCTAGATGACCCAAAAGAATATATTAATATATCGATATTTTCTTCATCTAACATCGATGCGTCGATGTTATCGAAATAAGAGCATCGATGTTTAACAGCTAAACATCGATGTCCGATGAATCTCGGTCATCCCTAGTTCAGAGCTGTCACAAAGTTCGATGCGAATTATACTATAATTACCAGGTTACATGTTTCTTTCCTCGAGTACGTATTGTACTGCACTGTACGCACAGACTACGAGAATACGACGTATAGACGTTAAATAGTTTTTACTTGTGAAGTGCGCTGTATTTTAAATTTAAGGAATTTATTTTATTTAAATCCTATATTATTTACATGCTTTCTACTGTGTATTTATAACCTACAATTTGAACAAAAAATAGATAAATTAAATAGAATTCATTCATTTAGTCTACAGGAAATATTTTTTATAATTAAAAAAAATATGTCCAATCACGTGGCGATGGAAAATGGAAAGAAACAGGCTGGTACGGAATATTTCAACCTTAAAGAGATGCTGCACGTAGTGAGAGAGCTGTAAGTTTTAAAGAATTCATTATTTTTGTTTATTAAAAAGTAACAAGAACATTCTCTAATCGTAACATATATGTGTATGTGTGTGTATATATATACATACATATGCCTTCTAAATATTTATAAGATTTTCTTCATAGGGATATAAACCAAAAAATATATCCGGACATACTGCATGCAGGTGGAAATACACCAATGGTGAAACTTATTAATATACCAAAAGATGAAGGCATTGAATGTGATATGTGTGAGTACTATTATTTAAAATTTATGGTTGGAATGTAAAAGTTAATCACAATGAATTCATTAGTAAAATTATTATTTTTTCATGCTTTTCAATGTTATTTTAGGCTTAATTTAAGTCAGGATAGATCTTGATTAGTTTAAAGTTCTGCTTTCAATAAATACACTGAAAACTATGATGAAATTTATTTTTAAATCGCACCAATGATATAATATTTAGTTTTATGTTTATTTGTAATAGATGTTCCTAAAATAAATTATTCATATCAAACTCGGCCTTTTCTCAACCTGTTTAAAAAATATTTTTATAACTAGTTTTTCGATTATTAAAATGAAGTAATTACAGATTTTTCCTAACTACTATCTTAGTATTTTTAGACATAAAACTTTATATTTTTAGATGCAAAATGTGAATTTCTGAGCTTTGGTGGTTCTGTAAAAGACCGTATTGCTTATCGTATGGTATCTGATGCTGAAGAGAAAGGTATACTTAAGCCTGGCAAATCTGTTATTATTGAACCTACGTCTGGAAATACAGGGATTGGACTTGCTTTAGCTGCGGCAGTTAAAGGTAAGAAAATGAAGAACCTTCTCTTGTTACTATACAAAAAGGTTACAAGCATTTAAACACAACTTCTTATTAATTTTTGTATTTATCAATACTATCTGTTACTATGGCAACTTTTATAAGGTAAAGATAATAAGAAGAACATAAACATCTAGTACTTAAATAGAAAAAATTACTCAACATACATGTAGTAAAGAGAGGAGCCGCTTTAGAATATTAATATTATAATTTTCAAACATTGTATTGTTGACATGATTTAATTGTATTAAATAAAATTGTAGCATAAATATGATAAAATATTCAGATTTATGTCTAATATTGAGTACAAATACAGGTGGTTGTACAAGACAATAAATGTTTTCCGTTTGAGTAACCTTTGTACAACACATGATTCAGAATGGGAAAAACTACATTCAGTTATAATGATAATTTATTATTTTAGCAAATTCCCGTAGTCTGGTGAAGCTGTTAAGACCTTGCTGGGTCAATAGCGTAGACATTTCGAAAAAAAAAAAAAAAAAGCAAATGCCTCTGCTACTTATTTCCTTTTTAATAAAAGTTATAGGAATTCAGTATTAATCAACTTCTGTGATATTGCTAGTTAATCTAATTTAACAACTACACCCTATCCGTGAATTTCTTATAAATATAAAAATATATATATAAAGTTATTTTTAACCATCTTCTTTTTTTTTCTCGATCTGACTATGCTATTGACCTAGCATGTCTTTATCGGACTAACATTTTACCAAGTCACTTTAGCACATTTTAAAGTTGATTTACTTATGAAGCCTATTTATATGTTTCTTTATTAAATTGAAATGAAACGAAAACTGTAAAAAAAAAAACACTTTTTTAAAGGTTACAGATGCATTATAGTATTACCAGAGAAAATGTCAGATGAAAAAGTAAACACTCTGGTTGCACTGGGAGCCGAGATTATCCGGACTCCAACAGAAGCTGCTTGGGATTCACCCGAGAGTAACATCATGGTGGCACATCGTCTCGCTAAGGAAATACCTAATGCTATAGTTCTAGATCAGGTATTGATGATTCCCTGAATAATTTTTCTGTTTTTGTGCCCTCAGGAAAAATAGTTATATTATTTATTTTTAATATCGAATATATTTATTAATTTAAACATTATATAACAGAATATTATTAAAAATAATATTAGAACCAAATATAAGATCTATATTTAACCACTGAGCTGACACAAACTTTTTCGAATTTACATAGTTTTATTTAATTAAAACAGTAATACTACTAATTACAAAATAAATATACACATTATAATATGGAATATTTCAGATCTTATTGATTATATTTACCCAACTGTATCTAATTTTGTTTTATTTCAACTGAGTCTTAAATTGACTATACATTATTTTGTTTCACCCCATCAGCTTATACGAGACCCACTGCAGTGCCATAGACCTTTTCCCGGGCGCATAACCATATATATCACACCACTAACATCACAACTTTTCCTTTAATTCCGTTTAAAGGAGAGTGTGTAACTTTCATTGCTTAAAATGCTTTTTATCTCAACTCAATATATCATATTTTCAATCAATACTAACGGTAGACGTAATCCCGCCCTAATTATAAAAAAAAACCTTCACAGATTATATACCTAAACCTTACTCATAAATCACTTTATCTACTGGTGAAACCCGCATGAAAATCCATACAGTAGTTTTTGAGTTTATTGCAAATAGGTTCCTTACAAGTTGATGATTGTGTAAAACAAATGATTTTTTTTTAATCCCGATTTTCTTACAACCTCAATGAATGGCTGTTGTAATATGTTCATTCTTTGTCTTAATAAACTGATTCATTTCTCCTCAACACAGTATAACAACCCGTGCAACCCTCTGGCGCATTATGACGGTACAGCCGAAGAGATTCTATGGTCTTTTAATGGCAATGTGGATATGGTAGTAATCTCGGCTGGTACTTGTGGAACAATCTCCGGTATAGGACATAAAATAAAAGAGCGCTGTCCGAACTGTACAGTGGTGGGAGTGGATCCCTACGGATCCATATTGGCAGAGCCAGAGGAGCTGAACGCAAGCGACGTGCAAATTTATGAGGTAATTTATTTTTTATATCGTAATAAGTGAACCCACAGTTGAGTCACCTGATGTTAAGAGATTACCACCGTTACAGTAATAGTTGTAGTATATCTCACTCTATATGAGTTATGAAAATGAAGTAAATCCAATTTAAGCCATTCCTAATATTTTATGCTATTTTTTAAGATTTTAAAATTCTATACTTCTAAAATATGAAGATAATAATAAAAAAAAAAACTAAAAACCTTATGGACGGCAAAATTTGAATTTCGTTCTCTGTGTATAGAAACTGGAAATCTTTAAAAAATTTAACATTTAAACGGTTAAAACTGGATTTAGCTAATTTTGAAATGTCATCACATATATTTTAGCTCTTTATAAATTTACTATTAAATGTCTATACCTATTGCTTATTAAAACATATGTTTACATACACTTACCATATGTTATTAATTTTTGTTCTCGAACATTATCTTTATTATATTTTCTGAAAATATTATTGTTAACAGCCAATTAATTTTGCAATAACTTTGTGTACATAAAATTTCATTACAATCGATTGAGATTTGAATAAAAATCTGTCTTCGATATTATAGGTATATCTATCAATGTATCAATAAATTTGAGAAAAATACATGTATAAACAGAAAAAAAAAATATTAATTATTTAATTATCATTTTGCAATAATTTTCCGCTTATACAATTTTATTAAGATCAATTGAGAATAAATAAAAGTTATTTTCGATATTATAGGTCGATTGTATCATTAAATTTCGAAAGATACGCATACAAACCATAATCAATATTGGTTTTAACGATTACTGAAGAAGTAGGAAAATTCTTGAAAATATTTAAAAAAGAAATTTTGTTCATTTTGATCTACTGTAACCCGACTGCGATACATTCCTTATGATATAAGGGTTATATCAAGCTTGCTTTATTGGACATTCAATTTTCACTATATTTATACATTGTTAATTTGAAATTACGTTCTTTTATTTAATACCGAAATGATTGAAACGCGTTTGTGGCCCGTTTAAAAAAAAGGTTGAGTACCACTGCTCTAGAACAACGTACCGGTTATAGACTCAGAACAAAGTTCCCGGTTGAGTGCTATATCTCGAATACATCACCGGTTGTTACGACTATTGGTTTTTATGACTAAATATGAGTAGTCCCTTAGATGTTATTATGACAGATTTTGATTATAATATTATAATTAGATCTTTATGAGCCCTGAAAGAAAGCAAAGGGGGCTAATGCGTCTTAACTTCATACTACAACATACATACAATTACACTGATGACTTTATGTGTTGATAAATTATTATAATCTTTTATTCGTACGGTCAGTTCTTGTTGGTTATTAAAGTAATAACCAAACAAAAATACTTGCATGTGTCCTAAAGATCCAATTACGTAATTTTAATTCTTTATCTCACAATTCAGTAATAAATATTAATATCATAGAAAAATCCATATACGATTAGAGTGAAAAAGTTTTTTATAGATAAAACTAAATTATTATTGAATTAATGATAGATTATTTCAATCGATAATTATTATTAAAGAAAGATAATTATTCTTATCATGTTATCAAGTTTAAAAAATTAGAATGTCAATTTTTGTGTAAGTACGCATTCTTTGCTATAACACATGGACACCAAAATGAATTACTTTTATGTGACGAAAAAGTACAGCACACATCTCGTGTGGATATGCCTTTGATCCAACGATCATAAGTACACGTGCCTCAGTCAGTATTAAACATAAACATAGTTATCGTCAATTTGTTTTCATTATAGTGATGTAATTCATGATTACGTTTTATCAATTATGCATAATATGTATGTACCTACTATACACATACCATTAGCCCAATTACGAAACGATTATTATTTTTAAAAAATATTGGAGATCTAACTATATTTCATGAATATTTATTGTTATAGTTATGTAAATTATACTTGACTAATGTTCATATACTGCCAGTTGTGCGAACACATATTTGGGTCGCTTTGTAAACTTATGAAATATATGGTATAGTTATATATTTATATATCGCTATAATGATTAGTTTCTGAGAAAATCACACTTATTATATAGTGCATCCTAACTGTCCTTATCCTTAAAATTATAAACTAGCTGTATCGCGCGGCTTCGCACGCGTTTTTTGAATATATTAAATAAATTTAAAATTGTTATTAGATGTGTAAATAACAATAATACACTTTCAAAAATATTTATATGTATGACACGCACATCACCTACAGTAACAGGTATCATGTAAATTATATATGTGAATACTAATAGTGTATCGAATGGGATGTGATTTATCATAAACCACATAGCTGGAACTTTAAACTACTATCTATGTATCACCCTCAGTGCTCATTTACACTAAATAAGAAAGTAATGAAAATATTAAGCTATACATTATCGAACAATATGTGTTAAATCTTTTATTATATAGATATAATATGTCCATATTGTTGATATAATCAAGTTATTAATATACCTTGCTATAATTTAAATCACATATAAACATATGACTTTCAATTATAT
>JACEII010000006.1:273030-301639 GCA_014332785.1 Antheraea mylitta
ATGAAATTCTGAGATGCCACAAAAACTCCCTGGAAGGATCTAACAAGGGATCCACCATCTTGTTAGAATGTTGACTTACACGACGCTTAATAATGAAGTGATCCCACGAAGCTTGTAATGTTATTGACTGCGCGACAATGGCAGTAATAATCGGAAAGATTGGTTGCCAAAAATAAAGATAATATATATATATATATATTTGTTCTTGAATTCCAGTACAATGTACGTCACACGCACATGTTTACAGTAAACTACATATTTTTGGTCCATTTCACACACACGAATGAACAGATAACAGTTCATCACAACATAGTTATTTGCCCGTAAAATTCCCGTTCAAATATTACTTGTAGTCCGTTGAAGCTGTCAAGACCTTGCTAGGTCAATAGCTTAGTAATTTCTAAGAAAAAAAACCGTTCAAATAGGTCCAGCGGTTTCGGAGATTACCCGGAACAAATAAATAAACAGATCTATCGACAGAATAATAAAAAAATGTTGATATTTGTAGCACCACAGATATATGTATTCATCAAAAAGTATTTATTTTAATATTATATACACACACTTTCTTCTTATAATACGTAATATATCGCAAATTAAAAAAACAAAACTGACGTAGAATAAATTTTTGAGGAGTTTTTGACGGGATTTTAGTCTGTCATGTAGGGGATTTTATATTTTATTCATAATCTTGTGTTATTCGACTCTATATTGTGTTAAATTCGTGGCGTTTTATGCAATATGGTTTGTTTATTGTTCATAAGTGAAATTAATGAAAAATAATACCACGGAGCATGTATTCTGGGGTCTTGAAAATTAGGAGGATAAAAATTTACGAAATATTATATAGAAGATTTGTCGCTTATTATTATATTGACAACTTCAGAATTGGCAGTATGGATTAATTCCTTCGCCTGTATTGATGGATGAATATTATTACTACTAACCTTATAGAATAGCAGCACAAAATAGGCTTTAAAAATGTTTGCGATAGCAACGTGCTACGTATAATCAAAAATTGGAATTAAAAATAACGTAGAATAAACTTTTGAACAGGAACACAAAATAAACCCTAATAATATTTCCGATAGAATATTATCATGTTACCATGGCAACGCATATAATACTGACACTGATACGCAGCGGATGCTCTAAAAATATCCCGATTTTGAGACATTCTTCATTAGTGCTCCGCTCCTATTGGTTTTAACGTGATGATATGTAGCCTATAGCCATCCTCGATAAATGAACAATCTAACACGAAAAGAAACTTTCAAATCGGACCTTAAGTTCTTGAGATTAGCGCGTTCAACCAAACAAACAAACTCTTCAGCTTTATAATATTAGTATAGATATAAATGTAAATATGTTTTTTTGTTACTCTTTCACGTCTTACTATCCATGCGATTTTTCATAGCCATTGTTAGAGATATAGAAAAGGACATAGGGTACCGTTTATGCAGAAGATAGCGCTGTTCCCATAAGATAAGAGACAGGGCAAATACATGTTTATGCGAGTGAAGCATGTGATAATAAGTAAATGTATACATATTCTCAAATTGGCAATTTGAATCCGCTACATATGCTGAGATAGTATCGGTTAGGGCTTCATTAATCACGTGAGAAGATCAGGGGCGGGAGGGGGTCACGTCGAATCTCACTAAACCGGATGAACGGGGTTTTTAGAAAATTTCACATAATCTTTTTCGGGAAAAAAATAGTGCAAAAACATCAGTTTTTTTGCAGTAACGTCTTTAGTATTACCCAGTTATCGTATAGAGCCGGCCGTTGTGTTATATTGGTTCTTTTCGTTAAAATACATATGTTATGTCTTACGAAGGTGGAGGGCATTGGCTACGACTTCTTGCCGCGAGTCTTTGACAGAAAAGTCGTCGATAAATGGGTCAAGACAGATGACAAGCATTCGTTACGAATGGCTCGCAGACTCATAAAAGACGAGGGCTTGTTATGCGGTAAGATATTTTTTGTTTTAGATTAAAAAACAATCACTAACCTTATTTGCTAGAATGTTAAACTTGGTAAATAATAAATCACTGTATAATCCATTGTGTTGAATAAAGAAATTATAATAACATTTTTTTTTTTGTATTTTATACGTTTTTATTGTTTTTAGTGTTTATTAACCTTAACAGTTTTACCGGACTACATATAACGATTCATATAATACATATTTATACCCGTAAATGTATGTTCTGCGTGACTATTCTGAGTGGTTACTAACTTGGAGAATACTATTTTTTTTCGAACAGACTACGCTATTGACCTATCAAGGTCTTAACAGCTTCACTAGACTACGCAAATACTGTACTCATCACCTTCTTAGTCTTATCCCACCTAAGTAGGGTCGGCACAACATGTTTTCCTTTTCCACTCTCGTCCATCAGCTGCCATCTGAGTATCCACACTTTTTACACACGTATCATTTTTTAGACGGCCCATCCATACCTCTCTCGGTCTTCTTCTATTCCTTCATCCTGTGGACCTCCATCCACAATTATACTCAAAACTTTCTAGTTATATAGTTTTCATCTCTCCTCAAGACATGCCCATATTCATGCTAACCTATTATAACCTAAACCTACCTCATTATTGATTTTATCCATTTTAGTTACACCACACTTTCACCTTAACGTTCGCATCTCTGCCACATTTAGTTTTCTCTCATCCGTCTCTTTCGTAACCTAGCACTCAGATACATACAACATGACTGTACTGACGTAGTCCGATGAAAATGTTAAGACCTTGGTAGGCCAATAGTAATTTAAATAGTGAATTATATTATAGACTGTCCACAATTACTATATTTGCTTAATTTTAACACCAATTGTATGGGTCGTTGCAGTACATTGTTTCACATTCCTGTTTATAAAAAAATGTTTCTTTTAATAATCCGATTGCTAATATGTGTCGCTCATACAATAGTATTACTGGCTGTGTCTCCTGCCATGCTGATATCAACATAGGCGTATTTCATCTTAGTTCATTAAATGTCGTTACATATATAGTATATAAACATAGATTCTCTCCTTAACATAATATAATTAAATTAGCATACTCATAAACGATTTCATGATTGTACTTATTAAGAATAGATGTGAATACATATAATTTAGGATAATATAGCACACTAAAAATAAACTATACAGTGTAATCTATACTTCTATACTATATAATATTATAAAGCTGAAGAGTTTGTTTGTTTGGTTGAACGCGCTAATCTCAAGACCTTAAGGTCCGATTTGAAAGTTTCTTTTAGTGTTAGGTAGCTCATTTATCGAGGATGGCTATAGGCTACATATCATCACGTTAAAACCAATAGGAGCGGAGCACTAATGAAGAATGTCTCAAAATCGGGCTATTTTTAGAGCATCCGCTGTGTGTCAGTGTCAGTATTATATGCGTTGCCATGGTAACATGATAACATTCTATCGGAAATATTATTAGGGTTTATTTTGTGTTCCTGTTCAAAAGTTTATTGTACCTTATTTTTAATTCCAATTATTGATTATATGTAGGACTTTGCTATCACGAACATTTTTAAAGTCTATTTTGTGCTGCTATTCTAAAAGGTTAGTAGTAATAATATTCGTCCATCAAGACAGGCGAAGGAATTAATCCATACTGCAAATTCTGAAGTTGTCAATATAGGTGGTTCTTATGTATTCTCTACCCAGTTTTCTTCTATGTCTAAGTTAATGTAAATATTATATATAGTATAATATTTCGTAAATTTTTATCTTCTTCATTTTCAAGACTACAGAATTCATGCTCCGTGGTATTATGTTTCATTCATTTCACTTATGCATAATAAACAAACCATATTACATAAAACGCCACCAATTTAACACAATATAGAGTCAAATAACATAAGATTATGAATAAAATATAAAATCCCTTACTCCCTCCTTAATCCCGCCAAAAACTCCTCAAAAAGTTTATTCTACGTTAGTTTTGTTCCCAATTTTTTTAATTTGCGATATATTACGTATTATAAGTATAAAGTGTGTGTATATAATATTAAAATAAATACTTTTTGATGAATACATATATCTGCGGTGCTACAACTATCAACATTTTTTTTAAATTCTGTCGATATGTCTGTTTGTTTATTTGTTCCGGGTAATCTCCGAAACGACTGGAACTATTTGAACGGTTTTTTTTTCCTAGAAATGACTACGCTATTGACCTAGCAAGATCTTAACAGCTTCAACGGACTACAAGTAATATTAGAATGGGAATTTTACGGGCAAATAATTAACTAATTAGCTGTTTTATTTTAAGCTCGCGGGTTCAGCAGACGATATCCGCCCTGATAATATGACAAACTATACCTAAACCTTGTCAAAGAGTAATTTTATATATCGATAAAAACGGCATGAAGACGCGTTTTTGATCTTATCGCGAACAGATATATAGACAGATGTAGAACAGGATTTTGTTGACACTATGTTGTGATGAACTTGTTATCCGTGTATTCGTATGTGTGAAATTGAACAAAAATATGTTGTTCATTGTAAACATGCGCGTGTGACTAATTGAAAGTCATATGTTTATATATGATTTAAATTATAGCAAGGTATATTAATAACTTAATTATATCAACAATGTGGACATATTATATTTATATAATAAAAGATTTAACACATATTGTTCAGTAATGTATAGCTTAATATTTTCATTACTTTCTTATATAGTGTAAGTGAGCAGTGATATATAGATACTAGTTTAAAGTTCTAGCTATGTGGCTGATGATAAATCACATCCCATTCGATACACTATTAGTATTCACGTATATAATGTACATGTTACCTGTTACTGTAGATGATGTGCGTGTCATACTTACAAATATTTTTGAAAGAGTATTAATGTTATCTACACATCTGATAACAATTTTAAATTTCTTTAATATATTCAAAAAGCGCGTGCGAAGCCGCGGGTAACAGCTAGTTGTAAATATACTTACTTATTATCTGTAATGTGTGCCTTATAAATAAATGAATAGCGTAGTCAGTTAAAAAAAATGGCTGTACTGATTTTTAAAATTGATTTATAGGAGGTAGTAGTGGCTCGGCGATGTGGGGCGCGATACAAGCAGCAAAGACTTTGAAGAAGGGTCAAAAATGCGTAGTTCTGTTACCCGACAGTATACGCAACTACATGACCAAATTCATTTCCAACCAGTGGATGGAGGCCCGCAACTTCATGCCGTTACCTAAAAATGAAAACTTGTCGTAAGTAATTTATTTTAATTATTTGATTGAATTAAGTGAAATAAAAAAGTGATTTATATTAATTAAACTAAAAAAAAAGATAATAGTAAATCTATGCCAATTCAGAAATACCTAAAAAAGCTACGTCTTATTTTTGAGAGTGTTATAAATATTCTGCAATATTTGGAATGCGTACTCGCAAATGAAGTCTCCTAAAAATAGTTCTGTTGGTTAAGGTTAGCGTTTATTGTTTTATGCGTGTCATGGTTCTTTCCTATCACTGTTTATATGACTACATAGAAGAGACGAAATTACATATTATTTTAAAATATACCTTAAATGGTGACACTAACTCTGAACAGATGAGATGTTGTTAACGTTATCCTTGGATTAGTTACCACCCCCCAAGTAAACACACGATGCCTTTTTGCTTTGGTAATTTCTATTGTGCCAATTTTAACATCAACAACGTGTCCCGTGGTTTATCGGAATCGAAAGTTGATAACGATGAATGGAAAACCATAACAACCGTCAACGTATGTGTTAAAATAATAGTGATCCAGTTGTGTCGAATTGATAAGATAAAATAGCTCGGAAGTAAGGGTGTGCGAATATCGTTCGATTCGAGTTTTGAATAATTCGATTAATATTCGGTTCGGAACGAATAATTCGTAAGTTCGAATTATTCGCACAACTCCTACTCGGAAGATATAGTACCGTATGAGGTCATTGAACAACAACGAAATCGCGTCGATACTTAGCTATCTTGTTGAATAGATATGATGAAAGGAGATTATAAAACGGATTGTTATTTGTAATGAAAAAGGGTTTCAATATGATTATCTAAAACATCCGTAACACTGTTTCGAGGTAACTAAATCATGTCCTAAAATGATATTGGATCAAGCGAAGATATTAGTAAGTGTGTAGTGTATTCGTATTGGTGCCAGTATTATTCTTTACGACTTCTGGAGACTTGACGCAAAAGTAACGGCAGTCCTTCATTATGACAACTTTTATCTATGTACCATGCAATCAACGGTCTCAAAAACTCGCTGCCACTAGATCTTGCGCCCAATGTTTTTCAATTTTTTATTTATTTAAACATATTAGGGTACCGTTCAACAATCGAAATTCGTTTATCTTTATTTTTTTAACAATATTTTTGTAGAGTTTTTGCCAAAGAGTGGACCATTAGAATTATTGTTATGTTTTTTAATTTTATTCTATGACGTCAGCTGCGATTGTGTACAAATACACATTATGCATTCATTTTCCATTTATTGAAATGCAAGTAAGTTAGTCGATTTAAGAAAATTAACAATGTCCAAATTTTTTTATTAATTACTAAAATTCGTAAATAATTACTAAACAAAAAAAAGGAAATCGTTTGACATACAGAAGGGGAAGAATAAAGAATTGTTTTATTATCCTTATTATAAACTCCTTGGCAAAAAACCGTGCGCTTAAGGAAATTGCTGATTCCATGCGATGTGTGTAGAAAAATGTTGTGTGTCATTTGGAGTGTGTCAATAACAGCGTCGAAAGAGAGTCGTTGATGTCTAGTATGAGAAGTATTTACCAGTACATAGGTATTTGTCACAGGATCTTACCAGAACCCTATTCGGGTGAAGCTAAGAAGCTGTATGACTTGGTAATGATACATCTTCAGCGACTCTCCTAATGAACCTAGAAAGAGTAAGAAATAACTAGGCTGATATGTTCATTAGCGTAAAAGCCCCTAAAAATAAATTAAATAAAAAAAGGAAGAGACTTTTTTGACGTAGTCTTTGTAACTAAATCGTATAAATTAAGAGACTGGTGTGAATTCTGGCGATTTAATAATTTTCGATGGATCCCATAAAACCGGTGTACTCCAAATAATCAGAAGTAATCAGCAATAAAGACAAGATTTTCTTTAAATTAAATGATGTTACAGATATAGAAACCTAATAAAGAATGTAACCTTCTCCAAAATCAAGGCTTGAATCCTTCTGGGGATGCTTTCCACGATATTTTTAAATAATGTTGCGAAGAGTACGTTCTCACTCTTCTGCAATAATTTTTTTGGCTACCTGATGTTTTGTGCAACAAGCTGCACTGATCTTATCCGTCTTTTCTTGAATTTTTTTTATTATTTCTGTATTGTACTATTACATACATTGCATGTTGTCCTAGATATTATGTGCGCATTAGCACGGTTACATTAAAATTATATTTAATGGATAATTAAAGTGTCAGTCGCAAACAAGCATTCAATTAGGTTGCACTTCAACACCTCTGTAACATAACAAATAGAGTAATTGCAACATAAAAAACAACTTTATTTCCACAAACGAGCATCCAAGAACATTTATGTATGTACTACTTGCTCATCACCCCTACATGTATAAAGCGCTATTTTCAATGCCAAGGACTTAATATAAACATCCAAGGGGATGCATAACAATCGCAAGTTCGTCGTTTTTGATAGATTCTTATAATATTGTATCGAATTCAATTACATAATATATTTTATTACATTTGTGACATCGATTTCTAAAATCTTCTCATTTATCAATGTATCACTAACCAATAAATTAATTTGCGCATTAATATATAGCTTATTTGCTATTTAAGTAATAATGAGATATTATTGCCAAGTGTGTTATCGTGACACTATGTAACCTTGCTAATAATATTGTATATCCCTTGTAGATAACTTCCAGTTCGTTCCGATCACTAAACCAATAGGTCAATTACTTCGTCGAGATATGATTATATTCTTTTTTTTTCATTTAAAAATTTATCATTATGCAAGATATGTTCAGTTTTTAAGGAACGCACCATATATATATTATACAGATGTGATGCATAATTTATAAACCAAATAAAAAAAAACAGTAAAATCTGCTGCTTTTGCTCTTTTCTTGGGGTAAAATGTTTCCATATTGTATCCCATGACACAATCGATTTTTATGCCAAATTTTATTAGAAACTGTCCAACCGCTTAAGCGCAGTTAATAAACAGGCCTATACCAGATAAATGTTTAAAGGGTGACACCGTTCAATCGTGTGGTAGTTCATGGTCGCCTTTAGTATATAAAATAATAATATCAAAACCAATACCAATAAATAAAGAAAACCTTAGTTAAAGTTTGTTCTAAAACTTTTAAAAGTATGGGTGCGATACTTTTAAATGTAAAAAATCACACCCAGGTCCAATTAACAAAATTGAAGTGGCACTTTTCAAGGTTAGTCATTACGGAACTGTTTTTTTTTTTCGAACTGACTACGCTATTGACCTAGCAAGGTCTTAACAGCTTCACCGGACTACATTACGGAACTGCTTATTGTCCGAATTCCGCAATGTCGAACAGAGAGAAGCGGGACGTGGGCTGAGGTGCGAGACGCGGGCCACAGTGCGCAGCACGGTGTGTTTCACCGCTTCCGTATCTATTACACCAATTCGTTTTTGAGTAAATCATCCAATGTTGAGATTATATCAGTTTTGCGTTTCTTGAGATAACTAGGTCAAATATTAAGCACCTATTTTTTAATTAATTTAGATCCGAGAAACAAGAGTAATCTATGAGAATATTGCAACTTTTTTACCAGTCATGTTGTATAATAGATTATATCGCGTTATATTATGGTAACAATCAATAAAGCACTCTGATGAATGAATGAATCAATGATTATATTCATCGGTCGACGTAGTGTATATATACTTTCACCACTTATATATTAACGCTTTGTAGCATTTTGGTGGCATTTGGTAGCATTGGTGGAAAATGTATTTAACCAACACTTTAACGGATAAACATTCGGGTGATTTTTAAAAATCCAGCTCTCAAAATTACGCATCACGTTTTTAAAGATCTAGCTAGCCACCGTTGTAAAAAAATACATTACATAATTCGTTATTTATTCAAGATTTGCAAATTTTGTAACAAATACTAAAACTTAAACGGTGTTATTACAAAAAAGTTAAATACGTATTAAATACTTGCTTTAAAAAGGTTACGTTTTAGATGCATCGCGCTCGTGGAATGTTCGCCATCTTGTTCTTTTGTCTCGCTTTGGTTAGGTTAGGTTAGACTTGCGAAAAAGGATAAAGCGAACTAGCCTCGGGGCGAGTGCGGTGCATTTAGTACGAAACCATTTTAAAGCAAATATTTAATACGTAATTAACTTTTTTTATAATAACACCGAAATAGTCTGTTGACCAAACCATTATAAGTTCTACATTTGTTTATATAGAGCTTAATGTCATGTGGTTTTGGACAGTCCAAGAGTTAATAGGCATGTTTGTCGAATTAATATTTCAAACTTCAATATACTATAACAAGTTCATAATATGCAACGAAAACATTTTTTTTGTCATGAGTTTTTCAGTCCTTGATGAATAACACTAACCATTTAACAGATGGTGGGACATGCCAGTAAAAGAAGATATTGTACAGCCAATTAAGCAGATCTCAAAGAAAAGCACTCCCGCGGAAGCGTTACACACACTCCGTAAAAGCAAAGCATCTTTGTTAGCAGTTGTCGACGACAATGGGTAAGTATTTTTTCCTAAATACATCTTGTAGATTTTATTCTTTGACCACAATGTAACCTGATGTTAATTGACAACGTAGTCTAAGATCAATGATATTATAACTAAAATGCTATAGATACGTCATAAGCGCTTCAACAGCGGTCTGTTAAAACTTAACTAACTAGCTTACTTTTGACGGCTGACCCGTCAATCCTGCCGTATCTATGCAACATATAACAATTTCTTTTTCACCACCGATATTGAGAATATGCCACCTTACTTCTACATTTTTTCTAAGACAGTGGCGTTACAATCGCGAATCATTAAAGATGTTAATAGATAAAAGTTTCAGGAATTCGATATCTTACCTCTGCCATCCTATATTCTTCATAATTTAATGTATGTCCGCAAAAACCTAGATATGCTGGATCTAGTAAAAAGCCAACATAATTTAATCTAATTTGTCACAAACAGGAACAAGTTGGTCATTCCATGCTTCAGGTTCACTAAGTCCAAAAACAGTTTTTTAGGTCGGCTGAGTGCCTTAAGCGGTCGCCTTAGTAGTCCGGTGAAGCTGTAAAGACCTTGCAAGTTCAATAGCGTAGTCAGTTCGAAAAAAAAAATTAGGTTTGATAACAAAATCCCGAAACACATTACCGGTTTGATTGAGTTCAAGAACCATGTCAAGCAGGTTTTAATATTTATAGGTGTGAACCAATATGTAAACGATTGTGATGTCTGGAAATGACGCCCCTCTCTGTGCATCCACTAATAACGAATGTAACTATTTATGTTTTGTAAAAATATATAACACTAGCCTCTGTCCGCGCCATCGTTCGCGTGGAATAGATATTTTGGGCTAACGCTAACACGCAGCGCAAGCTCTCAAGAGAAAAAAAAACTCAAATTTTTAAACATTCTTCATTGGTGCTCTGCTCCTATCGGTCTTAGCGTGATGCCATCACGGGACGAATACACGTCTTATACAAAGTAAGCTTGTGCCTGAGGGACATCTTACTCTTACGATAAAGCAACGGATGGAGGCGACCCAAGACTATAGCGGCTTTGTTTCGCACTCTGTCTATATGTGAATTGAACTTTAAATGTTAATCTAATGTAACATCGAGATATATGACCTCTTCGACCCAAGGGTAGGGATGTGAGTTTAATGAAAAAAATCGATTAATTAAGAATCGATGTTTCTTTTTTTAAATAATAATCGATTTGTTAAAAATCGACTTTATTGAAAATAAATAATCGATTTTTACAAAAATCGATTTTTATAATATTTAAAAATAGACATGCTTTCCATATTCCTATAATAAACCTAAAGATTTAAAATAACAATTTATCAGATTAAGAATCACATAAAATTATACGCATCAAAAATAACCAGTTCAAATCAAAATAAAAGTGAATGTTCCTTTAAACTTTCAAGGTAAAGAATATAGAAACTAAATACCATAGAAATTTTCAGTACTATTAAACATTATATCGTAATAAAAATGAAATGATAAACATCCTAACAAAATGACAACATTATTAATTCTAACTGTAAAATTCAAAACAATGAAGTTCTCTTTTAAATTTTCATATTAATCATAGTGTGACTGAGAAAATTAAAATTGAAGAATTTTTTTTATTGAATAATTTCAATAATAATTTATAGTTTTGTAAACTTATCGATGTCGAGTTTACCATAAGACATTTTTAGTAAACATGTTGTACTCACATGACAGACCTTTTTAGTTTTATTGAAAGTTTTAATTTTACAGAGAGCGGTATTTGGCTGTCATAAGAACCACAACAATCATTATAAGATATAGTAACTCATGTTACTTGTAACGCAGTGGGATGATTTCATTCTATGTTCTTTTTAAATTTGTAGTTTCACTAAAAAAATTTTCATTCTATCGAACAGGACATGCATATTACTGTGGTATTATTCTTTTTCGTTATAAAATACTTTCGCCAGCCGCTTTTAGGTGTTTTGCGGCTGGAAAACATTTTAAATTTTTACAAACATATTATCTCACTATGCTCACTCTTCAATTGTAAATAATAATGAACTTATTTTCAGTTTTTTTCGTCCGTCGCATAGGTGTTTATAAAAATCGATTAAAATGCGTAATTCATATAATCGATTTTCAAAAAATCGATTAATATGAAAATAAACATCGACAATAAAAAATCGATTATAATATAATAAAAATCGATTTAATTAAAAATCGATTATTTTTTAACATCCCTACCCAAGGGATATCGATTCCATATAGCCTGATGGGCTCAAATTTATTTGCGCGTTTCCTGGCATCGAAGAGTATTGCGGCACTCTTATCGGGATTAACTTCTATGCGCCATCGACGAAACCATTCACCGAGAGTATGAACGGCTTTTTCAATGCGCTTCCTAAGAAAGTCCGACCGCCAGCCGGAAGTGTAAATAACGGTATCGTCAGCGTAACAACCTATCTCGACCCCCCGAGACCGAGGTAGGTCACTGATGAACAGATTGAAGAGCGAGGGCGCGAGTATGGAGCCCTGTGGCACACCTGAGCGTATCGGGTGGGGCAGAGATAGTTCACCATCCACTCTGAAGCGGAATGTCCTATCAGTGAGATAATCGCGGATAATATGAATTAACCTATCGGGTACGCGAGATTTACATAATTTATGGATGAGCCCTCCGTGCCAGACCTTATCGAAGGCCTTGGCGACATCGAAGAAGACTTCAATTGTGCGTTTCGGTTTACGTTTCAGATCGGCGTTAAATTTAGAGAAAATGTACTCCGTGAGGCGGTGTACTTGATTCGTGCAAGAGTGTTCGGCGCAAAATCCGAACTGCTCAGGTGGTATCAATTTTAAATCTGTAATCGAGAAGTGGAGACGGTTCAGAAGGAGCCGCTCGTAAAGTTTTCCTAAGGTATCTAACAGACTAATGGGGCGATAGCTAACGGGAAGCGTAGCTTTCTTGCCGGGCTTGTGAATACCTATCACTATGGCCTTTTTCCAGACGGCCGGAAAGTGACCCTGGGACATGGCCGCATTGAAGACGCAGACCAATAGAGCTATGAACATCTGAAGGATTTCCTACAATTCCATTGGGAGCGAATACCGCAAGATGACATAAACAGTCTTATTCATTCAATGAATAATCGTTGCCGACAAGTTCTGAATAGCAGAGGAGACCGTACTTTGTATTAAATTGTTCTATTATTTCACAATAAATACATTTTCTTTAGAAATTTCATTTTGTAAAAAAAAGTTTAGTTTCTTATGTATCTTAGTTTCTAAAGTATATTCTAATATTGTTCATTTCTGTTATTAAAAGAACTTATAAAACCCATCCCGTGATGACATATAGCTGCCGCGTTATTGCGCATATGTCCAAAGATAACTTTGATAAGCTGCAGGTTCTCCAAAATCGTGTTTTACGTAAAGTGACCGGTGCCCCGTGGTACATCCAGAGAGTCGATCTCCATAGAGACCAAGAGATCCCTTCTATCTGGGCGTACGTAAAATCACTTACGATTAGTTATTTTGAATAAGCCGCGAATCATCCCAGTCCGTTAATGGTATCCGTCGCAAACTATGAACCCGTACCTAACGCTGCGCCTTATAAAAGACGTCCACGACACATTTTTACCGACCCTCCTGATTCAATCACGTCAACGAACGATCAGTACCAGCCTGTCCCTCGAAACAGAGCGTGTTCACACCCACGCCCGCGTAACCACAGGTCACGCCGCCGTGGTCTGGGGGTTAATTTCGCTCCCGCACACCCGATTAGGCCTTCCACGGCAGCGGCTCAAGCCTAGGTTCGATCCCTCGGCAGGGAGCCCTTGAGTGCGTTGCTTGCGCGATACGGTGACACACAAATATACATCACCGCTACAACACTACACGATCACCCTCACACACGTGCACGCCTAAACGCTTACGAAAGTGGAAGGGTTTACTTTTTTTTCCCTTATCGAACTGAAAAACTCTCAATTTTCCGATAATAAGTATATGGAGGAGTTGTTGAGGCGTGTATGCTTGGTACACATATACGTTTCAACAACTCAGACATATATGAATAGTTAGCTAGGTTAGCTAAGATAGGTCGCGATTTTGCATGCAACAGGCAACAGCCAAGCCGAGGTGTGCCGTGCACCCTTGAGCTGGTTGCCAAAATAAAGTCGGCTGAGTGCCTTAAGCGCTCGCCTTAGTAGTCCGGTGAAGCTGTTAAGACCTTGCTGGATCAATAGCGTAGTCATTTCGAAAAAAAAAAGAACTTATAAAGACAACAGCTGTTATTTTTACATCATAGAACCCTAAACTTATTATTTTAAAAATAAAATACGTTATAATGTGAAGAACCATCCTAAAATTTAAATTAGTACATGTTGCTTAGACTTTTTTGATGAGTGTATAACATTGAAAGAATTTTTCAAACCAGACCAGTAGTTTCCGAGATTACCTCTGAGATTACGTCACGTCACAAACTCACAAACTACCTCTTTATAATATTAGTATGGAAGTATAGATGAAAAGATAAAACAGATAGAGTTTCTTGTCGGTTCTTCTCGATGCTTAGGTTGTTTGTCCGACCCGGTGGTAGTTTTGACGTTCATAAGCGCTTTCTCAGGGCCTAAATTGAATAAAGGATATTTTGATTTTGAATATTATTTTACGTATGTGTGCCTTATTGTGCCACTTGTTATGTTAAAATATGATGTAGGTAAGGATCTTTTTACTTATAATTGCTTCATATTTCATTAAATACTCCTTTAAGATTACGCTGGTAGAAATAATCGGTGGAGTGTGACGGTCGCGAGTAAAGGTCACGAGTCTTTAAAAACCAAACATGTCATTATTTATACGTCTTACAAAAATAAAGCAACATGTTTAAATTTTCTGAGTTGAAAATATTTTTTAATGTACTTATCAAATGTTTTTCTTGTTCATATGCTTGATAGCATATATTTACATAGTTATATCGTTTCTTGAACATTTGATGCAATAGTCTATAGAGACAGTAGATACCTTCTTATGGTTTGTATTTCAGCTCACATTCATCCACCTACTTGTTCAAGTAAACCCTTTTTTAAAAATGCATTATAATCTTGTCACACAACAATTTCTTTCCCATAATCGCATCTTATTTTAAGATACTACTTGAACTAAAATGGTACCACGTTATATCTAGATTATTGTCTGGATTGTCTATTTAAGTGTAGCTGGCGATACGCGCCTACAAAATCGTGGCGATAGATTGTCAACCTAGCGTTGGAATTTAACATCTTGGTTAAGAGATAATGCTTTTTCACATTATAATGTTGTCATCACAATAGTTTTCTTCATGGAATAATCCAGAGTTATTGTAGACATTGAACCTACTTTAGTCGAACCGTTGTCCGAATGATCTACCACTGAGATATATTTTTGAATAAATTTATTTCAGATCAATCGTTGGCGTGTTCACCGCTGACAATGCACGTAGGAGATTCGCAAACCTATCGGCTTCAATTTCCGAAGTCCTGGATAAATTTATCATAAAGAAATACTATAAAGTGGATCTCCTATTGAAACCGTCCCTCGGCCTCGTGTCACGGATGCTGGATCTAGCACCATACGTCGTGGTAGTAACATCAGGTACAGACATCAAAAATATAAAATACTAGCCTCTGCCCTCGACTTCGTTCGCGTGGAATAGTTACTTTGGGCTAACGCTAACACGCAGCGGAAGCTCTCACGAAGAAAAAACACCCGATTTTTAAACATTCTTCATCGGTGCTTCGCTCCTATTGGTCTTAGCGTGGTGAAATATAGCCTATAACCATCCGCGATAAATGAACTATATAACACTGAAATAATTTTTCAAATCAGACCAGGAGTTCCTGAGATTACCGCCTACAACGTCACAAACTTTACCTCTTTATAATAGTAGTATAGATACATATAAATATAGCAAGAATGTAAATCTGCCGTTTTTAGATTTTTGTGAAAAAATTGTTACAAGTGTCTTGGAACTAGTAATAGAATATTTTTTAATCATTTTTACAAATGTCTGTCTGCTTGTATGAACACGCATCACTGCTAAATTACGGAGTTGACGATAAAAGAAAACAAGAAAATCCTAAAGCAGATCCTTGAGTAGCATTTAGTCTTGGTTTCAGTAAAATCGGTTCACTCTATCTATAGTTATTGTAATTTTAATGACATGGCTTAGTACGACAGAGAAGTAGATAAGTAAATGGACTTAATACATTCAGATGAAATTAATAGCCACAATTTTTTTTTACATTAGGTTCCACGTGGACTTAGTCGGGGGCACGGCTAGTACTGAATATAAGCGTCAATAACAGCTTTATACAATGAGTTGTTCTATAGACTGTTATTATTTATTTTACTGTTGTGTATCATAAGCAGGCCTATTTTGTGGGGGCATGCAGGACTGTTAAAGGGAATCTCGGATAACTTTTTAAGTTTGTTTGTACGAAAAAGTCTGAGAAAAAAAACAATTTTGGTGAACTTAATAAAAATTTTTGAATTTTCTCAATAGCTTAAAGTTATCCAAATACAAAATCGAATCTATTTTACTTGAACAGTTACCGCATCCCACAGTGGTTTATATCTGTAGTAGAGGTCGTAAAGAAAATGGATTAATAATTTTCGAAAATTAGTGTGCCCAAAAAACACAACACTGTGATCTCATTACATTGTTTTCCTTCGCTAAAAAATGTGACTGTTGCAAGGATTTGAAATAAACATACTAACAACTAAGCCATGATCATTAAGAATGAGACTGAATAATGACACAAATTGGCTTTAAGAAAGATTATTAAATACCATATTATCTTAGGAATAAGGAGACTAAGTTTTTTACTTTAATCAAGTATATATTAAACTAACCTCTGCCTGCGACTTTGTTCGCGTGGAATACTTACTTTGGGCTAACGCTAACATGCAGTGGAAGCTCTAAAGAGGAAAAAACGCCGATTTTGAAATATTCTTCACTGGTGCTTCTTCTTATATTGGTCTTAGCGTGATGATATATAGCCTATGACCTTCCCCGATAAATAAGCTATATGGCACTGAAAGATTTTTTCAAATCGGACTAGTAGTAACTGAGATTACTCCCTACAATGTCATAAACTCATAAACTTTACCTCTTTATAATATTAGTATAGATTGTTTGTATAATTATACTCGTTAATTAATCTCAATTAACACTATTGCCTTATGTATCCAATCGATATATCTTTTTTTTTAGAAGAATATTAAAAATTATGTCTTGACATTATTCTAAAATTTCAGATTCTTCAAATGTTCAGAAGCCCATTGGAGTGCTGACTTCTGAAGATCTACTAACTGTAATATCATCAGAAGAAGGAACACAACAGGTGGCACAGAATGGACAGTTTTGATTGCTACAATCTTAAAAAAAATTAATACTGCCGAATGCAAATCATTCTTTATAAGCATTTATTGGTCTAAAAACGACAACCATAACTACATAGTTTATGTTTAAATATATCATAGCTCTTAATTCACATCACATTTACTGGATACAGACATTATGCGCAATGAACTACATTGAAATTAGTTTTAAATAATGATGAGATCCAAGAATAAGGTGAAATTTTTTTACAACCTGATATATCTATATAAGTTGCTGTACTGAAAGAAAACTAGGAACTAGAAATTTTATACAAAGACAATCTTGTATTAGCAATCTCAAATGTTGTTGATACAATAAGTTTTATATGATCACATATCATTTATATGTATATTCCTTTTCGTAATTTGAGCTTTAGATAGCTAGATCCAATCATGTTCAGATATATTTTTTAATTCAACATATAAACTTAAGACTTTGTTAATTCTGTTTATTTTAGTAAATTAATCTGACTGTATATATAGTAAATTAAAAGTTTAATTATAACACAGTTCAGCAAAGTATATTGAGATGTTTTTATAATTATGGACCTAGGTAATGGTATATTCTAGAATTAACTAAGCGGCTGTACTAAAAGTTTCATGTTATTGAATTGTTATTTGTTATTTTATAAATAAGTAAATTTTGACACAGGCTACACTTTTAAGTACTACATAACTAACTACCATAATAATTACTCATTTGTTAGATCTAGGCTCAGAGGGGCCATTCAAGTATTATGTAAACAGATTTTTTGTAATTTCTGTTCTTCCTTCTCCTTGGTCAGCAAAAATAAGCAATGCTCTTAGCCCTTCTCCCCTATAATTAAGTAAACATTTATATAAGTATATTCAAATCTGTTCTAATTCAATAAATAAATATTTCTGACGTAATCATAATTCAGACCCCTCAACCTCTATGTTATCAAAGATAAGCAAATCAAGGACCCCCATCAGTGCTTACGTAATAGTTGAATGACTCAGATATCATATTTCTAAACATCGGCTGAGTGCCTTAAGCACTCGCCTTAGTAGTCCGGTGAAGCTGTTAAGACCTTGCTAGGTCAATAGCGTAGTCAGATCGAGAAAAAAAAAATTCTAAACTCAACATATATAATTTAAGACATAAACTCTTTATTGCGTTAATTCTGATTTATTTTGGGAAATTAATGTAAATTAATGGTTTAATTATAATATAATTCATCGAAGTATGCGAAAATGTTTATATGTATGGACCTGGGTAATGGTATATTTTAGAATGAATTAAGCGGCTGTACTAAGAAATTCATGATATTCAGTAATTTTGTTTTTAAGTGGTAAATTGTTGTGACAGGGTCTACACTTATAACTTTAAGTAATTACATAATGTGACTAATAAAAAAAAATTATAATTACTCTTGCTTTTTATTGCCCTTTTGTTTTATTTATTTTAGGGTCGTCAACATGACATTAGTCAGTATGAAATATACAAAGTAGGACAATTGTGATACATTATAAATGTAGCCATATTTAGAGACAACTATGGCATGCTCCAACAATAAATTAAATATTAAAAAATTAAGTATCAAACTATTTTACATATTTGACGATTTAACATAAAAATAAAAATACACAATAAGGAAATTGAAACAGAAAAAGAAATAAAACATTAAAACTAATTGATACTCTAAAATTATATTTTAAAATATTATGAATATAACAAAGTAACAGAATGAGACAATAAAGAAGTATGTAACCGATTAAGACTATATTTTGTGAATAGACTGATATGCCCCTATCTCTGTTTTGAAATGATTTCCTTTAGTTGAGAAAATGTCGCATGTTCTATGGAATGAGTTATATGACCCGGATATTCTGTTGACCGGAGAGTAAAAGCCTAAATTAGTACATGAATGAGAAATGTAAAACGGGATGTATTTATTAGATCTCGGAAGCTTATTAGGAATATTAAATTTGATGTGATTAGTAATTTGTGGACAGTCAATTTTGCCATGAAATATGTTAAATAAAATAAGTTCTAATATCACTCTGCGATTGTTGAAGGATAATTTGGTGTGGTTAAGACGGTCATTATATTTGGTAATCTTGTTGACTACATTGCAATTGTAACAAATATGCCATAAAAATCTTTTCTGTACTCGTTCTGTATTTTTTATATAAATATCATAAAGCGGATTCCAGATTAGACTGCAATATTCTAAATTAGGTCTCACTAATGATTTATATAGATGTATTTTAGTGCTGCAATTCTTCAAATTATTACAATTCCTCAAAACAAAGCCTAATATTTTAAAATTTCTTTTTCAGAGAAATAAACGACAAAGAGTTCTACCCTTATTTTTCCCTACCCTATATAGTTTAGAGGAATTTTTCCGACACAAAATATATATAGGAGTTGTTGAGGCACGCATGCTTGGTACACATGTATGTTTCAATAACTCATATTCGCATATCTAGATAGCTTAGCTCAGATAGGTCGCGATTTTTGCAGAAAATGGGCGACAGCCCAAGCCGAGGTGTGCCGTGCACCCTTGAGTTAGGCACCCAAACATCCCAAATCGGCTGAGTGCCTTCAGCGCTCACCTCAATAGTTCGGTGAAGTTGTAAAGACCTTGCCAGGCCAACAGCGTTTCCATTTCTAAAAACAAAAATATTTTTGTAGTTTTTTTTTGTTTTATTTTGACAAAGAAACTGTTTTTTCCAGAATTTAATTATATTTGGGATTTTTCAGATTACAATACAAAATACAAAGATTTAAAAGGAGAGTAATGTAGAACACATGGAACTACAGTTTATAAGTTTATGCAAACATATAGAAGTATGTAATTAGGTTTTAACATTATAAAAGTGTAATATAAATTTGGAAAGAATATCCAACTTTCCCATGTTGACAAAGTTTCAGAGAAAAGATTGCAAGCAGTGATAATGATAGTTAATCGACATTTGTAAAGGCCCCTTAAACCTGCACTTGGGATGTAACCCATAAGTACACTCCTAAGTTTATTGCCCTTACATTACATAATAGACCCAAGTGATTCTATGTAAATCTCAGTACTATCACTAACAAAAAGTATGTTTAGTTATATCAAACAAACATTGAAACATATAATTAATTGGTTATATGTTAATGAACTTATAACAGTTTGCAAGTGTGAAATATTTTGATTTCTAATTACCCTATGAAGTGGTTACTTGTGCTTGTTCTGCTATGTGTAGAACAGAAATATGTATTAGCATAGGTACTAGAGACGTCTTTTTAATTCTTTTCTCTATTATTTGTTCCACATTTATATCCCCATAAGTCCTAATAAATAATAGTCTATAATGTAATCCAAATGGTGATACAAGTTTTGTTTCATATTGCAAAACTTGCAAATATTATTTTTCACTTCTTCCTCTATAATTAGACAGTCTATATCTATGGAGAGAAATGAAGTACTTTAGAGCTATAGTTATATAAATCAACAATTATTCATAGTATATGTATGTCATTAGACTCATAAATTATTTAATTATAACCAAACCCATTGTTTTTCTATTGCAATAGACTACGAATACTGTATAGGTTTTCATCACAATTATACTAACTAAATCCTTTTTCCATACATAAATTATTATAGATAAACCATAAGTCAAATAAATTTAGCACAATTTATTCAAATAAACAGCATACAGATATGACGATATGATTATTCTATTATGGAGGAGGTGATCCTTGTTTTGCATTTGCTGCTAAAATAGCACCAGGTGCAGGATAAGGTCTCATTTGGTATAATGAGCCAGAGGCTGTAGTGTCAACTCCCGTGCGAGCATGGGTCTCTAAGCCAGCTGTCCAGTTACCCCTAGGTATATCTGAATAAGCAGCTGGGTCCATAGGATCCAAATCGTTATCTTTCAATCTATGCCGTTTCTTATCCCTGTGATGAACTAACTCCTTGTCTCTTTCTCTGCGCTCCCTTCTTTTCTCTTTGGTTACTTGTTGAGGTACCTCTTGGTCTGATATATCGCTACTATCATCACTTTCATCTCCTTCTTTCAATAGTCTCTCTTCACGGAAATGTGCAGCACTTTCAGTTGGTGCAGCATGAGGGTGTGCCGGTGGGATCCATGACACCAAATTATTATGCATGTTCCAAAAATAATAGTGACCAGTCCCTTCATCATATACAGTTTCCCATCCTGAAGGCAGAGGCCAATGTTCTAAAACTCTGTTCTTTAATTCCACATAATGTTCGTCAGGCACTGGTTTTCCGTGCTTCCAGCGTTTTACGCAATACTGAGAACACTCGTGAAATATATTGCTTTTATTTGGACAACCTTTATGTCCTTTAATTGGATCAACGTTCACACCCTCAATACCTTCCCAGAATTGTTCCGAATGCTCATTAGGTTTGTCGTAATCTTCTGCTATAATTTCTTCGTTAGTTTGCACTGAAGGAACTTGATTTGTTGAATCCGAGGTTGATTTTAATAACCCCCTTTTAGCAAGGCGAGCAGCTAAAGCAGGAGGTAGTGGCATAGCTCTTAGGTCGATAACTTCCGTATAAAATAATAATATTACTCCAATCACAATTTACAGTAAACCCCAATCAGTATTCGTAATTACATTATTTAGTACACACTAGGACTGTTGATAAAATATCGATATTTTTATCTTAAAATATCGATATTTTTTAGTAATATTTTTTGGGTGATATATCGATATTTTGATATTATAATTTGGATATCGGCGGTCGATATTTTTTTTATTCATAATCTTTTTCTTAGCCTTATTTCACCTAGGTTGAATCGATACATTATGTTTTTCTCTTCCAGTCTCCTCAGTCAGATATAACCTCAGAATTCACACCTATTACATATGTTATTTTTACATACTTTATCCATACTTTAAAACTATTCTAGTTATAAGTCTTTCATCTCTCTTTATGACATGCCTGTATCATGCTAACCTATTATTTCTCAACTTGTCTGTCACTGGTGATGTTTTCAATCTTTATCTGATGCGTTTTTATTCTATCACTTCTAGTTACACCATACATCTTAACAATCGCAGCTCTGCCGCGTACAGTTTTTTCTCATCCGTTTCTTTTGTAACCTAGCACTCAGATGCAAGCAGTATGACTGTCTTATAACAATTATATACGCCTTCCCCGTGAGTTTCAAGGGCATTCGTGGATCGCATAACCTGAACATCTTTCTCCATTTAGTACATCCTGCATTTATCCTATTCCTTCCGTTATTGTCTAGACTGCCACGTTTTGAATCAATGAATATGAAGCAGGCTCGTAGTAATCGTAGTACCTAGTGAAACAGCTGAACATATGAAGTAAATAGTATTTTAAAAATCTCTTGCTGCAAAATATTCATTACCGTCAGCCTGTAAGAGAGCAACTGCAGGGCTACAGACCTTTTCCTGAAAGAAGGTATGGACATAATCACCACACTAGCCCACGGCGTACTGGCAATTTCAAACTCTGAGAAAACCACAATTGTACGTTTTCTCACATATTGTAATACTACCAGAACATTTCTCAAGCTCAGGTTTTCTCACGAGGTTTTCCTTGACCGTCAGACGATACTGTTACCAATTTAAATTAGTAAGTGTACGCGAATTTTGTAAAATTCATTATTACACACCGGGGTTCGAACCAGCAGACATCGAAATGTTATTCTACTAGTGAAACTAGTAGACTACCACTATTTAAAAAACTTGGAAACTGATGGACTGAAAAATATTGGTACACATAATTATCTTATTTAGATAAAACAATAATATCAATATGATTGAATGACGTTTGTGGCTCTTAGAACTGAACTGTTATATTTTAAAACATATATGGTATAAATTGTACAAATATACTGGATTAAAAACTGTAAATCAATGTTAAGCTGAATTACATTTTTTTAATATAGCCGATATATATCGATATATCGAAATATCGATATTTTTTTCCAATATATCGAGGTCCGATATTGATATTTTCATAAATATCGATATATCGAAAATCCGATATTTTTAAAAATATCAACAGTCCTAGTACAAACTGAAACCCATAACAAAACCTTTTTTTTTATCTTTATTTTTGGCAATCAATCATTTAGATTATTACTGCCATTGTCACGTAGTCAATAATATTACAAGCATCGTGCAATCATTTCAAAAATAAGCGTCGTGTCAGTCAATATTCTAACAAGATGGTGGATCCCTTGTTAGAACCTTCCAGAGAGTTTTTGTGGCATCTCAGAATTTCATACTCCGTGGTATTATTTTCCATTTACTTCACTTATGCACGATAAACTAACTATATTACGCAAAACACCACCAAATTTACAAAATATAGAGTCTAATAACACATGTTTATAAATAAAATATAAAATCCACTACATGACAGACTGAGATCCCGCCAAAAACTAAAATATTAAAAATATTTAATAGTGTATAGAAGATTATTAAAAAAAACGTTGTTTACACCTAGTGTAACTCGTAGAAATAAAGTGCTTGATCAGAGTAGCGAAATTTGTAAATTATTTGTACAATTTTATGTTTGTCATTAATTCAAACAACGTTTTCCATTCGCATTTTAATCTCTGCACTGATCAACAAGCTGTTTCAGCAATATTGAAAACAAATACGATTAACTTGTGTAAGTTCTCTATAACTAGAGAACTATAGAGTGGACACTACCTTATGGAATTATTCATAATCTATCTGTTAATTTAGAGATTTTAGAGCATCGTGCTGGTTACTCAATTTCATGAAATTTCTTTGAAAATATGATTAAATCAACCACGGAATAAAAAATATTTCTTCCGTGAAATTGACTAAAATAACATCTATGGTACAAGCTGATCTATGAAAAAATATTTATTTTGTGATGCATTTTACTGTCTTTTGTCTGTCCACATTTTTTTCTCTAACACACTAATGACAACTACAAACTTAACGTTGCCTGATGAAATTTAGACGTTAAAGTTATATATACGTAGTATCCTCTTAGTAGTCTATAAGCTACATAGACGGTCTTCTTAATTTCCTTCCAGGGGACGTTGTAACTTTATATAAGGTACTCTGTAGCTAACACGTCTGCGAAAACGGATACCGATTACGATATTATACCGACAGATTTTGATCGCGAACTATTGAACACTTCCAATGTACCTCGATTTCCAAAACATGACCGTCTATGTTCAACTTTATCATTTCCTCGATTATTGTAGTAACTGTCACTACTCCCAAACTGGTCGCAGACCCGCTATAATGTAATCCTCTTCCATCACTTCAAACTAGCCAAAAATAATGAAAACGAGGGACTAATTTTATCGATGATATTCAGTGGGAATTTTCAAATTTTAACATTCTTTTATACCAATCTTATTTCTTTTATTCTACAATTTCCCAAAATACTTCCAAGGAATTATAAAATGATTATTTTATTCTCTTAGGATTGGTGGCAAAGTTTCAGAGCTGTTTTCTTTTCGAACCGAGTACGTTTTATTGGCCTGGCGGGCTTTCACAGCTTCACAGGACTAAAAACTGGTAAAATGAAAGTTGTTCGGATTATGTTATAGTTCTTATCCCAATCTCAACACAACTTAGTGAAATATTTGTTTTCATCTTAACAATCTTAAATATAGAATTATATCAATATTTTGGATGAACTTCATTTAGTTAATGAATTTTGTAAGATTTAATAGAAATTACAGAAATGAAACAACACATTGTAGAGTAAAATTTTATACTATATTATTTCATCAGGGAATTTTCAATCTATACATATAATAAAATTGAAGTATCTGTACGTATACGTTACTGATAAAAATTCAACTTTTTAAATTTCTGTCTGTCCGTTTCCGGGTAATCTTTGAAACAGCTGAACCGATTATGATGAGAATTTCACTTTCGAATAGCTGAAATTACATCGGGTGTCAGGCTATTTTATTTTAGATTAGCTGTTACCCGCGGCATAGTCAGCGTTGCTCTCTCTAAAAAGGTTAGACCAATTTTCATTGGCAGACACCTGACATTATAAATAATTTAAACTGCAAGTAAAAACTTTAGACTGTTTTCCGTGACTTCATCCGTAGTGCTATTTCCGAAATGGTTAATAGAATTAATTTAGGTTATTTTATTTTAGATTATCTGTTACTCACGACCATATCCACTTGAATTATCCAAAACAATAGGACATTAATATCACTGGCGGATAACTGAAGTTATAAGGACTGACCCAATAAACTGTTTTATTTTATTCTGTTACCCGCGACTTCATCCGAAGAAACTTAGCAAATATATATTGTTTATTGTAATCACATACGTGAAGCTAGAGCTATACTAGACTTCATGGATAAATATTATTGGAATTCAGATATTTGTGTATATGTATGTAATTTGGACTATATTGTGTTTTTGGTCAGTTTGGAGATTTTTTTATTTACCGCGCTTGCTCATAACTAAGTAACCATTGCAACATACAAGAACATTGCATCAAGTTCAATGAACACTATTTTCATTGTGAATATTAAAAACTTATTGTTTGCAATTTAATACTATAATAGACAGTAATCTTGAAGATAGATGTCTTCTAATAAATTTTATATATGCCACGTCTGTCTGTTTGGGATAAACTCAAAAACTACTGAACTGATTTTCATGTGGTTTTCACCAGTAGATAAAGTGTTTCGAAGGTTTAGATATGTAATTTGTTAATGTTTTTTTCTATTATCAGGACGGCACAACGTCCGCCAGGCCTGCTAGTACAGCATATAGTGTAACAAATATGCATTGATTAAGTTTATTTTTCCAGGCATTTATATATTTCAAGAGAAAAAATAGTTTGCAAAAACTATATCGTTCATATACTTTGTATTTTAAAATAAGCGTTTAATATCTTATACATAGTATACTAAAAAATGAAGAGAAATAAGAAGCTTTTTTTACTGACTACACGCTCATGACAAGAAAGATGCTAGGTGGCGAGCGCAGAGGACACCCTTTTGAAAAAAATATTTCGCTAGGCTCTTTTTCTAGTGTTTTTATCACTGAAATTTATGCACTGCGTCAGTGCACTCGTACACTCATTATACATCGATATTTTTTTTATCAGCGAATAGTGGCTATATTTCAACGAGTTAAATGAATGGTGTTATATTAAATACCTTAGTTAACACCGTGTTATTGAAGGAAATTAAGCCTTAATATACTACTTTAATGCTAATGTATAAATCCTCCAGCAAGGTGCCATAAATTACTATGAAATTATGTTATACATGAGGTATTGATTAATATATATGTATATGTTAATTTTGATGAATATCTTTCAATATGTCTGTCAATATACAAAAAATACTATTTTAAGTGGCTTGCCAGTTTCCAGTACTAGATAGAACTATGGTTTTGTATTGAAAAGAAGAAATTATTATGTAATTATTTATCTACATACAATAAAAAGTGCCAGTGGAAGACCACAGAAGACCATAAACATTCATATGCAATATTAACGCTTAGTAAGTAGTAATTTCTGTATAGCCAAAACGAGACACGCCTGATGCTCATTGATGGATTTAACAATAATATCTATATTACATGCTTATTTATTGCTATAAAATTATAATTTTTACTAACGTTATTATGAAATGTTTGAATATTATTATTAATAAAGATATTATAAATATTGATGTAACCCTAGTCAAGTATGTGCTGAAATCATTAATGTGCGTAGGAAGTTGTTATTAAAAAATGAACTATTTACTCCAGATCAAAAAATACACCAGCACACTGTTGAATTCTGAAAAAGAAGTAAATTGAATTACATTATTACAACGAATTGCCTTGTTTCTTTCAAAAATGTCTTCGTTCGAAATCACAATTTTTTATCTTTCTATATTGGTCCAGTCCAGTTCTTTATTGCTCAGAAGTTTTAAAGCTACACCAGTATCTAACCAAATGACAAGATGGTAACTCATTAGTGTATGGCTCAAGTGAATTTAATTTTTTTTTTTCACATTTGAATTAGATAAACCTCATACCCGGCCATCAAACAGTGATTTCACCACGATGTTTTCCTTGATCGTAGGCTCAGGATCATTGCAGAGTCATCATTGTTCATCATCATATTCGTTGTACTTCGTATTTAAATAAGTTACAGTAAAATGCAAGTCATATTAGGTTCTGTGGAGGATTTATGGGTTACGCATGAGGTTTCTAGACATTAAATTTTATTAGATATAGATTTAAGTCGAACAGCTGTTTACCGTATTTTTTCAGAGAAGTCGATGAAACCAAAAATTCGTGTTAAGTTCTATAAATTCAAATTTCTTTTGCCTGTATATACTTCATTAAAATAAACTGTAATAAAATATCTATAAAAATACGAATTATTGTAACTAAACAAATACAAAAACTTTTTCTTCGGAAGAAAACACAGGCAATGTTATCCAACAACAAATTCATGATTTCATCCACCAAAAAGGCTAGTTTTTATTTCTTATATACAATATTACTATATCTGAAGTGCTTTTGTTTCCTCGCCATGTTTTTCTTCAAAATTAACGAAATATTACTAATTAAAATAAATAATATACACAAATTAAAATTTTTGAAATATTACTGGTTGAATACAAAGGTTTCTAAACTGAGAATATTGAATCGAGGTTGTAATATTTTTATAAATCAATGCAAAAAGCACTACGTAAGCAAAAAGGTTTACGTTGATTATTTCGCGAATACAATATACAAAAATAAATAAAATTAGAAATGTTAAAAATACTTTAATATAAAATAAAAACACCTGTTGTATGTACTAAAAAAATGGTAAGCTTATAAATTACTGGAAGGCACTCGTTTTTAACATAAAAAGTTTCTTTAAAAGTTCAGTACCATGCAGGTTCAATAGGATAAATCACCATTTATAACCAAACTAATACGTTTTACACGCAGACTATAATCCAAAACTAAAATTTAACTTAAATTTGTTCGAAAAATAAACACCATTATCTACTCTTAAGCAACGACAAGAACGAATGAGCCAACATCTCCTACTAAGGAAGGCCTTTATAGAAGATAAATCTTTATCACCTGAGAATAGAAGATGTCTTCACTCACCACGGACGACTGATGTGTCATTGCGAGTCACCTTTGTCGGTACTACCACATCATGAAATTCTCCGGAATGTACCAATTTGTGAGTACACTCAACGTTGGATACATTATCATCTGACTTTTGTTCAACGAAGGGTGTCACAACATCCAATTCATCAGAGCTCATTTTTGTTAAGTAATTGTTTTCTTTTTCGGTATCTTTTTGCTGCTTGTTATTTGACGTTAAAACGACAAGTGAATCGTTAGACTCTGAAGCATCGTGTTTAATATTATTTTCTTCCATAGCTAAAACATTTCCAACTAAAGATTTTTCAGGCACATTATCGTTAGTAACTAT
>JACEII010000006.1:301649-368591 GCA_014332785.1 Antheraea mylitta
ATGTTTAATATTATTTTCTTCAATGGCTAACACATTTCCAACTAAAGGCTTTTCAGGCACATTATCGTTAGTAACTATTTCTTTAACTGAGGAAGTTAAAACGACAAGTGAATCGTTAGACTGTAGGACGTCATGTTTAATATTATTTTCTTCAATAGCTAATACATTTCCAACTAAATATTTTTCAAGCACATTGTCATTAGTAACTATTTCTTTAACAGAGTCAATATCTTCGCTAAGTTTACCGCTGTTATTGCTCGGTGGAGATACAGACTGAAAAGCGTCTTCCCTTTTCAGTTGCTTTCTTGGCTCACTTTTGTTATAACCTAACGGATGTAAGTTGATTGATGTCGGAGGACTACCATCCAATGATAAATCCACCGATGTGATCACGGTTTCATCGCGGCTAAATGATTTATTTTCTGCTTCGGGAACAATATGAATATTTAAAACAGTTTTGTTTTTTTGGTGGCGACCTCCATCATCCGATGACGTAACGGGATGACTATCAGAGCTTACTAAAGAGTTCGTTGATAAAGTTTTACTGGCGTTAATTTTGTTCCTCAATAAAAAACCTCTAACATGAGCTTGTATAATTGTGGCAGCGCTTGATAACGTCGAAGAATCATCAGTAGACAATGACAGAGATTTTTCTTCGTTTACAGTTTGTAATACACTATCAATTCGTGTTATTCCTAAAGGCTTTCTCTCTTTATTTTGAGTAGTGTACATCTCGATTTCCTGAAATTATTCAGTTACTCGTCAATTACATACGTTATGAGTATCCATAATTATTCAATCGTTGAAATTATACTCAGAGATAATCTACTTACCTTATCACTTGATATATTTTCATCATTGGTTACATCCTCACACGTTGACCCTCTACTCTTATACAAGAATGAACGAAACACTTTTTGGATAGTAATAGCAGCTGTCTCCAAGTCCATGTTATTCGTATCGTTACCAGTTCTGCAAGTATTTCCAGAATTATCAATGACAATATTAGTTTCCAACTCACCATGATTAGATGATATCTCATTTAAATAAGTGGGCGTCACATCATTTTCTTTTTGTATAGTTTGTTTATCAATATCAGCTTCTTTTATATTTTGTGAAGTTGTCAATAGATCTTTATTGCTTTTATGGTCACGTGTAACTTGTAAGTTATTCGAATTTTCATTCTCAGAGAAAGTATCTTCTGTATTGTTATCAATATCTAACTCCTCCAAATCTTTTACGTTGTTAAACGTACTAGTGTCACCATTTTCATTTGTAGAATCTTCATTATCATTATTGTAATTATTAGTATCGATATCGACATGCGCTACATTTTCAACAACGGAAATTATATGTTCGTCTGCTTTCAATGTAACTTCTGCTTCGGGAGTATTAACATCATGAAAAATACAATCGTCTACTTCTTCCGTAATGTTTGACTGTGAGCAGTTTTCACTTTCTACCAGATAGTTATCATCATGATTAAATTCATTTTCCTCACTCGTAACTTTTACTTCGCAAATCTTTGCTTCTTTAGGCGCATTATCAAGGGTAGGCGTAATTTGATTTTGTTCTCCTTTTTGCACTTCATCAATAGAAGTTACATGGTTATCATGCTCAATTATACTGGTTAATTTATTCGCATTGAAAGAAATATGCTCTTCCGAGGTTATTTTTAATGTATCATCAATAATTTTAGGAGATATCGGACTTTTTGTACAATCTTCAGCTTCCGCGATATCGTTATTATTATTGATATTATTATCTATTTTATTGGTCACCGATGTTTGAATATTCTCTTCCACCATAGTTGCTACATAGTCATTTGTCAAATTTGATTGGTTTACTTCAAATATTTCTGTTTCTTTAACTGTAGTAGATTTTGATTCTACTAAGCTTGTAGTATTAACGTTAATTGTATCATTGAAATGAGTAGGATAACGTTCTTCAGTTTCAAAGTAGTTCGCCGGTTCTAAATACTGAAAGTCAGCATTCTCTGTTTTTGAATTAATTTCGTCTGCAGTTACTGCATTATCATTTTCAATAAATTCAGCAGGTATACATTTTCCATTCTTTTGAGAATTTACAAATTCTTGAGCTATTTCAATCTCTGAAGCTTCCATTAGGTCCATCTCATGGCGGACGGGGACTTTGACGAAATTTTGCCGTAAATTTGACACGGTAGAGGATTTGAATTCTTCTTCAGAAATTAAGTTTTCTTTCAAATCATAGTTATCTTCTAATATTATTTTTTCCATGCAAGTGTCGGAACACTTTTCCGGGCAGACTTCCTGTTGTTTCTGAGTTGTAGGTAATTCTATTTTCAGTGACATAGATTGTTCTTGAGCTATAAGCATTAATAAGTTGTAAAGAATGTATTTAATATATTTAATTATAAAAATAAAAATTGTGTAAATATTAACACATACCAGTGCCATCCCTGATTTCCAATAATCTTCTCATATGAGCCGCGCAAAATTCATATATGTCAGTAGGATTTTTTTTTAGGACTTCTTTCGCCATACCTTCCATCAAGTCTATAAGGCCTGGGGGCATTTTTGGGATCGGTGTTTGTCGTAAGTAAGTACGTGATCCGAAATTTCTCATTTTCTTATTCGCAGAGTATATATTAACACTCAAAACTAAATGTTTAATTCTTATTAAGAACTGTACAATTATAACACACTTTGAATGAATAAATTTAATTAAGCACAATTAAAATCAACTTTACACTGGAACAAATTGTATAATATCCTGTAATACGAATCCAATAATGTACCAAAGCTTTTTGTGTATGGTGCTGGTTACCATAGAGATGTAGTGTACCTGAACTTGATATTGTTAAAACAGTTATTGATCGTAACGCCAGGTTCATTGCACTCTTAGATGGAATTAAAAGATTACAATGGCCATGAATCTTTTAATCAATACCAATGGCGTTTAAATACTTTTTAGTTGTAATTATATTTTTCCACAGAGATATACCATAATTTAATTAAAAACCCTAATCAAACAAATATTTAAATTCAATTGGGCCTAATCATAAAATGAAAAACGGAGAAATGTTATAATTTGTTGTGTATTTTCCATGCAGTTTACTTAAGAGGGTCAGTTTAAAAATGGTCAAAAATAATTTACAAAAGACTAAAACACTCGTGGTGACCGCGGGTCGCGAATCCAACATAATGTTACGCAAAGAATTAAATTCATGTGAGTTAACTTTTTTATTTTCATACTGTGTTCTATAATAGTAATTTATATATAAGATCATATATAATTTTTGCAATGTTAATACATTTTACATAACAAACATCTCCATAGTGTACATAGACGCTGTAGCGCTAGGCAGCGACTCGTATCGGTATATAGAGAGGCGCGGGCGGTGAGACGCGCCCGTTCTGCACTCAAAGCCTAATGGCCTCGCCCACGGCACTCTACAAGTGATCATAGAAAAAATTTATTACTACAGTAATATCATACAAATTAATGACTATTTTCTTAAAAATTATTACATCTACTATAGCATTGTTCTACTCGCATACGATCCAAATATAAGTATTTTTTTTAGTTTTATAGAGCTGTATGAATATGTTCGCTCCGACTGATTTTGACCTTTTTCGGTGTACCACTCCCACAACTATGTATAAAAATCACACTGCCATAAATTTATAATAAATAAATGCCTATTTACACTATGTATCTATACAAAATGATAGTACCATAAAATACATTTTTTTGAATTCAGCATCTAACTTTATAAATGAAAATCCCATACAACACTCTACTGCTGAACCCCGGCGCGAACGGTTTCAAGCCCTCCGGTTCATTCTATAACGCCGAGGATCGAATACTAAACAAAGTACATCACATTAAAATTTATTATTAATTATTAGCTTTTTTGTACAATCATATTCAGCCGAAAGCTGGGTGCCCGATAAAAGTTAACCGGTGATCCGAATGCGATACAACCGATCATGCATCAATAATACATACAACTTGTTAACTTATTTAAACAATTTAACAATATTAAAAATCCTAAATTATACTAGTGACCTATTTTATTTAAACGTACACAAAACAGTAGTATAGTTCTGAGGGTGCATTCGGGATGCGGACACGAGTGCATACAGCACGAGAGATTAGTGAAGAGATACCGAACGCTGGCAGTCGCAGCCGCGCGACCGAACCGAAACGAACCTACAGAGACGTCAATACGATATACCCGAGCGAACGTATCGTAACGATCAGAGGTATAAAAAATTAATAACGTCATTAACAAAAGTGTAATCGAATAGAAAATATCAATACATAACTGAAAATAAAAATGATCGCATAACTCTATAGCATAGATTGGACGTTATCGTCGGCGGGTACATCACTTAGCGACCGCTGCGACACCCGGCGCCACCTGTTGTCGCTTGTGGCTAATCTCTAGCTCGCCCAACCGCTTCCACAGTTCGTCGCGTTCCTTCTCGCGTTTCTTCTCTCTGTACACAAAAACGCAACCATTAAATACTAGGTCCGTTCACTCTGCGTGGAGCTCTGCAATGACATTACACATATCACCTTCACACACGTGCACGCACACATACTTACACATGAAAGTGAAAGGGTTTTATTGTTTTCCCTTATCGAACTGAAATAGTTTAGAAAAATTATTCGACACAAAATACATATAGGACTTTTTGAGGTATGTATGCTTGGTACACATATATATTTCGATAACTCATATAAGTATGAATATGTAACTTGGCTTAGGTCAGCTCATTTAGGTGTCGAATTGCATAAATCTGTCAACAACCCAAGCCGAGGTTTGCATTGCACCCTTGAGCTAGTTGTCAAAATAAAATCAGCTGAGTACCTTAAGCGCTTGCCTTAGTAGTTTGGTGAAGCTGTTAAGGCGTAACCAGGCCAATAGCGTAGTCAGTTAAAAAAAAAACAATCAATTACTGTTATACTACTCCCTTATCTGCGAGACGAAGCTTCTACTACTTGTCGCGCTAAAATTAACGTCAACAATAATTCCGATAAAGTCGCAGATTATACGTTGCCTACACGTGTCGTTCCAATGACTCGACATTAGCGTCCATTAAACTCCTTTGATGTACGTAAAAACCGCAAGCCCAGTCATTGTACTCCGTCTATCGTCACGCAACCCGATAGCTAGTGTGGTGAAACTGTAAAGGCCTTTTCAAGCTAACAGTGTAGTGAATTCGAAAAAAAAAACATCATTATTATGGTAGCATTCTGCTAAAGCTAGAATGTATACTGTGTGTATCGACACGAAGTTTTGTCTACGGTCACATTAAATGCAGATGTGAGAAAATAATATCGTAATTCGTTACAAACTATCGGGTTGAATGACACGCAGTTTATACACACATCAAAATAAAGGTGTGCTGGATGTGTACTGCTGGGCCTTTATCGGAAATTACTTAAGAGGTTATATTTTTATATAAGTAGCCAGTTTCAACACATAAGAATGGGAATAAGCATGATACTGGAATTTTTGGCGGGATTTTAGTCTGTCATGTAGTGGATTTTATATTTTATTCATAATCTTGTGTTATTGGACTCTATATTTTGTAAATTTGGTGGTGTTTTACGTAATAAAGTTAGTTTATTGTGCATAAATGAATTGAATGGAAAATAATACTACGGAGCATGAAATTCTGAAATGCCAAAAAAACTCCCTCGAAGGTTCTAACAAGGGAGCCACCATCTTGTTAGAATATTGAAATAATCACACGACGCTTTGTAATATTATTAACTACACGACAATGACAGTAATAGTCTGAAAGATCGGTTGCCAAAAAGCATGATACTTACAAAATAATGGTGGCACTTATAATCCCGATAATCTAGATAACATCAAGATGACGTTATGAGAAATGATGTCTTAAATATATATATAGTGATTAGAGAGTTCCTGTTGAAACTTTATATTGCCTATAGTATCCGAAGCTTTTTGAGACTGAGCTGCTCTAAGTGTAATAAATACCCTTTTCCATTTAAGCAATACGGGGAAACAATTTTCGATGAAGATTATTACAGGAAATTAAAATTTAAATCGTTTTTTATAACTTTGAGCAATAAACAGTAATTTTGTAAATTTTTATTTATGTTTTTAAAAATAAAAAAAATAGTATCACCATTGTTTAACTTTAAGAGTCTACTATACTTAACCGATAAATTGCAAAGAAATGGATATCAGACCGATTGTATAGTAGATTAATTCCTATAAGAATCATATTTGACCCTGTTTTCCCATACGAATACGGATTTCCGCCTGCTTCCTTTGTGATTTTTTTTTTCCATTTCTTTGTAATAAGTTCCTAGTTGTGTTGCATTGTTGGAGAGCTTAGCTTACAATTATGTTTTTAAAATAATCTGTAAATCAAGTTACATAACCATTTTTTTTTAATTTCTAAAGTATTTTAGTGGAGAACACTCAAAAATATATAGAAATTTTTGACTCAGATTTTTACATTTAAACCGATAAATGTTTGTCTTAATATTGATAAAACAACAATGTTTAATACTTTTTTTAAATTAGTATAAAAATTAGATTTAAATTGATACTCTTTCTTTAAATAAAGTTTCCATGTGTCGTTTTTCACTTATTTTGAAAAAAGCATAAAACTTGATAACCCATGAACTATTCACTTTTGCATGATGCTTATGGGGTTAAAATTATCACAAATAGTCGGCACAACGCCTCTTGCACATCGTAACAGGAACACATCGAATTACCCATGTTTCGCCCTCGTATTTATGAAGAAGAAAAAATAATCACTCAAGCTAAAGGCTAGGTAAGATATTTTACTTTACATTTAAAAAGCAGTGAAAGAGATTAAGGCGATGACTTAAATCACTGCGCTATCCATACAGTTATCGATAAATTTGGTATCATTATCATGACTATTAGCATGTAAGAGACCCACTGCTGGGCCATAAGCCTCTTCCCAGAGGAATGTATGGTAATAATCATCGCGCCAATCCATGATGGAGTGCCGATTTCAGTATAGTTTCAATTCAGTTCTATATTTTCCCACATACGGTGATACTACAAGAACTTATCTCGGGCTCAGGTTTTCTTACGTGTTTTCCTTAACTGTGAGCCGATACTGTATCAATTAAAATCAATACGCGAATTCCGAATAATTCCTTTGTACATGTCAGGGTTCGTACATGTGGATATCGGGCTAATATTCTACCAGGCCAACCACTTGAGCAGTACGACTCATTAGATGTAACTATTATAAAATATTTTATAGGCTTTTGTATTTTTAACAATATTACCTAGTATTTAACACAATTTTCTGCATATACACAAATATTTAATTTTTCCTGTGCGAACCTCGTTATGTATATTATAGTGATACTAGCAACTGCATACTTCGCACAGGTTTTTTGTACAGTAACAGTACAGTATATATAGTACATTTTCGATTTGTTATTTTATTTTATATCATTGATATATGATGTATCTTTTACAATTTCCCAGTCTATTACTGATATTTTATATTTTATTGTGCTCTATCAATAGCAAAGTGGCATATATTATATTTCCATTCTAAAGACATTCATCCAATTGAAAACATAATTTTATTTTTCTGTACTATTTCTAAATGTATTATATTTAGTATTAGTAGTATAGAATTTCATTACAATTGGTTGAGAATTAAATAAGATCATAATATTTTTTTTTTTTACCGAATCCAAATATAATATTGATAATTTCTGTAGCCCATCTATTTTTTGAATGACAAAACCGAATTTGTATGATAATGCATGAATTTTGTAAAAAAGAAGTATTTCATAGTTTTTTGACATTCAATTAATATCTTATACAATCCACTACAAAAATACAAACGCAGAAGATGAAGTTGCGAACGGCGCTTCGTTTAATAGGTATAACTTATTGAAGTAATCAAAATTGTTACAAAGTAAGTTGTTACTTGTCTATAAACACGAGGGTAAGGACAGTAATTTAACATGAGTAAAACCATATTAGTAAACTGGTAAAAAATCAATTTGTAGAACTCAACAAGTTCAAGATAATTATTCTAATTTTTGTATAAAGTAAATATATAAAGCGCCTGAAGTTTTATTAGTATTCATAGTATACACAAACCAATAATCAGACATAAAACATTATATAAGTTTCAATCTGATTGAAACTAATTTAAAGAAGAATAATACTTATTAATAGTATTGATTTTGGGGTTTTTGGCGGAATCTTAGCCTGTCCTGTAGTAGATTTTATATTTTATTCATAATCTTGTGTTATTTGAGTCTATATTTTATAATATTGGTGGCAGTTTAAAGAATATAGTTCAATTACTGTGCACAAGAGAAGTGAATGGGTAAGAATATTATGGAGCATCAATTCTGAAATGGCACATACACTCCCTAAAAAGTTCTAACAAAGGCGCCACCGTTTTGTTAGGACATTGAAATTATCACAAGACACTTGTAATACTAATACTATTACATAGAAGTAATAATCTAGCAGATTGGTTGCAAAAATTAAATTTTAAAAAATATATACTGTAAATCGAAAGGCTACTTGACTAAATATCTCAACATTGTCATTTATAAGTTAGTCAATTAGTTTTTCCCCTGTCTACATAATTTTGTTAATGGTGATTTAACTTATCCTTCAGTAACAATCAATTAATTCTAGATTAAAGCTACAATGTGTGCTCTTATACCCGTGACAATGAACGCGTATGTAAAATTACATACTGAATTAAAAGTAATTAAGGTGAGAAATCGTAACATACGAACAAACAATTCAATTCCGCTTTTATATATAAATAAGGATTATAGAATTTTTATTGTAATACAGTCGAAAGTCTCTAAAGACATCGAAAAGATTACTCGTGTATAGTCCTAAAAACTGTTGATGTTTTCGAGATACAACATTCAGCCGGGACCTATATTCTGGGTCAATATAATTGGTATGTTGTTCTAAACGATATCCCTATAAACGGTTTTGTCTGTATATTCAAAAGTGTATACTTACTTTTGCCTCTCGGCTTTGTAGCTAGCAGTAAGCTCGTCAAAGAGTTTAGAGTTCATTTCCATGAATGTTTTGAGCACATTATATACTAGAGCCACGATCGTCTGGTTCCAGTGCTCTTTGCTGATTCGGTACAAAGCCGGGAACATTATAGGCATGATCACTTGATTGTTTTCCTCCATTAATGACATGATGTATTCATTGTTCCAGAAATAGAGTGCCCTTTCAGCCACCTACAAAATATTTTTCAATATTTCAAATTACCAGAATAATACTTTTTTAAATAATAATGTATCAATTTTATTTTATTATTGTACCTGGAAATGTGGACTGGATACACATTTAGCTATTTGTCTGAACAATGGCTCTTGTATTTTAGCAAACTGTGCTGGCTCAATGACATCCAGTATTTCTTCAATCTCGCCTAAGAACATTACCTGAAAAAATAATTAAAGTGTAACATAAATAATATGGAATGTTGTGTTGTAAGGCAGTAAATGATGGCCATATTTAAAACTAGCTGTACCCACTTCTATGTTTACGTGGAATTACAATTACAAACACAGTCATTAATCAAATCATAGGATTGTATTTTGTATTAAAACTCCACATCAGTGATTTAATTGGCCTCACTTTTTGAGAATGATTTTGTTCTCTACGATGCAGCATGGCCTACAGAGTCTGGGGGCCTACACAAGTTGCTTATCGACAATTACTAAAGCAAATAAATAAAATCACGTGATATAACGCTCAGGTATGTCATCTCCATACATTTTTTTCGTTTTCTATTTGCGTTAGTGATTGTCAATAAGCAACTTGGGTAGGCCCCCAGATTATACATCATATATATCTGAAAAACATTATAGCTACGTTTATATTTAACAGATGCACACTGACAAGTGTTAGCTCCAGACATCAAAATTGTTCACATATTATATCAACCTATAATAAGCCTTCCCTTATGGCTTTTCTTATAAGTATGATATACATATATGCGAATATGTTACGTATAGGATAGTGAGTTCAAGAACCATGTCAAGCGGGTTTTAATATCTATAGGGTGAACCAATATGTAAACGATTGTGATGTCTGGAAATGACACCCCTCTCTGTGCATCCACTAATAAGGAATGTAACTATTTATGGTTTGAAAAATATAATATGAAGCGATAAACCAGATTGAGTTTCTTGCCGGTTCTTCTTAATGATTGGGTTGTTTTCCGAACCGGTGGTAGCACTGACGTTCATAAGCGCCTTCTCAGGGCCAAAATTGAATAAAGGTTATTTTGATATGCAAAAATTTCCAATATATTATACTGGTGTATAAACTATTACCATACACAATTTCATCAGAATCCGTCCAGTACTTTTTGCGTGAATCCCGTATAAACGACAGACAGACACTAACAAAAGTTTTAAAAATTATGGAAATAAACATTGAATCTAAGCCACACCAAAGCATTTTTTTTAATATTTAATGTACAGATTTCCTCCCTTTAGTCTTTTATTACATGAGGGGTATAGAATCAAATGCAGCTAGTTGCATGTTTTTTTAAATATGAACTGTGAATGCAAAAATAAACGTCTGTCAATTGTCTACAACCTTAACTTATAATTTTACATCAAAACCAGCCCACAGTAATACAAAAATCAGTCTAAAAACCTCTATTGGGATCAAAGTCATCTTAAAACCGGCTGCAAACATCAAAGACAGCTTAAATCTCGGTTACGCTCTTAGCTGCATTTGATTCTATACCCCTCACATGTATAGATTTATTCAAAAGGTAATACTTCTCAGTTTAACATATAATGTGCACTATATTTTGTTTTGCTAAATAGTGATGTATTACCATATTATAATCTATATGTTATGTATTATTTTTACTTTTGTAAGTTATGTCATATATATTGGTATTGTTTTAATTATACACCTAAAATATCCTCGATATTTCTCCCTGAAACGTATCTATCCCAAGGTTGCCCGGAAGAGACTGCTGTTAGCAATAAGGCTACCCTTTGTACTAACCACATATATTAACACATTGAATATTATGTATGACTAACATCTACCCACGACTTCGTCCGCTTTTTTTTCCGAAATGATTACGCTATTGACCCAGCAAGGTCTTAACAGCTTCATCGGACTACTAAGGCGAGCGCTTAAGGCACTCAGCCGATTTTATTTTGGCAACCAGCTCAAGGGTGCACGGCACACCTCGGCTTGGCTGTTGCCTGTTGCATGCAAAATCGCGACCTATCTTAGCTAACCTAGCTAACTATTCATATATGTATGAGTTGTTGAAACGTATATGTGTACCAAGCAAACACGCCTCAACAACTCCTCTATATATTTATTATCGGAAAATTGAGAGTTTTTCAGTTCGATAAGGGAAAAAAGTAAACCCTTCCACTTTCATGTGTAAGCGTGTAGGCGTGCACGTGTGTGGGGGTGATCGTGTAGTGTTGTAGCAGTGATGTATATTTGTGTGTCACCGTATCGCGCAAGCAACGCACTCAAGGGCTCCCTACCGAGGGATCGAACCTAGGCTTGAGCCGCTGCCGTGGGAGGCCTAATCGGGTAAGACTTCGTCCGCGTGGATTTATTACTTTGAGATGATGGTAATACACAGCAGAAGTTCTCAAAAGGAAAAAACACCCTGATTTTGAAACATTCTTCATTGGTGCTCAGCTACTATTAGTACTAGCGTGATGATATGTAAGCCTTCCTCGATAAATGAGCTATCTAACACTTAAAGAATTAGTAGTAAATGAGATTAGCGCGTTCAATCAAACAAACAAACAAACCCTTCATCTTTATAATATCAGTATAAGTAATTGCAATAAAGTGTACATAAAATTAATATATTTAATGAGAATTACCTCTTTCTGTGAGCATGTCTTGGGCCAAAATTTGAGGAGACCACGAACAACAGGCTCTGTTAAGGTGGCATCCTTCTCAAGGAACTGCACCACGCAGTAGGCCAGCTGAGCGTGGTACAGAGATAAACACTTCACCTTATGCAGAGGAAGCAACACCTTCACTAGAAATTGTTTATGCTCACTCTTCAGAGGTAGGGCAAATCCGTTTATTATACTGGAAAATGACGTATTTCTTTAATTAATTTGTTAAACTTAACATAAATGTTTAAGAGTTATATTAAGTCCCAAAATGAAGTATCAGAAATTATCAATAATTTTGGTTTATACAACATATACCGTATTTTCTTCATAAACTCAAAAACTACTGAACGGATTTTTTTGCAGTTTTCTCCAGCAGATAAAGTGATTCATGAGGAAGGTTTAGATATATGATTTGTTAATGTTTTTTTTTTATTATCAGGACGGAATAACGTCCGTCGGGCCCGCTAATGAGAAAATAAAAAATATTTTTTTAATTCAAAGTATTATTGATAGAAACTTTCTGCAATAATCATGTATCTCGTATTCAATAGAGAGTTTTTTTTCGTAGTTATCACTTTATAATAATACTGATACATAAATAACACTGTTAAGACTGAAAACTAGGTAACTGTACTGGCAGTTTTGGTAGCGGAAACCTCGTGATGAAGTGATAGCATGGTTTTTCTAAGCTTACTTGCTACCCATCACCATCACCCTCAATTAAAAAAGATCTGTGCCCAAGCAACTTTTGGGAGTCTTGAGGCAGCTACAACTGAGAGCCAGTCCCACTCTAGTTTAAGATGTTTACTATATTACATCTTAATTTAAAATCAGATGAAATTATTGTTACACTGAAACTTATAAGATTTGTAAAAACCGTTGATAATAATGTTCTAATGATTGAAACCTAACTATACAGATAATGTTCTAGACAAACAACCAGATAAAAAATAATAACGGCTTTACAATAGATATATACTACAAACTTTTAGATAGAAAAATTAAATGTACAAAATACAGATTTATTAACATATAAATGTGCTGTAAAAATTGGAAACATGTGAATAATGCTGTAATCGATAAAGCTTTAGTGAGTTAAGATACATTTACAGAAGTCGAGATATAGTACTATACATTTGTAGGTAGAACATAACATGAACTATATATTTTCCACTTGTTCGTTTTTAGTTACTTAAATGTGGGTCTTGCTAAATGCTTAAAATACATTTATTCAGTTATTACAGAACTAATAAATATACATCTTTGGGAATTACATACAATTGATGCTTAGAACTGTGTAACTTTCAATTTACCTTCCTAATATTTCTAACAGCTCACCCACGCCATTGAAATGTTCAGTTTCATAAACAAATCGCAAGAAAATATTATTGATTTGTTTTCGTATAAAAGCTCGCAATCCCAAAAACTTGCCGTAGATGCGATGCAGGACTGTTTTCAGAAAGTCGCGCTCACGAGGATCCTCAGAGTCAAACAAGTCTAAAAGCTAGTAACAAATATCACAATTATTATTTATTAACATATACACTTATTTATACTTATTTTATATTGTAATTGAGATTTATTTTATCAGATAATTATGGTCAAGTCTTTTCGTCACTTACTTTTTGGGTCACGCTAATTTTCGAAAGTTTATAGGTGGTAGAGCCACTCTGAAGCTATTACTGATTTCAGCATAAATGGGTCGGTTCGCCCCGGGGTAGTACCACCCGACCCACAGAAACACCGACGTGCATTAACAGTGCTTGCATTGTTGCGTTTCATTCGGTCAGTGAGTCCACCTCCCCTTACCCTCCTCCCAGCCCTATTCTCTCCTCCCCCAATCAGAGGCTGGCAACGCACTTGCAACTCCCCTAGTGTTGCAAGTGTCTATGGACGGTGGTGATCACTTAACATCAGATGAACCACCTGTTCGTTTGCCTTCTATGATTTATAAAAAAGTTGTAATTCCATATATTTTTTGTATCTGAAAAAGTGCAAAAATGAACACCTTGTTATTTGGGGTACTTATGGCGTATAATAGTATCCTACTATTCTAAAATTATCAGAACGAAAACGAAGTTATGGCAATTTTTCCGTATTTCCGAATTTCCCTTTAGGCTGCGTATCCCCACAAAAAAAGCTGAGGGCCTACCCAAGTTGCTTATCGAGAATCACTAATGCAAATAGAAAACGAAAAAAGGTATTTGCGTTAGTGACTGTCGATACAAATTTAGACTAATGAATTAAAAATCAAACTCGAGTATTTAATTCACTAAGTTAGTGGCAAACAGAATACATTTATTTTAAGATTCTCCCAAAGACTACTTCTATCTCTCTGCAATAATTAAATACATGAGTCAATGTACGTAATATGACACAAACTTTCAGAAATGCACTATAGAGTCTGGTTATAACTTTCATTATATCAAATATACAGTTTGGATACTTTGGTTATTTTCATTTCTAATCCTGTTTGCACTAACCAGTAACAATAGATATGTGTATTAGGGTAGCATAAAAAAACGAATTTTTCCAGTCTCTTAGGAAAATGTTAGTTTATCGAGTTAAAAAAACGATTCTTTTTTAAGCTGGGCATTGGAAAGGCTCATAAAACATGATAAACTTAACATATTTTCGTAAGAAATTCGAAAAAAAGAAATCCTTTTTTTATACACCTTAATGTAATAAGTCAAAAAAGAAAAATTAAATAAATGTTACATGTCCGTCTATTCATGTCTTCAGCTGGATATATGGAAAATATTTAATTTGAGACAGGAAGACTAAAAGTATGCTAAAATCTTACTCCATAACTTAATTCTAATGAGTACTAATATTTATAAGCTGGAGATTCCCTACTACAAACATATGCCATAAACATCTAATAATTATAATACCAGATATAGTAAAACACATATTTTACATATCCATTATTTTATGTAAATATTATAAAACTGATTGCATTAGTTTATTACACCATTTAAAGACTCGTAACAGTAAATAGTAATTTTTTCCAAACTAATGTACACACTTACCTTATTCAAACAAATTTACCTATTTTTATAAATAGTAAGTTAATACAAGTAAAATACCTCTAATCGGTATTTTTAGTCTGATTTCAATAAATTACATGTACCACAAATTTTATAGAATAATTGAATATCTATAATCAATTTTATACATTAAATTTTTCTAATTAAATGTACTTGACATGTATGCGATCCAAAATACATTGTTTTGCTTTAAAATCTAAGTACAATATATATGTAATATACTTAGATAACGCTATACATAATAGTGCTATACTGTATTCACTGTACACTGTCCATATTTTGCTAATATTTTGTAACTTATTTGAACCAAATTAGAATTTGTTAAGAAATAAAATAGGGCATTGGAGAACTACCATCTTCATTACATAGGACAAAAAGAAGACACTTCCGCTGTCTGTTTGCTTATATCTTTTAAACTCTGTGATGGACTTTAAGACAGTTTTCAGCAGATATATAGAGAGATTCGAGAGGACGATTTATACGTATAATAGATACATACTATAATACAGAAAAGCTGAAAAATTCAAAGTTTTGTAATCTGATGTCGTAACAAACATAATTGTGTGGGCTTAAATCGCAAACTGTGGCTAAACCTTACGAGATAGATCAAATTAATATATTACGTAATTATATAACTTAAATAACATGATTAATCACTTCACACTGAACCATATTAGTATCTACATTGCACCTGTGTGAAGTTGGGGTGTGTCACTAGTTGTAAATATTTTAAATATATATACTAATACTGTATTATAACTTTAGAGTTTTGAATTTGCTGTGTATTTGAATGTGAGAACCACATGATAGCATAATATAGGTGCAGCAGTAGCCCGTAATTTAACAAGTAAGCATGTATAATCTACATTAGAATATTATATTAAGAGTTGAAAGAAGAGCTAAGTGACTAAGAAGTATGTCTTATCAATCTCATGTTAGTCAGTTACTGTCATATTAAGCAAGAATTTAAATTGATATTTTAATTTCAATTACCTGCAGTACAAATTTTTGGTCAATGACCTTCTTGCCAATAGTCGGTTGAAAATCAGTTGATTCAAGGAAGCGCAGGAAGAACTCGTAGACTAGTTGAAGATGAGGCCAGGAAGCCTCCAAAGTTGGGTCATCCTCTTCAGGATCGAAATCAGGATTTTCACTTGGCGGCAGTGTACGGAACAAGTTCGCAGAAATCTGCATCAAATATATAATATATATTTACTACTACACTCGCGGTTACGTGTGCATTATTTATTACCTCATATTTGTTATATACAATGGAAAAAAATTGAAAACAATAAACAACGAAAAATTGAATACACTTTGCTTACAAAATTTCTTTGTTTACTCCGTCTCTCCGGCCATTGCAACCCCTATCTCTTGCCCCACCCTATCTCTTGCCCCACTATACAAATTCATTTCTTAAAACTTTAATAACTTTATTTTAAAGAAAGATACTGTGACAATTATTTTCTTAGATAAGAACCAATATCTAAAAGTAACACTAATAAAATGTGATCGATATCTGTACAGCAGCTTTTATGAAATGGACCTACAGGATCTTTGTAGTTGGCCCACCCGATTATACTTCATTTTCAATTATTTTAATCATCAAACCATCAGAAAAACTATGAGCACGCTGAGTAAATTAAATAGATCCCATATAACCCGACCGCAATGGAATCGTTGTGATATAAGGAGTTATACCAAGCTTCTTTTTATTAGACAACCATTTTTCACTATATTAATACGTTGTTAATTTGATATTACGTTTTTTTTTAATACCTAAATATTTGTAGTTTGCAACCCGGGACACCATGAGTGAAACGTGTTTGTGGCCCGTTTAAAAAAAAAAGGTTGAGTACCACTCCTCTAACATATGCTCTTTTGATAGAGTGAACCGATTTTAATGAAACAGTATATTCTACTCAAAGATATGTTTTACGATTTTCTTGGTGATGTTTTATCATAAGCACAGTATTTCAACAATGATGCATAAACAAACAAACATGCAATCACAAAAACATTTTTCGAAATGATCAAATATATTCAATTACAGTCACAATACATTTTTTCACTAAAAAACTGAAAAGTTTAGACACGTTAAAATTACACTCTTGTTATATACACTCATCAAAAAAGTCTAAGCAACATGTACTAATTTAAATTTTAGGATGGTTCTACACATTATAATGTTGTATTTTATTTTTAAAATAATATCTTTAGGGTTCTATGATGTAAAAATAACAGCTGTTTTCCTTATAAGTTCTTTTAATAACAGAAATGAACAATATTAGAATATACTGTAGACACTAAGATACATAAGAAACTAAACTTTTTTTTACAAAATGAAATTTCTAAAGAAAATGTATTTATTGTGAAAGAATAGAACAATGTAATACAAAGTATGGTCTCCTCTGCTATTCAGAACTTGTCGGCAACGATTATTCATTGAATTAATAAGACTGTTTATGTCATCTTGCGGTATTCGCTCCCAATGGAATTGTAGCAAATCCTAAAGCTGTTCGGTTGTTGTCGCTCCGTCCAAGTCCTTCAAAACACGTCTCTGGAGCATGTCCCATGCGTGCTCGATGGGGTTGAGATCTGGCGATTGTGCAGGCCAGGGCAATACCTGGATGTTCTCCGTTGCAAAGTATTCACTGGTTCGCCGAGCTGTATGTGAACGCGCATTGTCATGCATTAACCTAAAATCGGAGCCAAAGGTTTGTGCAAATGAGTAGACATAAGGTCTGAGAATATCCTCAATGTAATTTTCAGCATTCATGTTTCCATTTACAAAACGACCTCAGTTCGCCTGTTCTTCATAATACCCGCCCATAACATAACTGTTGAGCCGCCGTATGGATGAACTTCCTGAACGCACCTGAGCCTTTCAGTATTTCCAAGCCGACTATACACTCGCACCCTTCTTGTATCAGGCTTAAACCCGAATCGCGACTCATCGGAAAACATAATTTTATCCCATTGTTCCTGGGTCCATGTTATGCGTTCTCTACACCATTCATATCGACGAGCGCGATTCCCGTGACGTATCGGTGGGCACCTGATTGGGCGTCGAGCTCGTAGGCCGTACTCATGCAGTCGATTTCGCACAGTTTGAGGACTTACATCAACACCACTTGAAATTTGTACAGTAACTAAACAGTACCTATTTGAACAGTTTTTTTTTTCTTTTTACCGGACCACAAGTAATATTTGAACGGGAATTTTACGGGCAAATAAGTAACTAATTAGCCGTTTTATTTTAAGCTAGCGGGTTCAGCAGAGGTTGCCCGCCCTGATAATAAGACAAACTATACGTAAACCTTGCCCAAGAATCATTTTATATATTAGTGAAAACAACATGAAGAGGCGTTCTGTAGTTTTTGATCTTATCGCGAACAGACATAGACAGACGTGGAACAGGACTTTGTTTTACTCTATGTAGTGATAAATTGTTATCCGTGCATTTGTCTCTGTGAAATTAATCAAAAATAAGTTGTTCACTGTAAATATGCGCGTGTGACGTACGCTGTACTGGACTCCAAGAATAAATATAACTGAAAGTCAAATATTTGTATGTGATTTATATTATAGCAAGGTATAAAAATAACTTAATTATATCGACACTATGGACATATTATATCTATAGAAAAAGATTTAATACATATTGTTTGATAATGTTTAGCTTAATGTTTTCATTACTTTCTTATATAGTGTAAGTGAGCACTGAGGGTGATATATAGGAGTTTAAAGTTCCAGATATGTGGCTGATGATAAATCCCATCCCATTCGATACACTATTAGTATTCACATATATAATGTACACGTTACCTGTTACAGTAGATGTGTGCGTGTGATGCTTACAAATATTTTTGAAAGAGTATTATTGTAATTTACACTAGATGTGTGATCACAATTTTAAATTTATTTAATATATTAAAAAAAGCGTGCGAAGCCGCGGGTAACAGCAGGTACAGGTAACACAACAGGTAAATGGTAAAATTTGTAATATCATGCATGTTGCTTAGACTTTTTTGAAGTGTGTATGTATAGATTATTTTGTAGCCTGGATGAGCGGGTTCTACAGAGATAAGTACATTCTTCTTACTTAATGAGATAACCTGTTTACTCAGTTTATGACATATCCAAGTACTAAAAATTGTTCCATGTACAAATTTGTTTCAGTTCTAATCAATAAATACTAAGAAACAAGTAGTATTTCACGTGTTCTCTTACTTAAATATGTATCAAAGTTTGGGCCGCGAACCCTTGGGGTGGTCGCCAAGACTCTTTAGACGGTTCGCGAAACTTTTATAGCAGAGTTGCAAAGGGTTGGGAAAGCTACTACAGTAAAAAAAACAAATTTTTAAAAGATTTATAAAATTGTTAACTAAAGGACATAATCATTTGTATCAAATAAACAAACGATAGAATAAATGTGTGAGGAGATCTCTTCCATCTTAAGCATTTGTATCAAATTAACAAAAAAAAACTTATGAGAACTCTTATGTATTTATCTGAACCCTAATTATGAAAATGAATAAGTATGTTGAATTGAATATTTGTTACAAATCCATGAAAAAAAAAATGCAAAAGATAGGCCGGGTCGCGACATATTTCTTCATACTAAAGGGGGCGTGTCGTAATAATGTTTGAAAAATACTGCCTTAGTTCTTCTACACTATGCAACATATTTTGGTGGGGTTTTCACTAATATTAAGAACATTTTTATACTTCATAGGTTTTAGTGTATACAACAATCTCATTGGATGTTAAACAACAACATAGTTAACAAAGATGGTAAACACGTCAAACCTAGAGGAAACTGACTTTCAGTGTACCTGCCGGAACAGCACAACAGGTGCTTGATGATAGATTTTCAACTTGAAGATAGTAGCCAGTTCGGCGGACTTAGAAAAACCCTACCACCATGCCATTGCAATGACTCCATTGCAAGGATTCGGACCTACGTCCATCGACGCTGTGTTCGAACACGCTATCAAGTAAGCCATAATCGCTAAGCTAGTTTTGCTCTAGAAAGTTTATAACACGTATTATCTATACTAATATTATAAAGAGGTAAAGTTTGTGAGTTTGTGTCATTGTACTGGGTAATCTCGAGTACCACTGGTCGAATTTGAAAAATTCTTTCAGTATTATATACCTGACTTATCAAGGAAGCTTATAGGCTATATATCATTGACGCTAAGACCACTATACTAATATAATAAATAAATTTTGTGAGTTTGTGATGTGGTAAGAGGTAATCTCAGAAACTACTGGTCCGATTTGAAAAATTCTTTCAGTGTTATATAGCTGACTTATCAAGGAAACTTATAGGCTATATATTATCACGCTAAGACCACTAGGAGCACCAATGAAGAAAGTTTCAAAATCGGGGTTTTTATTCCTACTGAGTTTCTGCTGCCTGTTAGAGTCAGCCTAAATTAACTATTCCACGCGGTCGAAGTCGCGGGAAGATGCTAATATTGATACAAGATAGACGGTAGTTCGGTGAAGCTGTTAAGACCTTGCTAGGTCAATAGCGTAGTCAGTTCGAGAAAAAAAAAATAAGATAGATAAATGTATTATAATGCAATCGTAAGTAATTTTAATCCCTTATATTAGTGACGCTGGTGACGAAACCTTACGAGATACACTAAATTAAGTGCTAAGGAATTATAAATCTTAAATAAGCCTACAGAAAGTTTCGGATGGGTATGTCTATCTCATAAAAATGACCCACAGTAATCATTTTTATCTTTTATATATTGTTCCACGTAATTGGATATTTTCGACGCCATTGTTACATTGAGCTTTGAATGTAGATTAAAATCGCCTAGTGCAGCATATTATTGCAATGAATATAGAAAAAGTCGTTTCTAAGAAGATTCTCGAAGTCAATTGGATGACTTTGAGGAATTGTGAATATTATAGCGTCAAACAATGTATCTATATCGTTTAGACACTTGACACCATTTTAGTACATAATACCTATGAGAAGACGGGCGGGTCACTTGTTATGGTAATAAAATTTATAACATTGTTACAAAAAGTATAGTTTACTGAAACAAACGATCACTTTGGTTTACCTTTAACAAGTATTTCTAAGATAAAATTTAAATTTTTACAATAAAGATCTGATAGAGGTAACTGTTACAAAAATCCGAAAAAAATATTCATATTAGGTTTTGAGCTCTAAAAATTTCGGTGCCATGTTCCACTTAATCATGTTTCAATATGTTTCTACATTATATTTAAAAGTTTTCTTTATTGCATCATTGGATTATATAAAACATAAATTCATAACTTTTTATCAATCAGAATCAGTTCATTGTTACTGACTTACCAATAGCATTTTATCTTCAATATATCCACATGCTAATACAACAGACTATCTTGCACAGATAGTCATTCCAGAGTAAGAAGATATATGCTATTTTTGTGGTAAAATAACATAAAACACAACATAATTAACACTGAACAAGGAATAATTCCCGCTCTACCATAAAATTATGTATTAACTAAAAATTAATATTTCTTATAACAAGGAATAATTCCCACTCTACCATATTGTATATATATATATCTTATCTAAGCAAACCTGAATACTATCACCATTATGGTAGTAGTGATTAGTGTATTTTAATCCAAGCTTGTACTGTTTGAAAACTTATTATCTTTCTCATCTCTAGGCAAAGCTGTGATAAGAAAATGGCCTTATGACATAAGGACACAATAATATACACAATTACATCTTGCTTTAAGAACATAATGTGAGAAGTCTGTAATACAACTAACAATATATGTCTATCCATCCTTACAAGAGGAACAAAGAAACAGTATAAATAGTAAAAATAACCCCTTTTGATCCCTAGCATGTTTTATTTGACTGGAAGTAACAAGTAATTGAACTGCGATTTCTGTGATGTTTCATCTATATATATAATCTGTTAATTTGTATGAACATGCATCACTGATAAAGTATTGGGTTCACAATGAAATCTCAAATCATAGATTATACAGCATATATTCGGGAGTAACTTAGTCTTTGTTTCCTTAGAATCTGTTGACTCTATCATAAGTTATTGTAATTTGAATGACTGATCGATGTAAGTAGGAGAAGAGTAATAATCTTTAAATAACTTGGTTGAATGTGCACTAATCTCAGGAAGTACTGGTCCGATTTGTAAAAATCTATCAGTATTAGCGCTACCTCCTTTATCAGGGAAAGTTATTGGTTATATATCATCAGACTATGAGCAGTGGGAGTTGAGAGCTTCCACTGTGTGTAAGTGTTAGTCTAAAGTAACTATTCCACTCAGACAAAGTCGAAGGCATAAACTAGTATTTTAATAAAACAAAAGATGTTACCATTTTAATGATTTCCGGGTACACAGGTTCAGTAAGCACCCCACGGCCACCAGTGATGTACTCAACAAGTTCATTGAGTGTAGCTCTCTTAATTTCTTTGCCCTTCAAATCAGCAACAGGATCCATGAAATCAAAAGCCACACAGCATTGTCGTAGCTTACGGATAAACAATTCTTCTTGTTCACTGCTTGGAACATCTGGAAATATTAATTATATAAATGTTTAATTATTTTTTTATCATTTAAACATAATATTCAGTTCATTATTTCTATTCAAGCAAAAATCTTTTGATAATAAATAATAAAATAAAGTAAGTAGCATGCTATTGAAGTCAAATTGAAATACTTTGTCTCACAATAAACTTGTAACTGATAGTCATTTAAAGATCTATTGAATGTTATCAAATCACATAGATAAGTCCAAAGTCCAAACTGGATTTGTCCTTACAATATGGTGTTACTTTAATAAACAGAAATATGAACTGTATAGCATACTTATTTTCAAATTAAATAATGTCACAAATGTTTAAAATTACGTTTTGTTTTTAAATCTTGAGTGTACTGTTTTACAGAAAGTTTTGATTATATTTAATTATACAATTATAAGAATGTTTCATTCAATAAGCAAATAAAAATGTAGTTTCAAACAACAAGTTTCTCCAACTTGCTCTATACCCTTACATCATATTAAATTCCAGTTAGTTTTATATGGTGATCATTCAGGTAAATGTAGAAATAGAATTTGAATGTTTACACTAAGCAAAAGTATAATGCAATAAGTGTGGTCCATATTTTTATATATTGAACAAAATATTTTCACCTGAATATATCATCTTAATAATTTTCATAAATAATATGTGAAATAAACATTAATAATTGTCATAAGTATTTTATCATGGCAAAAGGTTCAACGAACTAACAAATTTAGAATGACCATATGAAACAATTTGTATGTAAATAATGCCTAAACAGATACATTGCTATGAAATTTTCATGTTGATATTATTAACAACTCACCCTTAAGCAATGGCAGAGCCTGCAGTTCCACATCCTGGGTGTTACGGTAACGGGAGGAACCCTGAGACTTCTTAGTTTTTTTCTTCATTGATCTCTTGGCAAAAGGATCAATTCTGTCCACAAAAGTTCCCGAAGACATTTTGGCAATATAAAAGTGTCCCAAATGACAATAGGTAGAGAGTAATCAATGCAAATAATGTAATTTTTCGGGTAGAGTCATGATCTGGCCCAGTTCACGAGATGAACGCGCACTTCCCGTAAGATCGAAGCACAATATTAGAGCCTAAACAAACATTCCTTCGTCATACATGACGGTAATGGAGTGGTCACACTCAAGCCATTCTCTAAACACTTTAAGATTCCACAAAAGTTACGTAATTTTAATACTTCTATATCACTAAAATGACACAAATGCAGAAAAGATTAATTCAGTTCACAAATTTAGATTTATTTTCTGAGGCGTGTCACGAATAGCAGAAGGCAGAAGTCATATATACATATACAAGCCTCGTGTAATATCAGCCGGTCAGTCAATGACAATATATTTCATGCCAATAATCGCCAAATATAATTCAAAGATTTATTTGTTACGACAAATCAAATAACTTCTCAAAATGGTTATCGTCCCACCTATGCGTAATCGAAAACTAAAGTAGCGATGACACGAAGTAAAATTTAACACCAAAAATCCATCATCGTATTCTCGCCATCGCTAGCCGTCCCTTTCGAGAGTGAAACAGCACGCATTTTAACGCGATACACAAGATTGTTTTGTAATGCTGCACTTTCACAAGTATAATTTAAGGTTCCTGATACTTTTTCACTACAAGAAGCGATCAATTTATAAAATTTATAAGTAAAAGATTAACATCATTGACTTGCTGCGAAAACGCTATACTCCTAGAAAAGTACCTATTTCTGAAAATAGATGGAGATAGAAAATATTCAGTAGGTCAGTTAGAATCCTTTTAACTTGTAGATATATTATATAAAGGTAAATGAAAATAAAAATAAATTAAAAATTAATTAATGCTTATTTATAGTCGTGCTAACTGATAACTATTTAGAATATTCTATTAAATAAATATAAAAACAAAAATTACTTTACGTTTCCGGTTATGGAACGTTACAATCATCACAGATTAAATATAATTTATACATAATACAAAATATTTAAAAAAAATAGGTACAAAGATAATTTTATTCTCCTTCTTATTTAAATGAAACTAAAGACAGTTACGTATAAGTTGCGCTATAGTAAATAATTCTGAACAGAATAATTAAAAATAATAATTTTTAACTACGTATATAAATAAATACGTATGTATACTTACTATCTTTTCCTACATTTTAGAAATTTCACATAATAATATTAACAGTTATGAACATTTAGATAAATATTAACTTTAATCGTATAAGGGAAATCGCAAAGCCGCAGATTCTAGAATGATCTATAAAGTATATTTTAAAAAGTATAATTAATTTACAATTACAAATAACCCCCTTTTTTAAAAACTGTGTAGAAGGTCATGGCATAGAAGATTATTATAATTATATATTATGCATGTGTAATCGTATTAACATAATTAAGTATAACATATTTTTTACCTTGGGTTGTTATTCAGATAATATAAACGTATTTGCCTCTATCATGAAATTTTCGTACGATGAAAGTTATGAGTTAGACTTTACTTTTTTTTTATACAGATAATTTTTTTAATTTTTTATAAACATAATATCAGAGTTTGAGGAAAACTTACAAATGAATAGTAAGTGGCAACACTCGTTAAATATTATCTGTGTTTCAGCATGCATCAGATTTCATCGGAGGAAAGCAGCTTTCTAAATATTTTTACACTTTCAGCACTTTGAAACGACTCTTATTGTTTTGTTGAAGTTTGATGTTATCCTGTGTATATTCAAGTATTTGTGTAACGATTGGCGCATTTAAGAAAGAACTGTCGACAGTTATAAAAGAAATTTAGTCCTTTAGAAAGCAACATGGAAGCACTGACAGTTCCGCCATGAATGCAAAATAAATATAAATTGTGAAGGTATACCACTATACATACTGTTTATTATTTAGTTGTTTATATGCTCAAATTAATTATACAACTTTTTAAAACGTTATCACATACTTAATTCATGACAACAGCAAGAATCTAATCAATCGTATATCAGCTAAGTACATACAAAAGAAAGTCTCCCGCAATTCATAAGTGCTTCGTGAGTTAGTATGTTGCGTTTGTAATAAATTATGTAATTTTTCTGTGAAATTACTATACGACAATACATAACGTAATGAAATATATGGATGTTTGCAGTTATGTAGTATAAGTGACATTTACATGTTTTTTATAAATATTGTATGTATACCAACCATCTGGCATCCAAATATGAAAAATGGTAATATTTACTTAAATCATATTTCAGGAGCTGGACTTCTACTAAGAAGGTTAGAACCTTCACAATGTTGAGAGGTGGGCGTGGGGGCCGTCACAGTCCTGAGCTGTATCCTCACACACTGAAGTGCTCTAACGCAAGCGACACAAGCTCTGCATACAGTGGCAGTGACACAATGACTTCAGTACACAGCTCACTTGATATGGACATGGAGGTAGATCTCTCTGGACTCCTTGAATCCATCGTAGACTCTGATGAGGAAGAGGATATGGAAGAAAGCATGGATAGTTTGACTGTAAGAGATGCTGTTAGAGAATGTCTTGAAAAAGATCCTAGTGAAAGGACTGATGATGATATTGAAATACTTTTGGAATTCACGCAACATTTAAAAGCATTCACCAATATGACACTGACAGTTAGAAGAGCCTTGTGTGCTGTCATGGTATTTGCTGTAGTTGAGAAAGCTGGAACAATTGTCATGAATGATGGTGAAGAGCATGACTCGTGGTCTGTCCTCATTAATGGTCATGTAGGTATTGAACATGCACATGGAGATATTGAACATCTTAATGTTGGAGATAGCTTTGGAATGGCAGAAGCTACTCTAGAGAAACTGTATCATAGAGGTGTAATGACTACACGGTGTGATGACTGCCAGTTTGTATGTGTTACACAAACTGACTACTATAGAATACTACATCAAGGTGAAGAAAACATAAGAAGGCATGAAAATGAACATGGTGTTGTGGTTTTGGTTACGGAATATAGAGGAGCTGCTGGGGAGTCAGGCCATCAACAAGGACACGTAGTCATTAGAGGTACTCCAGAACAGTTGATGTCGCAGCTTGTTGAAGATAACTCTCGTGATTCCACATATGTTGAAGATTTCTTATTAACTCATAGAACATTTATAGAGAGTCCTTTGGTAGTTGCTAAACAACTTCTTGCCTGGTTTTCAGAACCTTCAGTACGTGACAAAGTCACAAGAGTCGTTTTACTTTGGGTAAATAATCATTTTACTGATTTCGAAACAGATCCAAACATGATGGAATTTCTGGAAAGTTTTGAAATTTCACTAGAACGTGAAAAAATGGAAAGTCAACTAAGACTATTGAACATTGCATGTTCTGCAAAAGCTCGTACAAGGAGTGTCACATTGTCACGCCCCACTAGAGATGAACCTCTTAATTTTACAATTTTAGGAGGATATGAACGTGGATATGGTATATTTATTTTTAAAGTAGAGAAGCAATCAAAAGCAGAAGATGTAGGGTTAAAGAGGGGGGATCAAGTATTAGAAGTCAATGGTCAATCATTTCAGCATGTAAGTCACGCTAAAGCTATGGAAATAATCACTGGGTCAACACATTTAAGCATCACAGTTAAGAGTAATTTATTGTCTTTTAAGCAAATGTTATTAATGCCTGAGAATTCTCCCAGGCAAAGAAGCTGTGCCAATATGGTATGTTGGCAAACAGATCCGAGAGCAAGATTATCAACAGCAGAGATACTAAGTGATGATCCTATAACACTAACACCAGTATTTCAATCACCCACAAAAAAGCCACAGCAACTTAGTATAAAAAAAGAACCACAAAAAGGTTTTATGACTTTAGGGCCTAAAAGGAGGCTCCAGAAAGCTTTGATGAAAATGAATATTCTCCCTAAAAATACTATTTCGGATGGTTTGCACAGTGATGATAGTATACTTTCTAACTCGGAATCATTAAATAAAGCTAACACTAGTACATCATTTTACAACTCACATAGTAATCCTGACTTAATATCAATATGCTATGATGAGTATCAATCTTCAGATTATCCTGAACATGTTCTTAAAGTATATAGAGCTGATCAAACCTGCAAGTATTTATTAGTGCATAAAGAAACTACAGCCCGCGAGGTTGTTATGTTAACCCTACAGGAGTTTGGAATTACAGATCCCAGTTCGAATTTCTCTTTATGTGAAATGTCAGTTGCACAAGGTGGTATTATTAAGCAGCATCGCCTACCAGACCAACTACAAAATCTCGCTGAACGAATTGGTCTCAGTTCCAGATATTACCTTAAAACAAATGGAATTAGTGAAACATTAGTACCTGATGATATGGCTCCAGAATTACTTAGAGAGAGTGTTGTTCACTTTCTACAATTAAATGCAGTTGAAGTGGCAGTGCAGTTGACTCTACAAGATTTTTGTATCTTCCGACAGATAGAAAGTACAGAGTATGTGGATGATCTATTTAAATTAAAAAGCAGATATGGAACACCAATGTTATCACAGTTTGCAGAACTTGTAAACAAAGAAATGTTCTGGGTGGTTACTGAAGTCGTCAATGAGCAGAATCTAGTTCGCCGTTCTAAAATTGTAAAGCAATTTATTAAAGTCGCCCGTCATTGTAAAGAGTGCAAAAACTTTAATTCTATGTTCGCTATTATATCAGGTTTAGGACATGGAGCTGTATCTAGATTAAGAATGACATGGGAAAAATTACCCACCAAATATTATAAATTATTCACAGATTTGCAAATGTTGATGGATCCTTCTAGAAATATGTCTAAATATAGGCAATTAGTCACCACAGAACAAGGAAGATCACCAGTTATACCATTTTATCCAGTTGTTAAAAAAGACCTTACATTTATTCACCTAGGTAATGACACAAAAGTGGAAGGCATGGTGAATTTCGAAAAACTTCGCATGATTGCAAAAGAAGTTAGGACTCTAACAAATATGTGCAGCTCTCCATATGATTTCCTAACTTTATTAGAGTTAGGTAAGCAGCCACCCTCAAATGCTATGGTAGCATTAAATCAACTCACAACTGGAGTGCAACAAGGACAAGTTACAGTTAAAAGAAGGAAAAAGTCATCAAATGTACCAAATCCTAAAAAGATGTTTGAGGAGGCACAGATGGTGAGACGGGTTAAAGCATATTTAAATCGTATGCATGTGGAAACTGATGAGGAAAGACTTCACGCATTATCATTAGAATGTGAGGGAGCTGGGCCGGCCCCCGCCATGCCTCGCCGCCGACATCCATCACCCTCTTTATCTACAACTAGTAGTGCCTCCTCAGCCAGTGAAAGTAAAAAAAGTTTTGCGGGTAATAAATTTGGTACAGCATCTCCCCAAGCAGTCAGAAAACTTTTAGCATTATCAGAACCAGCGAAAACTAGACCACATCAGCCTAGACCTCCACCGCCTGGTCCTTCACCATGTTCACATCGGCGGGATGGTCCTGGAACAGGCGTTTGTTGTTCACGGACGGCACACGAAAGGTCACATTCTGACACGCCAACTCCCTTACCGGTAGACTTGTCTGCGGAGAGTAGTAGTGTGACATCTTTAGTAAACTTGCCATTACGAAAAACGGGGTCAGCTACGTCTAGTGACAGTGGGCACGGGTCGTGTACAGCGGCGAGTTGCACACGACCTGTGCCGCCACCTCGGATGCCGCAAGCTCCATACACTTTAGCCGCACAAGTGGCCCGACTGGAACGCATGAGCCGTGCACATTCACATGAAGGTGTTACACGGCCTTACGACTATTATCATGATGTACCCGACGACGACGATGACGATCAGCAAGTATCAGCCGTTTGAAATTTTGAATACTCTAAATCAATATCTATTTATATAGTTCACTGTTTTGTAATCTCACTTGATGAATAGAGAGCACGAGTTATACAAATCTATTTAATATTATCAAACATCGTGTCCTGTATATTCCTTTTTGATTAAGTCTAAAGACTGTATAATTATAAAACAAAATGTCCTAGTGTTACATAATGTAAAATTTCACATATGTAAAATAAGTCATGCCTTTTAATTATTATTAATAATATAGAGGCTATTTCTGAAGGCAATTTATAAAATTTGATGGTGATAAAACTACATATTAATATCATATGTTCTATGCCAGCAAATGTTCTACTTCAAAGGATTGAACACACAAGTTTGATGATTTCCCTAAATATTCAAGTTGATAAAATCGGATAGCTACATATATATCTATATTAATAATATAAAGAGGAAAAGTTTGTGACATTTTAGAGGGTAATCTCGATAACTACTGGTCCGATTTGAATGTTATGTAGCTCATTTATCGAGGATAGTTATAGGCTATTATGTATCACGCTAAGATCAATAGGAGCGGAGCACCAATGAAGAATGTTAAAAAATAGTTTATTTTCGTCTTGAGAGCTTCTGCTGCGTGTTAGCCCGAAGTATCTATCTATTCCACGGAAGTCGCGGGCAGACGCTAATACTAAATATTTTCATTATACCATTGAAATTTTATACTACTGCCTTCGAAATTAGTTTCAATGTGACCCACCATTTTCCAGTTATATCTAGAGTGTTTGATGTATACCAAATAGGTGATTTATTGTATATCTAATGTTGGTATATCTACATTCCGTTATTTGTATATTATTAATTAATAGTTAGTTTTCATTATTTATGAATTGTGAAACTTAGACCAAATAATAATTAATGTACCTTTTAACACTTATGATTCGAAACGATTATAATTTATGTTGTAGTGTGTAGTTTGTGGACCAACAATGGGTTTGAATGTTATTATTGTGGATGCCTCAAATTCTGTTAATATTATTATCATGATTTTAATTATTACAATTGTAAATAATAAAACTATTAATTCTAGCAAGATTGATTTTTATTTCACATTAATATAATTGTGGTTGGAATAAGCGTATTGACAATGTGCAACTAGAAACAGTTATCTAAACTGTGCGAGATAGTCTAGTTCGAGCGGATGTAGATTGGGAGCAGGGATGACAAGACTATGCAGAGGCGGACCAAGGTCGAAATCTTGCATCGTTTCGATTGACATTACTTTAATCTTTTGGTCAGGAGCCCCTACTCTGGACAAGCCTACCACTTCAGTGCATTTTTGTATACCTGTTTAAAAAAAATTAAACATATCAATAAATATATCCAAAATTAGTAGCTACTAAATAAGTAGACATATCGACAGTGAACAGTAACGCTCGCGCGATGCAGTGACACAAAATCTTACAACACTGCAACATTAAACATGTCACCTCCACAGATGTGCACGCATACATACTTACACATGAAGGGTTTTAATTTTGTTTTTCCCTTATCGAACTGAAATACTTTAGAAAAAAATTATCCGACACAAAATAAGATAAGAGTTGTTCAGGTATGTATGCTTGGTACACAAATATGTTTCAATAACTCATATAAGTACGAATATGTAGCTTAGGTTAGCTCAGATAGGTCGCGAATTGTATGAGTCAGGCTACAGCGCAAGCCGAGGTGTGCTGTGCACCCTTGATCTAGTTGTCAAATAAAATCGGCTGAGTGCCTTAAGCGCTCGCCCCAGTAGTCCGGTGAAGCTGTTAAGACCTTGCTTAGTCAATAGCGAAATCAGTTCGAAAAAAAGACAATGAACAGTAAGGTGGGATACAGTTCAGAGATCGCTAAAAGTGATGTATAGTTTATATCTTCTATAAAATTATATTACACAAAACGTTTATAGAAAAAAAAAACCTATTTTAAATATAAATAAGAGATTTGTAATGCAAATTGTAATTGTTAATAGAAAATAATTATTATATACGTTAAGGTAGATCTGAAATAAGTAATTACATTCATGAAAATAGAAATAAAATTAAAGTAATCCAGATGGTCAATTCTGTAATGAAAACTACAGAACTCTTCATTTTTCACTTTGAATGCTGGCTGATGTAACATACTTGATTCATAGAAAAGCTGTAACTATATATATACCGATACAGTGTTCACGAAGTTTTCTTTAAAACGTTCGTCACGCGATCATTTATTAAATAAATAATTTCAAAAATATGTTACATAATTAAATGTTTATTTCAATTATATAATTTATCTTCTGTTATTATCATATACAAATTTAAAAGACAAATTAAAATGATTATATAATATAAAATTTTCACCTTGATAATCTTCATAAAGAAATGGTTCATACAAAAGAACGTGTATGTAATCCAGTATTACTCTGTATGTTATAAATGACAAGATTTCGTAAGAAACTTATTCTTATATAGTTTTACTTTGGAGAAAAACCACACGTCACGACGTTTATAACATAAACATGTTTATTTATGCCACTTCTTAGAAAAGTATAAAGTACGAGAGCTTCGCTGTTGTTTAAAAGTTAATTTAAAATTTAGTGTAACTAGCCGCAAAGAAATATACTATTCAAGGAATTTAAAAAGTTACGCAGTATTTGTAAGTTTGGTTTTTTTACATGTATCCCGTCTGTGCCCCGCTACTATTCTTTTATTCGAAATCTGTACATTAAATATTTTTTGAAAATTTGAATCAGGGTAGACTATGTTATCGATATAGAAGCCAAAAATAATATTTTTACAATTTTTGTCTGTCTGTCCTTGTGAACACGCATCACTCTGAAAGTACTGAACCAATCTTGACAAAACTTGACATAGTGATAACTAATATTACAAGATTATATCAAATATACTTTTTGTCCCATAAAACACAAAGGGTTCTCCAGGATAAAGGATTAAAGTCTAGAATCTAAACCTGTATTACTCTGAAAGTACTGAACCAATTTTAACGAAACTTGACACAGTGATATCTAATATTACAAAGCTACATCCAGGATACTTTTTATCCTATAAAACGCAAGGGGTTCTACAGGATAACGAAAACCAAAAATTTGTAGTTAACGTAACTAAACTTTTTTGCGATACCTTAGTACAAGAGCCGGCAACGTTGGAAGAACAAGAGTTTTAGAATAGCTGGGTCTTTAATATATCAATATATATTTTTTTGTATCAAAAGAGGCAAACGAACAGGTGGGTCACGTGATGTTAAGTGACCACCACCCTCTATAGACACTAGCAACACCAGGGGTGTCGCAAGTGCCGTGCCAACCTGTATATGGGGGAGGGTAAGGGAAGGGAAAGGAGGAAAGGGGAAGAGAGGTGAGCCTCCGGCGCTTTCACTGACCAAACGAAACACTACAATGCATTGTTATTTCACGTCGGTTTTCTGTGAGAGGGTGGTATTAGCCCGAAAGGACACTTGGTAGCCGGTTAACGTTGTATTTTCAATGCGCATTTTGATTTATGAATAGGTTTAGGAACATTTTTTTTTCAGTAACTTTTAAACGCAATTAAATGCATGAATTTATTATAGTCAGACACATTTCTTTATAAACAATCATATATATACCCGCTGATATATTTTATAAATAAAAATTAATAAATTTCAAACCAATTATTTTTTTCCATAGCAAAGAACAAATTTCATTTTATTATTATTTTAAACATTATTGATATTAAGATTTCACCATATACAATAAGCAACGATAAACGTAAACGTATGACTTGGGATTGACGCCATCTTAAGTATATGCGTCGTCGACCATCAGGCTATACGAAACCGAAATACCTTAGGCCGGTGAGGTGAAATACTCGGCGTCACTTTAAATAAACACTTAAATTTCGATACATACAGATAGAGTGCGAAACAAAGCCGCTATGGTCTTGGGTCGTCTCTATCATTTGCTTTGTCATAAGAGTAAAATGTCCCCAGACATAAACGCACTTTATATAAAACTTGCATTCGTCCGATTATGACGTACAGTTGTTCGGTGTTTGCACATGCGCAAAATCGTATTCAAAAGTTGCAGGTTCTTCAGAACCGAGCCATACGTAAAATCACCGGTGCCCCATGGTACGTCCGGAATAAGGATTTCCACAGGGACCTGGAGATGCCTTTTGTCTGGGCGTATATAAAATCACTCACACGTAGTTATTTCGAAAAAGCCACGAATCATCCCAGCCCTTTAGTGGTATCCGCCACGAATTATGAACCCGTACCCAACGCTGCGCAATATAGAAGACGACCGCGACACATTTTTACCGACCCTCCTGATTCAATCACGTCAGTGAAAGATCAGTACCAGCCTGTCTCTTCAAACAGAGCGTGTTCACGCCCACGCTCGCGTAACCTCAGATCACGCCGCCGTGGTCTGGGGGTAAATTTCACTCCCGCACATCAGATTAGGCCCCACTCGGCCATGGCTCAAGCCTAGGTCAAGTTCCCTCGGCGGAGAGCCCTTGAGTACGCTACTCACGCGTTACAGTGACACAAAACTTTACATCACTGTTACAACATCACACACATCACCTATACACGCTTACACGCTGTTTTTCTTTTGCAGAGAAATAAACGACAAAGAGTTCTACCCTTATTTTTCCATATCCTATCCTATCCTATATAGTTTAGAGATTTTTTTCAGACACAAAATACATATAGGAGTTGTTGAGGCAGGCATGCTTGGTACACATGCATGTTTCAATAACTTATATACGTATATCTAGATAGCTTAGCTTAGGTTAGCTCAGATAGGTCGCGATTTTTGTACAAAACAGGCGATAGCCCAAGTCGAGGTGTGCCGTGTACTCTTGAGTTGGTCGCCCAAACATCCTATGTCGGTTGAGTGCCTTCGGCGCTCGCCTCAATAGTTCGGTGAAGCTGTAAAGACCTTTCCAGGTCAACAGCGCATACATTTCGAAAAAAAAATGCGTCGATAACATTCGCTGCCTCAATTATCGCTATCTTTATCGTGCAGCCAGTGCTGCACTAAACTATACCTATAGCTATATTCTATACACGTATTATTTTTATAGCAATAAATCGATCTAAATATTGAGTTAATAACTGAATTAGTGTGAAAGATGAAATTTGTACTTATTCATATCTAAATATTGTAATAAGAAAATTACTGCTATTCTAACATGGGTTAAAATTACTTTTATTTTTATTCCCAAAAAATAGCATCAAGCACATTATTGTCAATACCAAAAATGTGTTTCAATAATAATTCCAATTTAATAACGTTTCAAAGTTAGTGACAAAAAACCTAAAATTATTTAAAAATCAATATTTTTGTCTATAAAGGTACTATATGCACAAATAAACGCAACTCTTACCGGCGGCCAAGTAGCCCGTTTTTCGGATGAATATAATATATAAAACTGGCTTGATTGATTCTTTCCGGTATGGCCTCTGCCTATGTAGGTAATTTCGCCAATATCAAGTGTGACAAATACACGTTATAAATTTAATGCCAAATATTTAGTGTAACAACGTAGAATAATCTACAATTGAAACATACCAACATGGATAAATTACCAAAAGGTGATAGGTACTATGTTGTGAGTGGTACAGAAATTGTTCGCGACAATTTATAGAGATGTATTAACAAGTACTTAGTGTGTTTTTTAGTGTGTTTTATTTGTGTGTACCATTATAGTGTTTTGTGTAGAAATAGTGCCTAAATTTAGTATAGATTGATAATTACATAGTATAATTGTTGTAATTGTAATTCGTTTGTATTATAATTCTTAGATATAGTTTAGAATGTATAAGTTACTACTTGTAAGAATATTTGTAATTATTGAATGAAATAAAGAGCAAGCGAAGGGTACTCGTCGCGCCCTCGCCCCGCCCTGTGTAGTAGGTTTAGCCGATCCCTGACGTTGTGCACGTGGCGTCTAAGTGCTCTGATTGGCGGAGCACAGCCAGCGTCGGCCAAGCGACCCCGGTGCCGTATAGACAAGGCCCGGAGCATGGACATTCAGGCGCGGGCGTCATAGAGAGCGGTCAATAGTTATAGTAACCGCGTAATAGAGTAATCGATATAGATAAATAGTAATAGATAGTGAATAAGCTGTTTGGAACGAGTCGCCATAGAGACTCATAGTTTACGTCAACATAGGAGCGCCCTTCGCTCCGCTGCTCACTAGTTATAATCTTTTATTGCGAGAAATTCTAAAAGTCGTTTCTTCGAGATTCAACTTCGGAACCAGCTTCATCGTTATAGTTTTTATCACGATGTTTTCTTTCACTGAAAGCTCCGATTCAGTAGCCAGGGTTTGATCTTACGTCCCTGACGCGGTATCCGAACACGCTTTCAACTCAGCCATCATCGTTACTGTTCGAAATCGAACTGAAGATAGAACTTGATTATAATAAATGTAAAATAGTTATGTCCGATAATGGTATAACCAAGATTTTTTTGAGAAAGGGCAAGTGTAAGTTTTACTTAGAAATTCCACAGTGTATTTGTCAGGGCTTTTATAGGTGACGCAATGTCCTTGAAGGATATTTCGAATGTATCGAAAAACTGCTATAAAAACTGAAAAATTAAAGAGTTAAAAAAAAATCAACCTTTACAAAAATATCTTGATTTATTTTAATAAGTCAAAGTTATCCAAATACAAAATCCTAATCCTAAAAACCTATCTTTCTTTAACACAGCGGTTTGTATTTGTAGTAAAGACCGTAAAAAAAATTATGCACTTATAATTTTCGAAACTTAGCGTGCCCGCAGAAAAGTAACAAAACAAAGGCCTGTATTTCTAGTAAAAAGTCATAATAAAATAATTATATAATAATAGCAGTAATGCTAATATCATGTAATACATCAATCAGAGCCTACGACAGATTGGCAATTTTAAAAGTCGACAAACGCATAATTTCTATATTTTTCACGTATACAGTGGTAATTTAAAAACGTCATTCAGGCTAAGGATCCCTTACGATGTTTCCTTCGCCGACGACTAGACTGATAATATTACCAACGGATATTAGTAAATATAGACGCATTACAAGGAAATTTTACTACACGTCGGCTTTCAAACCTGCAGACATTTTGCCAGATAAACCACTCTAATACCACGACTAATTTTAGTAGCCGTATAATTAGTATTAATTTGCAAAAAACGACATAAGTATGACACAAAACAGGAAAACAGCAATTGTCAGCGCTATTTAGTGTATAATATTAATAATGTTTAATTAGTTTTATTCAAACACTAATTTCTGCCCGCGATTTCGTCCACGTGGATTAGTTACTTTGGGTTAACGTTAACACGCAGCAAAAGCTCTCAAGAGGAAAAAACCCAATTTTGAAACATTTCTCATCGGTCCTCCGCGTCTATTGCTCTTAGCGTTATGGCATACAGCTTTCCTCGAGAAATGAGCTATCTAATACTTAAAGAATTTTCCAAATGTAAACAGTAGTTCCTGAGATTAACGCGTTCAACCAAAGGAACAAACCCTCCAGTAATATAATATTCGTATAGATTACTACTCTTCTGTCGTAATTAACTTGAGCAATGACGGTTCAAATTACAATAACTTTTGATAGAGTGGATCGACTTTAATGAGATAGAGACTAAGTTATTCTCGAAGATTCGCTTGATGATTTGATGGCGACTGGAGCCGAGGAAACACGAGAAAGAGTTACTGATCCGAAAATGACGGTTCAATTTCGTTTACTATTCAATGCGCCTCAAGATTTTTTTTTCTATCAAATTACCATCATAATTTCGGTCTGGTTAAAGTATAGGTTTGATTTCAAAATCTCAAGAAAAACTAATCATGCTTGAATTGATTGGACATTTTCGCGACGCATCAACAATTGATAGAATCGTAGTCCTTCAAGACATATCATTTGAGTCAGTCATTGCCTTACAGTTGGACAAAACTATTCATATCTTTAATTTCACACACTATCGGTGTTATTACAAAAAAGTTAAATACATATTGAATACTTGTTTTAAAAGGTCACCTTTTAAATGCACCATGCTCGCTGAACGTGTGCCATCTTGTTGTTTTGTCTCGCTTTGCTTAGTTAGGTTAGAATTACGAAAAAAGGATAACGCGAACCGCTTCGGGCAAGCGCGGTATATTTAGTACGAAACCTTTTAAATTACGTGTATACGTAATACGTATTTTTTTTTTGTAAAAACACCATAGATGTTTTAATGTTTGGCCACAATTTCATCTGATATTAGATGAACATCTTAGATAGATAAATATGTCAGATGTATGTCTCTCTGGACATTGGCTCTCAAATGCAGCTGCCAGAACAAGCCCTTGCAAAAGATTTCCAAATTGAGAATAGCCAATTTATCCTGCCAGGCGGACATAAAAAGACTTCACTACCACGCCTTGTTCGAACTGTTTCAGTGTGCTTTCAGAGATGGAGAAACATACGATGCAAAAAAATTAACAAATGCTAGGTTCCCCGTTTATTACTACGTCGATCCGCATCGCAAAGTTGAATTGTGTACCCTATATACACCACATGAGAGTATTCTTTAATTGAATCTGATCAAATATCTCATTATTTCAATTCTTTGATATTATAAACAACTAGCTGCTGGTAGCCGCAAATTCGATATAATTTTGCGTTCTATTGGATCTACTCTGTAGCATACACAATTGCATTAAAGTGAACTGCTCTTTGTGATCATTAGTTCTAATTTTATAACTGCTTCATTTGTACACAAAGGTAATAAAAATAATCTAAAAATTAAATTCAAAATACATATAACATACATTCGTTTATGGAAACGGCAAAAAATTTTCACGCAAGTTTCAACAACTACAATACAAATTACTCGATCCAATGAATTAGTGCGAACGCATAGAACACGAACGCACGAATATTTATTTTCGTGTGCTTTATTATGACATATAAATGTTAAAATTAAAATTGGCTAAACTTAAATTTAGACATGTGCTTTGTAATCTTTACTGCGACAATTAGTTGAATAAGTTGCTCGCAAATGATATACTACTGTATTAAGTGCACCATAAAATATTATTAAAATAAAATTTATTCACCTGTATCTGGATTACTTTCGATTATAGACGTAAGTTGTTTTGCTGCTTCTTTTACACTCATGAACTTGGGCTCCATATACTGGCGTACTTTTTTCGTCAACGACTCTTCAGTTGGTTCTTTAACTTTTATATCTAAAGGGAAAAACATATTACTATAGCACTTGTATTATAAGGATCAGATATTAAGCTAGCATTTAAATGGAATAGTTTTACAGTCTAATTCTAATCTAATCAATAATAATAGTTCTATAGAAAAATATACTAAAGCGAAAAATTTACATTTCTTTAATCAATACTTTGTTCTTATAATATACAAAAAAGATAAAAAATATCATAGATAAAACCATATAAAATGTTTCAGTTTTTAAGTAAACAATAATGTTATTTTCTGTTTGCAAATACTACAAATCTTCTTTTGTATATACATTCAGTCTTAAAATAAGTAACGATATCAAAATTAATAAGAATGTTTCTTTTTTTTTAGTTTAGATGTTTTAACTTTGACCACAGTCGCATCTAAAGCTGATTTACAATGTGATCTAAAATGATAGCACGCTTGCAAGAGACTCTCTCAGTTGCCGCTATCGGATAACATATGTAAGTATTTGACTTCAAATTATCAACTTGAAGGTGAGGCAGCCAGTAACACGGCCATTAGAAATTGCCTTATTTTCCTTACTATGTTTTCCTTCAATAAATGCTAAGATTCGTTGTAAACTCTGAACAGACGCCAATAAGTATGTTGTCAGAATACGTCATCACCGCTACAGATTGTATCCATAATAAAAGTAGTAAAAATAAATACGTTACGCCTACCTTTGCACAGGTGCTGATTTTTAAACGCTCACATAAACTTAAAAAGGAAAACTTAAGCAGAAAAACTGCAAGTAGAAAGAACTCTGTTGCTATAAGTTGGAAACCGTACCGAACCGTCAGCATAAAATACTATATTTCAAAGTATTGAAAAAATGAAATGTTATAATTCACTTTCTGAAGAAATTTGTTGTAATTTCTCAAAATATAATCTTTTGTTCGGAAACTGGGTTTCGCTCTGAATTATATTTATTTAATTGTTTTTCCCCATTAGGAATCTCTAATGAAGATTTTTATATTCGGCTGGAAAGCCGTTAAAAGCTCTTGGACATGGTGTGTGAGCGGTACGCTTAGTATCAGGCTGAGGTGGATGAGAGCATTTTGGGCACGCATTGATCAGCTCCGGATAGCAGCTGGCGAGATTCGTGCAGACGCCGTGAACTCGAAGAGGAAGGATTAGCAGTATGGAAGGTGCAAAATCGCGAATAAAAGTACCCCAGGCTTATTCTGGGCACACTGAGGCCATTTGCTTCATGGCCCTGGAAGAGCTCCTCCTCTCGATACCCATTTGGTTGTTAGCCCCATGGTGAAGTTTGTTCTTGCACAGTCGATCGAACTTCTGCGAGCACTTTCACCAACTAGCTCCGAATGTCTTGGGAAGTACATCGGCCTTGGCTGGCTTGTTCACCAATGTGGGTGGTGCCAGAGCTGGCTGCCGTTTCTTTTATTTGGGTGTATTGAGGTTGATAGCCCTATATAGGAACCTGATAGCGCACGAGGTTCGGGCAGCTACTGACTCTGCTGTCTTAGGGAGTTTAAAGTTTAATGACTGTCAGGGTTATTTGCGGCTATCGTACCCTGTCATACGAGGCAGCATGCGTAATGGCGGGCTCTCCAACGTTAGAATCGGTCACCCATGCACATGTTGGCTTATACAAATGGTGAGCAGAGAGATCTACTGAAGGCCCACGCATCTCGCCTAAGGAGATGGAAGCGAGAGCTAGTCTTAACGGTAACTTGGAAGGAGAGACTCCACTCACTAAGTACTGGCACTTAGACTCTTGTTCTTTGCCGCCCATTTCTGATGGAACGGGTGGAAAAGAGACGTGGAGCACTCAACATCCAACTGGTGTAAATGCTTACCGGCCATGGATTCTTTAGTAAATATTTACACCAAGAAGCCGGAGGAGAGTTGATATCAAAGTGTCATAATTATGAGGTATATGAAGTGGACACAGCAGTTGACACGCAGACACAGTGCTTAGTATAGGCTAAGCAATGAAGGGAGTTAGTTGTCATTGTAGACCGTGATCTATCCCTATCGGCTTTGATCGAATCCATAGTCGGCAGTTCGTGATAACGGTGCACTCTACTCTCATTTTGCGATGACGTTCTCCGGAATAAAAACGACCTCGAAACTCCTATAGTTTGCAGTGGGAGAGCAGAGCGCAGAAGGTAAAGTGTTATGTAGCATCATCAGAAGCCTCATAACATGCTTTTAGGTGACGGACGTGGGGGCTTATATTGCCGCGAAAGATAGGGGCCGAGAGGGTGAAGCTCGGTTTCTAGCTCCACTCCGTACAACAGGTAAGGGAGAGAGATTTACATTTCTTCCTGAGAGTAGGGTCCTTGCCTAATATCTGCAGGAGACCCAAGCATGACCACGGTTGCAGAGTATGCTCACTATGTTCCCTCAACCTTGAGTCATATATACGCTGAGCGGCTAGTAGGGTTTTTAGCCAATGGCCCCTTGTTGTCCCAAGACAGAAAGAGGGTATCCTATTCAGAATTTTCTCCACTTTAAGAAAAACTTTAATATTGGTCATGTAGTGATATTGTTCGTTTATAACTTTTTTATTATCTATTTCATCTGATGTTAAAATGTTATATAGCTCAATTATAATTCTACTATAATTGTGAAATCAACATGACAGTAGAGAGAGATTTCACATGAAGTAAACAATGAAAAAAATGAGCTTCTGAAATTAATTAATATTCAGCCTGATTGGACTTCTAGTAAGTATCAATATGAACACTATTTTTCTATGATGTTTAATTGTCAAATTATTGGTATCTAAAGAATAATCATTTTCAAAATATCAATTTTTCAGAAGTAGTTTTCCGAATTGAACAAATTTACAATAGAATATTAAACATATAGCAAATTATATATAGAAAAATGTCTCTTTTTTTTTAATTTTATGTCATAAAAAAGCTACCAAAAGGATAGAAAGGAAAAGTCTAGTGAGTAGGATAGAAAGGAAATACTAGTGAGTAAAGGTGAGTAAAAGACTAAACATAGTCTACTGTAGTTCTTCAGTTTGAAAAAAAAACTCTACAGCAAAAAATGGCACTATATAAATATTGGTTAAAATATAACAAACCTAATAAACAGAGTGTGTGTAAATTTCTTGTAAAGTTTGCAACTATTTTCTGGAAAAAACTGTCCGGTTTCCATGTTTCTGTCCAGTATGGTATTGATACAGTTTCCCCAAAGTTATACAGTTGCAAACCACAACAACTCACTGCATTCATTATTGAAGCGTTGTGTACAATCTATAACAACATATATAATCACACTACTTTCAACATACAAAGATACTACAATGCTACTTAAAACTATATTGAAACTAAAGTGGGTTGAAAACCAGGGTCTAACTGTTTCACCACAAAATATTTTCAGTGTAAAAGTCTCACACTCTATAGCTTTATTATAATTGTGAAAATCTGTAAATTACTCCAATAATGCCATGATTGTGTCCTACACCCCTCCAATATTGTAAACTGTCTACTGCTATATTTTAAACTGTGTACTACTAAATTTTATCACTATAATAAAAAAAACATTGAATCTCACTCAATGAAGTAGGGTGTATTTTACACTTTTAAGAAATATGCATTGAACTATAGTTGTGATTAAAAAGTTATATGCATTTTGAATAAGTTGCACAGTTTGAAACAAACCTTTGCTTTAGTATTTCCATAGTTCAAAATCAGAGCTTTTGACAAGTTGGAATAATCAACATATATGTATGTTAGTAATTTGTGATGTTAAAAAAATTATAGCAACCCAATATACAGAAAATACATCAATGTTTGATTCTACAACTAAAAAAACTTAATTAATAACTTTGATGGCTCCTACAAATCTTAGCTAACTCCTAACTTAATATTGCCTGTGAATGTACTGACTGTCGTCTCACATTATCTTTTTTCGCAAATCTAACCTAACCAAACTAAGATGAAACTGTTTTGTTTCACCCAAAAATCATCAAGTTTACCAATGATAGTGTGGAGGTGACATTTTTTTTTTTATTGTAGCACGACAAAGTGACTGCACTATGCCTGATGGTAAGCATAGTACAATCCAAAAACATCGACAACCACCGAGAGACAGATTATCCATTGCCGGTCGCCACTATCATGCCGGTCATAATGACGAAAGTCACCCGGTACTGGATATGTACAGGCTGATCCCGAAACGCGACGCGCAGACGCGATTCACTATGACGGGCTTTTTCGCCATATACATGGTGATTGCGACCCACTCGGGCTGCAAAACCCTACCACCCCAATGTCTCCATTGCCTCGTTCGTTATTCAGCAGGGTGCACCATGTGCAGGTGAGGTTGGCTTGGATGTCTCAAGTCTTAAGATGTTACTCGACACCCCTTACACCCCCAAATACATATCCTCAAAACGGTACTACACTGTCTTTGTTTCACAAGTCAACCTAACCGAATCAAGATGGGAAAATAAACAGAAAAAAACAGTTTGGTTAGGTTAGTCCTACAAAACAAAGACCGTGCATTTAATATGTTAGCAACTTCATGATTTTTAAGTTGAAATAGTAATTTTTATTTTAACCATTACCTCTATTACAAATATGTTATTTATTTATCTTGTGTAACTCAAAAATTTTTAAATAAAAGTAATCTAAACCTCTACAGATTAAAATATTTACCTACAAAACAAGGTGAAACCTTTATACTAGACTTTTTTCGCTTTCTATTGAAGTTTGTCATTTATTGAAATTCCTCTGTACAACAATTTTTTTTATTAAATTAGGAATGGACTATAGCACTGATAAAAATGTATAAATAGGCAAGATATAATAGATTATTGGGATATAAGCTTATAATTATGAATTACAGAATATAGTTTTTAAACTTTTATTTGTATTTGAATATTGTTCTCTGTATATTACCTGTGACTCTACACCAAACTCTTTAGCACGGAGTAACATGTCAGTATGTGTTGTTGCTCCTAGAGGATCACCCACTACAAGCAAGGCTATATTTGCTTCTTTAGCTTCCTTTAAAATTTCATCTATGCTGCTCTCACATAATTCTCGATCTGCTAGAATTAACGGTCTCCCATAAAACTCTTCCTAAAAATGTAAGTTTTAAAGAAATGCAAAGCCACATGAGGAATATTTATTTCTCATATATAAATGAATGTAAAAGACATACCAATGTTTCTTTTCCCACTGTGAGAATAGAAGTATAACCCTCTAAATAAACTTTGTCGCATTGTTTTACAATTTCCAAACCCTTCACAGTTATGTCTTTTGCATCACCTAAACCTAAGCCTATTAGGTAGAACATTTTGGCACTTAAAAAGTTAATCTAATATTATTTAATATAGTTTTTTTTTCTTATTGTTAAACTAAGAATCTTGTATGAAAACAAAAGTTCTGTCAAACTGGTAGTTTGTTATTTAGGTTATCATACAGACTATTAAAAAAACTAAAAGTTACATATGATGTATTATAACTCTGTGATATTAATATCACCTTATTTCTGTTTATATTTATATATAAATAAAATTGTATAGGTCTGCCCTTATGCGAGTATCACGAAAAAAGTACTATATAGTAATTATAGAAGATTCCAATCTGTTTTTTTTTTTATTTTATTTTACTCCTTAGAGTCATAGTCCTTATGTATCTAAAGCTTAAAAGTATATCGCAATATCTTCACTATTTTTCTTCTTCTGTACATAAAATGAATTGTTAAGATAGTAAACGATGCAGACGAAGTAGCAGGTAGTAATGAAACATTTATAAAACAGAATCAGTGAAAAATGAATTAATGCTTTTGAAGTATTTTTATCGCTCTACGTTTGATCATGCGCGTTTGGGAAAAAAACATAGTTAGTCTACAAAGAACAGATCAAAAACAGACGGTTAACGTAAAACTAACGTGAAATGTGAATGTGATATATCTTTACTTATCATAAAAGATTCTTGATAAATTTACTATCTGATGCGATAACCATTTGTATTCAACGCTGAAAATGCTGATTGACTAATAACCATAATAGATTTGTACCTCATTATTCAGCCTTTACAGATTCAAATTTCAATATAATTAAAAAGTAGTTATTATCTGTTATTGTATTAATCTATACCAATACCTATATACCTGTATTAATCTGTACAGGATTGAGCCCGAGATAGGATCTAACTTACATACGGGGGTTTTTGGCGGGATTTTAGTCTGTCATATAGTGGATTTTATATTTTATTCATAATCTTGTGTTATTGGACTCTATATTTTGTAAATTTGGTGGAATTTTACGTAATCTAGTTAGTTTATTGTGCATAAGTGAAGTGAATAGAAAATAATACCACGGAGCATGAAATTCTGAGATGCCACAAAAACTCTCTAGCAGGTTCTAACAAGGGATCCACCATCTTGTTAGAATATTGACTCACACGACGCAATATTGAAGTGATTGCACGACGCTTGTAATATTATCGACTACGTGACGATGGCAGCAATAATCTAAAAGATTAATTGCCAAAAATAAAGTAAAAAAAAAAACTTACGGGTTAAACTATCAAACATGTCATGATAAAATTATATTTAATAAACGATGATCAATATTAATATTCATATACGTTTTTGTAACAAATTGATGTTGAATTGCAATTACGAAATGAGTAATTTAAAAACGTTTTAAATACGTATCTATCAAAACCTAATAATCTGAAGAAGTGTTATGTGTTCTACTTATGATACAAAATATAATATAATATCAATATTAAAAAAAGTATTATCCTTATTTAGCTAATGTACAAAAATTGTTAAATGTTTATTAATCCACTAGAATGTTCACTGACGATAAGGTTGTTATCATATAAATAGAGTTTTTATTTTAAGGAAAAAAATACTAGACAAAATAGGAAAATTAATTGAAACATGTTAAATTATACGACATCTACTTTACGTTTTTATTTTGAGTTATGTACAGGATTTCCTTACATGTCTGCTTAATCCGCCACACTCATCAAACTCTAAATTCATATAAAAGTATTTTCCAGTTTTCCTACACCAAGACTAATATTACTATAAGTGCCAAATAACTTCACGATAAATTTTTGACCAGATCGCAATAGAATTTAGTTTGTTAATACTCTGGAACTCGAAGAAGGTACGACGACCTGTGTAACCTCCGTTAATCTTCTTCTGTTCAATAGTTCCCAATCTGTCATAAAGAAAGTCGAACATTGGCATCACACACTGGTGCTCCATTTTTTTGTATTGTAATTAAAAATAAAACCACAATATATAACAAATATTTTATATCACTTGTTTACTGAAACGAAGCAGAAGAAATGTTGAAGAGAACGAAACATAGGATCTTCTTATCTCGGGTTATGTATTTGTAGTAATACTTAAAATGTAGGTTCATAGAAATAAACGATATTTAAGTAAAAGGCTACAATGTAATTTTTTTTATTGTTACTTAGAAAGTCTAAGAATTTCATTATCTATAATCATTACCTTGAAACTTTTTTTTTTCTCGAAATGTCTACGCTATTGACCCATCAAGGTCTTAACAGCTTCACCGGACTACTAAGGCGAGCGCTTAAGGCACTCAGCCGATTTTATTGAGCATGCAAAATCGCGACCTATCTTAGCTAACCTAGCTAACTATTCATATATGTCTGAGTTGTTGAAACGTATATGTGTACCAAGCATACACGCCTCAACATCTCTTCCATATATTTATTATCGGAAAATTGAGAGTTTTTCAGTTCGATAAGGGAAAAAAAGTAAACCCTTCCACTTTCATGTGTAAGCGTGTAAGCGTGCACGTGTGTGGGGGTGATCGTGTAGTGTTGTAGCGGTGATGTATATTTGTGTGTCACTGTATCGCGCAAGCAACGCACTCAAGGGCTCCCTACTGAGGGATCGAACCTAGGCTTGAGCCGCTGCCGTGGGAGGCCTAATCGGGTGTGCGAGGCCGAAATTAACCCCCAGACCACGGCGGCGTGATCTGTGGTTACGCGGGCGTGGGCGTGAACACGCTCTGTTTCGAGGGACAGGCTGGTACTGATCGTTCGCTGACATGACTGAATCAGGAGGGTCGGTAAAAATGTGTCGCGGACGTCTTTTATAACGTGCAGCGTTAGGTACGGGTTCATAGTTTGCGGCGGATACCACTAACGGACTGGCATGATTCGTGGCTTTTTCAAAATAGCTAATAGTAAGTGATTTTACGTACGCCCAGATAGAAGGGATCTCTAGGTCTCTATGGAGATCGACTCTCCGGATGTACCACGGGGCACCGGTCACTTTACGTAAAACACGGTTTTGGAGAACCTGCAGCTTATCAAAGTTATCTTTGGACATAGTCGCAAAAACGGGGCAGCTATATGTCATCACGGGACGGATACACGTCTTATACAAAGTGAGCTTGTGTCTGAGGGACATCTTACTCTTATGACAAAGCAACGGATGGAGGCGACCCAAGACCATAGCGGCTTTGTTTCGCACTCTGTCTATATATGAATTGAACTTTAAATGTTTATCTAATGTAACACCGAGATATTTGACTTCTTCGACCCAAGGAATATCGATTCTGTATAGCCTGATGGGCTCAAATTTATTAACGCGTTTCCTGGCATCGAAGAGTATTGCGGCACTCTTATCAGGATTAACTTCTATGCGCCATCGACGAAACCATTCACCGAGAGTATGAACGGCTTTTTCGATGCGCTTCCTAAGAAAGTCCGACCGCCAGCCGGAAGTGTAAATAACGGTATCGTCAGCGTAACAACCTACCTCGACCCCCCGAGACCGAGGTAGGTCACTGATGAACAGATTGAAGAGCGTGGGCGCGAGTATGGAGCCCTGTGGTACACCTGAGCGTATCGGGTGGGGCAGCGATAGTGCACCATCCACTCTGAAGCGGAAGGTCCTATCAGTGAGATAATCGCGGATAATATGAATTAACCTATCGGGTACGCGAGATTTACATAATTTATGGATGAGTTCTCCGTGCCAGACCTTATCGAAGGCCTTGGCGACATCGAAGAAGACTGCAATTGTGCGTTTTGGTTTGCGTTTCGGATCGGCGATAAATTTAGAGAAAATGTACTCCGTGAGGCGGTGTACTTGATTCGTGCAAGAGTGTTCGGCGCGAAATCTGAACTGCTCAGGTGGTATTAATTTTAAATCTGTAATCGAGAACTGGAGACGGTTGAGAAGGAGCCGCTCGTAAAGTTTTCCTAAGGTATATAACAGACTAATGGGGCGATAGCTAACGGGAAGCGTAGCTTTCTTGCCGGGCTTGTGAATACCTAACACTATCGCCTTTTTCCAGACGGCCGGAAAGTGACCCTGGGACATAGCCGCATTGAAGACGCAGACCAATAGAGCTATGATGCGATCAGGAAGGAGTTTCTGCACCTCGTTCCTGATCCCATCGGGACCTGGGGACTTCGTAGACTTGAGACGCTTAATTGCGCTTGCAACTTCATCGAAAGTGATCGCGGTTAGGGTATCCGCCTAAGGAGACGCGAGTACATGCTCCGCAGCTGATTCGATTAATCCGTTATGGAAAGGGTCAGTGTTATCAGTGTTTGGCGAGCACTGTTTCACTAAGCTTGCGGCAAGGCATTCTGCTTTATCTATGCTATCGAACGCGGGAGGCAACCCGGGGCCTCTGTCGAGAGGAGGCATTGGAGTGACCATATCTGATTTGAGAGTTCGCGCTAGAGTCCACTACGACAGGTGACATGATTGGAGACCCTCCAGGAGTCTGTCCCACCTGTCACCCCGGATCTCAGAAATACGAGACGTGACTGTTTTTCGTAACGAACGTAAACGATTGCGATTCTCTACAGACGGGTAAGCGTCGTAAGCTCGAGTCGCGGCGTTCTTTTCCGTGATCAATGCTCTCACGTCGTCAGGGAGTATAAAACGGCGATCGTTCGCCGCTTGTACCTCTTTCGAGGTTACCCTGACGGCGGTCTGGAAATAATCAACCAGGGAATTGATGGCCGAATCCGCGTCGGCTTTAGACACCAACACGTCCGGAATCCTGTCTAAACTACTAGACGATGGATTTTCTTTAAAATATTGAACGAGTTTGCCGTAATCAGCAACCCTGACCGACGGCGGGGTAAAGTCTGAATTGTGACCTAACTGTAAAACAACCGGGCGATGATCTGAATCAAGTTAGTGTACGACTTGTATGAGTCGTACAGGAAGCGTGATATTTTTTAAGAAAGTTATGTCTAAAACTGTGGGTCGGTAATGATCTTGAACGTATTACCTTAAAAGTTCCTTATAACAATTTACTGCGGAACCACAGTAGGTCCCCCTCGGCAGCGGCTCAAGCCTAGGTCCGATCCCTCGGGGTGGAACCCTTGAGTGCGCTGCTCGCGCGATACAGTGACACAAAATCTTACATCACTGCAACATCATTACACATATCACCCCCACGCACGTGCACGCATACACGCTTTTGTTTCTTTCCCTTATCGAACTTAAATAGTTTAGAAAATTATCTGATACGAAATATATATAGGAGTTGTTGAGGTATGTATGCTTGGTACACGTATACGTTTCAACAACTCATACATGTATGAATAGTTAGTTAGCCGAGGTTAGCTAAGATAGGTCGCGGTTTTCCATGTAACAGGCTACAGCCAAGCCGAGGTATGCCGTGCACCCTTGAGCTGGTTGTCAAATAAAATCGGCTGAGTGCCCTAAGCGCTCGCCTTAGTAGTCCGGTGAATCTGTTAAGACCTTGCTGGGTCAATAGCGTAGTCATTTTAAGAAAAAAAAAATGCGGAACTGACAAGCCGTTACTTTTTGAATGATCACAAAAACTTAATTATATGGGCTCATTATATATTTCTAATAACATTTTTAAGATATAATGTTTACTTAGTTCTTAATACAGTGTAAGTGAAAACTGAGGTCGTTATATAGTGGATCAAATTTCCAAATAACATATTGCTGATGGTAAACCTCATTTGACACACTGTAAGTATTCACATGCATTACAAGTCACAGTAGGTGGCGTACTTGTCGTACATAGAAATGTTGAGAGCTTTTCAGTAGTTGTACGTGTTTTCAGGATTTGTTTTGTCTCTTATATTAATGAGGCTTCAGTACAACCTTGATGACTATGCCAGCCTGATAAGGTACCTCATTTTGGTTAATATATCATTAAGCTTGATTCTCACAATTAGGGACTAAGGAAACAAATTTATAAAATACTCTAGCCGCATCAAATACAGGATCTCTTAATACAATATTCACCTCTCCAAGCTCTTTTCAGGATATTATATATATTTAATAGTATTTAAAATACGCGTGTGGAGCTGCAGGTAACAGCTAATTCACAATAGTTTTCATTGGGAATTATTATTAGGCTAACAGTAGGTGCAATATAGATAGCTTTGTCTTAAACTCTATAAAACTCATCATAATTTGACATTTTGTAATGTAGATAATCTTAAGAAGTTTCAGCTCTTTCTCTGATGTATAATAAGGAGACGGGAGAGATAGGAAATAAAAATTAATATAAAACAAACGGTTGAATTTTTTACAAGCATTTAAAAAAGTAGTTCAAAGTGGTCTTTCTACTGGATACGTTTTTTTGACTGACTTTGCTAACCACGAAATCGTTTTTATAAGCGTCCACACATGTCTTTGAAAAAATTGTGTGTGATGTGTCTCATTAAACAAAAATTATAATCGTACTATTTATCACAATGAAATGAAAACTAGAGTGTTATATCTGTAGTTGTGGCAATAAAATATAAAATAAATCATAGAACTGTGGGACCTAGCAGAATTTCACAAAATTTAAATAGTGCCATATATTTATTAATAGGACATGTAGTCCGGTGAAGCTGTTAAACCTTGCTAGGTCAATAGCGTAGTCAGTTCGAGAAAAAAAAATATTAGACATTCATTATAAATACGCATCTCCTTGTCGACGGTTGTCAAAACCCTTGTTTATATCAACAAAGGTAATAAAAAACCCATGGTCAGTGCAGGACAGTTTAGGGCAACAAGACATAGACATTCCAGGCGTAGACGGAGACCAATAGAGAATGTGCAAAATTCAATTGCGGATTCATTACCACCGCACCTGTTTCGGTCGTAAAACGACACTGTTTGCGATGCTGTGTTCCGGCCAAAAGAGTATGGTTGAAAATACACACAGAAACCCGAGGCATTTCAACTAAGTCCTTTTTTCTGCAGACTCTTGGTCCGCACCTTATTCTTCTCTCGTTAATTTTACTAGTCTAACTAAAAAGCGTTTTACATGTGACCAATTATTGTTATCTTAACTATTAAATATTATACATTTACTACTTTACGTTACGTTAGTTCACATTATAATATATTAGCTATTTTTATAGAGCTCCTTAGCTTATTAGCTCCTTTATGGCGGCTTCATTTTTATCTTTTATTGCCATTTTGAAATTGTAATCCAGAATGTTCCGCACCGGAGCGTCCACGTCTCGATGGCTGAACCCCAACAAAGTTCTTAAGACCAACAACCAAGTACGACTGATTGTAATCCTATATGATAGTATATATATGTGACCATTGAACTAACTTACTAGCTGACATAGCGGAATGACACTAATTGCACGCCTATTTGCTTCATCATTACATATCTATAATACTTATTATTATATAGATTGACGGTTTGTTTGTTTTATTAAACGCGCTAATCTCAGGAACTACTGGTCCGATTTGAAAAATTATCTTAGTTTTAGATAGCTCATCTATCGAGGAAGGCTGCCTGTCTGTCTGTTCACGCTAAACTCAAATATTACTGAATGAATTTTCATGCGGTTTATTTATTTATCAGTACGGGATAACGTCCGCCACGCCCACTAGTCTAATATACATATAAATAAAAAACAAATGCAGAATGTACATAAGTACAACACTAACGAAAGGTCTGCATCTATTTGGCTAATTCTTCCTTCAATCCTTTTTTGTTGTGTTTGTATGTTATTTGTAAGGACAAGGTTTGTATAAAAGGTTTGAAAAATCGTTCGGAAAAGTACAAGATGTGGGTTAAAAAAATCGTTTTAAAAAGTGAATGAGTGATACAGCAGAGAATTGATCTTCAAAAATATTGACGAATCAACGTTCAATTAGCAATTTATTTTATTATATACTAGCTGACCCGTGCAATTTTGTGTGTACCAAATTGTGTTATCACTGGTTTCAATTGTATTTTTAAACGCGAAAAATTTAATAAAACTGATACCCGATTGCAGCCACAACTACCGTTTCCAATTGTGAATCCAAACTATCCACGGATTCACTCAAACATATACCCAGATTACATGTGATTTTTTTTAAATAGGCCTATTACCCGTTCGTAGCATCATCTACCAGGATCAATTAAGATAAAAACTAACCTACATAAAACTAAATAAACATCTCTACCACTTACTTTATCATAACTATCTTCGACTTGTATTAAAACCTTTTTATACTTCATTGTATTAAAGAAAAATAGATGAACACCGTATCGAAACGTCAAACATCGCGCCGAAACGTCAACTGTCACTTGCTTGTAATTATTGTCTAAGAGTTATAGACTGTTTCGAAAACGAATTTTAAATATATTTCCAATATATTTTTATAAATAATCTCTGTACCACTCACAACATATTACCTATCACCTTTTGGTAATTTATCCATGTTGATATGCTTCTATTGTAGATTATTCTACGTTGTTACACTAAATATTTGGCATTAAAATTATAACGTGTATTTGTCACACTTGATATTGGTGAAATTACCTACATAAGCAGGGGCCATACCGGAAAGAATTAATTAAGCCAGTTTTATATATTATATTCATCCGAACAACGGGCTACCTGGCTACGGTAAGAGTTGCGTTTATTTGTGCATATTGTACCTTTACAGACAAAAATAATGATTATTAAATAATGTTAGGATGTTTTTTTTTTCACTAATTTCGAAAGGTTATTAAAATGGAATTATTATTGAAACACATTTTTGGTATTGACAATAATGTGCTTGATGCTATTTTTTGGAAATAAAAATAAAAGTAATCTTTACCCATGTTAGAATAGCAGTAATTTAATTATTATTATTATATTTAGATGTAAATAAGTACAAATTTCATCTTTCAGACTAATTCAGTTACTTACTCAATATTTAGACCGATTTACTGCTATAAAAATAATAACTAACTCAAGGGTGCACGGAACACCTCGGCTTGGGCTGTCGCCTGTTTTGTGCAAAATCGCGACCTATCTGAGCTAACCTAAGTTAAACTATCTAGATATACATATATGAGTTATTGAAACATGCATGTGTACCAAGTATGCGTGCCTCAACAACTCCCATACGTATTTTATGTCAGAAAAATTAAACTAAACTATATAGGATAGGATAGGATAGGGAAAAATAAAGGTAGAACTCTTTGTCGTTTATTTCTCTGAAAAAGAAAAACAACGTGTAGGCGTGCACGTGTGTATAGGTGATATGTGTGATGTTGTAACATTGATGTAAGGTTTTGTATCAATGTATCGCGTGAGCAGAGTACTCAAGGGCTCCACGCCGAGGGAATGGACCTAGGCTTGAGCCGCTGCCGAGGGGTCCTAATCTGGTGTGCGGGAGCCAAATTTACCCCCAGACCACGGCGGCGTGATCTGAGGTTACGCGAGCGTGGGCGTGAACACGCTCTGTTTGAAGAGACAGGCTGGTACTGATCGTTCGCTGACGTGATTGAATCAGGACGATCGGTAGAAATGTTTCGCGGTCGTGTTCTATACTGCACAGCGTTGGGTACGGGTTCATAGTTCATGGCGGATACCACTAAAGGGCTGGGATGATTCGTGGCTTTTTTGAAATAGCTACGTCTGAGTGATTTTATATACGCCCAGACAAAAGGCATCTCCAGGTCCCTGTGGAGATCCTTATTCCGGACATACCATGGGGCACCGGTGACTTTACGTAGGGCTTGGTTCTGAAGAACCTGCAACTTTTGAATACGATTTTGCGCATGTGCAAAGACCGAACAACAGTACGTCATAATCGGACGGATGAAAGTTTTATATAAAGTGAGTTTATGTCTGAGGTACATTTTACTCTTATGACAAAGCAAATGATGGAGACGATCCAAGACCATAGCAGCTTTGTTTTGCACCATATCTGTGGGTGAATCGAAATTTAAGTGTTTATCTAAAGTGACGCCGAGATATCTGACCACGCTGGCCCAAGGTATCTTGGTTTCGTTTAGCCTGATGGGCGACGACGCATATATTTAAGATGGCGTCAATCCCAAGTCATACGTTTACGTTTATCGTTGTTTCATTGTATATGGTGAAATCTTAATACCAATAATGCTTAATAGAATGAAATTTGTTCTTTGCTATGGAAAAAAATAATTGGTTTGAAATTAATTATTTTTATTTATAAAATATATCAGCGCGTATACATATGATTGTTTATAAAAAAAAGGTGTCTGATTGTAATAAATTCATGCTTTTAATTGCGTTTAAAAATTAATGAAAAAAAATGTTCCTAAACTTATTCATAAATCAAAATTAATTAAATCAAAATGCGCATTAAAAATACAACGTTAATCGGCTACCAGGTGTTCTTAATTCTATCTATTGATACATTGATAATTTGTGTAGGTGGTAGAGCCACGCTGAAGCTATTACTGGTTTCAGTATGAATAAGTCGGCTCGTTCGGGCTAATACCACCCTCTCACAGTAAACCGTCGTGAAATAACAGTGCTTGCATTGTAGTGTTTCGTTTGGTCAGTGAAAGCGCCGGAGGCCCACCTCTTTTCTCCTTTCCTCCTTTGCCTTCCCTTACCCTCCCCCTCCCCCATATACAGCTTGCAACGCACTTGCGACACCCCTGGTGTTGCTAGTGTCTATAGATGGTAGTAGTCACTTAACGTCTCGTGACCCACCTGTTCGTTTGCTTCCTATGATAAAAAAAATATTGATATATCAAAGAACCCGTTATTTTAATAGTTACGTTAACTACAAATTTTTATTTTTCGTTATCCTGGAGAACCCCTTGCGTTTTATGGGACAAAATGTATCCTGGATGTAATCTCGTAATATTAGTTATCACTATGTCAAGTTTCGTCAAGATCGCTTCAGTACTTTCAGAGTGATGCGTGTTCACAGGGACAGACAGACAGACAGAAAGACATACAAACAGACAAAAATTCTAAAAAGATTATTTTTGGCTTCTATATCGATAACATAGTCTGCCCTGATTAAAATTTTCAAAAAATATTTAATGTACAGATTTCGAATTGTTACAGTTTTATTATATTAAGATATAGATTTTGTACTATAAAGGGAAAATGAGTCGATGTTCTCCGTTACTAGATACACCCGTGAGAAGACGAAGCGGGCCGCTAGTCATAGTATAATACTTAATATCATACCTATTATGAAGCTATTAACATAATGTAATAGCGTTAATCTTATCTTAATGTTTTTTTTTTCAAAGCTTTAGGTATATATTTAGGTAATTTTTTTGATCTTTATTTGAAGTCAAATTAATAATAAGCATATATCTACTTTTTTTCTGATATGAACTTATATCAAGGTCGAAGGTCATTTCGGAGTCACGATATTGGTGGGTACACGTTGTATCGTTAAATAAAGCCGTACCACTAGGTTCCAAGAACCATGCATTTGTACGTGTACACACTAATATTACTATAGTAGAAAGTATTTAATTTAAATTTAAAAATTAGTTACAAATTACTATGGATTAAATAAACAAATTTACAATCACAAATACTTTATTAATTAGACCTATTTAATAATATTAAAAATTATTTAAAAAACATTCAATTCATCAAGAAAAGCTGGCAAGATATTGCATTTATTTTCTCTTATTTAATAAATTTTATTCATTTCATACAATTATGTATTTTTAAAATCTTACTTATAAGTAATTCTTCAGCTTCGCTTATTGTTGTTAAAACATGATAATTAAGTATAACTTTATATACAAAATGCATTTTTGTTCCCGATTCAATGGGGACTACCAACCGTACAAGTGTATTTTAAGAAAAATCTGCTGCTTAAGTGGTGCTAAGCTATATACACTCATCAAAAAAGTCTAAGCAATATCTACTAATTTAAAATTTTAGGATGTTTCTTAACATTATAACGTTTTATTTTATTTTTAAAATAATATCTTTAGGGTTCTATGATGTAAAAATAACAGCTGTTGTCTTTATAAGTTCTTTTAATAACAGAAATAAACAGTTTTAGAATATACTGTAGAAACTAAGATACATAAGAAACTAAACTTTTTTTTTACAAAATGGAATTTCTAAAGAAAATGTATTTATTGTGAAAGAATAGAACAATTTAATACAAAGTATGGTCTCCTCTGCTGTTCAGAACTTATCGGCAACGATTATTCATTGAATTAATGAGACTGTTTATGTCATCTTGCGGTATTCGCTCCCAATGGAATTGTAGCAAATCCTTCAGCTGTTGGGTTGTTGTCGCTCCGTCCAAGTCCTTCAAAACACATATCTGGAGCATGTCCCATGCGTGCTCGATGGGGTTGAGATCTGACGATTGTGCAGGCCAGGGCAATACCCGGATGTTCTCCGTTGCAAAGTATTCACTGGTTCGCCGAGCTGTATGTGAACGCGCATTGTCATACAATAACCTAAAATCGGAGCCATAGGTTTGTGCAAATGGGTAGACATAAGGTCTGAGAATATCCTCAATGCAATTTTCAGCATTCATGTTTCCATTTACAAAAACGAGCTCAGTTCGCGTGTTCTTCATAACACCCGGCCATAACATAACTGTTGAGCCGCTGTATGGATGAACTTCTTAAACGCACCTGAGCCTTTCAGTATTTTCGGGCCGACTATACACTCGCACCCTTCTTGTATCAGGCTTAAACCCGAATCGCGACTCATCGAAAAACATAATTTTATCCCATTGTTCCTGGGTCCATGTTATGCGTTCTCTACACCATTCATATCGACGAACGCGATTCTCGTGACGTATCGGTGGGCATCTGATTGGGCGTCGAGCTCGTAGGCCGTACTCATGTAGTCGATTTCGCACAGTTTGAGGACTTACATCAACATCACTTGAAATTTGTAACCTTATCTCTCGAGCGGTTAACATCGGCTGGTGTCTTGCAGTCAGTTGTATGTACCGGTGTTGCCGAGTGGTTGTACTCTTTTTACGGCCTGGATGCTGTTCAGCGGGTTTTCCTACATTATTGTAGCGCTGCCAAAGACGACAAATAACACTTCTGTGAATGACAAAATGTCGAGATACCTGAGATTGATTACTTCCCGCTTGCAATATCCCTACAGCTCTTTGCATTTCATCTGCCATCAAATGACGTCGCATCATGACGTAAAGAATATCTAACAATTCAATTTTGTCGCTAACTTTATTTAAATGGTTGGTAAAGTTATAAAATCAAGACTAAACGTAGCAATTAAAACGCACTTAAATTCAAACAAATTCGCAGTCATTTGAATTTTATGAAAAAACAAAACAATCAAATTTTTTTTTTTTTACAACCAGCCAGTATTTCATCTATAACAAAAAAGTTTACTTACCTACGCACTTTGTTTGAGTAAATACTTAGAAATTAATTAATATAAATGGTAAAATTTGTAATATCACGCATGTTGCTTAGGCTTATTTGATGTTTGTATATTTCAATATATTATATCTATCTATAATAAACCTAAAAATATTAGTACAGTATGTAATCTTAGCTGAAGTGTGTCGATATAAAGCTTAGGTTAACAAAACAATTAATATTTACTCAGATAGTATTTCCATTAAAACTGAACTATTGAAATTGGCTACAGATTTGATAGAATCGAAATTTGTGGCCAGTTGTGTGGTAGTACTGAGCCATCTGGCTAAAATAATGCTGGGTGCTTGCGAAGGCTAGAGTTGTAGGACCACTTTATCCCTAAATTGTTATGTCGTATTCCGAATAGCCCAGTTCGATTAACCTGAGGAATATCATTAATTCTACAAATTCTAATTTAATTTGCTGGAACAAATGATTCTAAAGAGCTTATCAGGACATTTCACGACCATATTGTTCTACAATAGTTCTAATGCTGAGTAGGAATCAATTGTTTGGTAAGATACTAACATTGGTCTCTAGAACAAAAGAGATATCAGGTATTGCGATAGTGCGGACGAGTTTTCAAAGTACTTTCTGCGTAGTCCACTGAAAATGAACGTAACCGAATTTTGAGCAAGTATGTTCTACTCCCAGACAGAATGCAGTCACTCTCTGCCAAAAAGTGTAGCAGTTCATAAAGGCTATAAGACTAGGTAGTGAATTTAAACAGTATGGCACGATTGTAATAAATGTAATTGGTCGCGGAAATAAATGTTGTATAAGCCCTCTTCAGAATAATAATAATAATAATCTAAGTCCAGTATCTATATCTATACTAATATCATAAAGCTGGAGGGTTCCTTTGTTTAGTAGGTTGAACGCACTAATATCAGGAACTATTGATCTGATTTTAAAAATTCTTTCAGTGGTCGATAGCTCATTTATCGAAAAAGACTATAGGTTATATATCATCACACTAGGACCAATAGGTGCGGAGCACCAATGAAGAACTTTTCAAAATCGTTTTTTTTCTTCTGAAAGCATCCGCTGCGTTTTAGTGTTAGCCTAAAGTAACTATTCCACGCGAGCGAAGTCCCGGGCATAAGCTAGTATAATAGTAAAACGCCCATACAACGTTGATATTATTGTTTACGGCCAACAGATAAATAAAAATATAGATATATTTAAAATAAATGCATTCTAGTCTGTACTTACATGATGGAGACTCGTCATGTTAATATAACAAAGTTGCGTCAAGTCGTAGAACTTTCCTGATGACCTTCGGTAAGGTCGGCACGGCATTCCTTTATTTTCCACGGAAGTGGAACGTCATAGACACAAATTTTTCGCGATGTAATTATGAGGAAGTCACATAAAAAGTATTTTCGTACTAAAAATATGTTTCTTATAATCTTAGGTAATAAAGTACATAAAATAATTGTTGTAACGTTAAACTTTTTGCAGAGTTAAATCGGAACGCATTAACGCACTGAGGAAAAAATATGATGCTTTTCTTGAAGAAGATAAACTACGAAAAGATCGTAATGGTTTCATTTTAGAGAAGCTTGATAAAATGTGCTTTAATTCTGCAGTCGTCCCAATACAAAATACAGTAAGTATTCATTAAATTTGTTTAATATATTATGACCATTAAAACTAGACGATTATTTTGAAATGTTAACTTACGGACAGCAGAAATTTTATTGGTTTAAGAATATATTAACATAGGTCTAAATATGAAACGAAGGGATTATAAGCTATCATACTTTGAACGATTTCCATGCCGAGGCAATTAAGTTGAACAAGTTGCTTCAGAATTTTCTAGACATATTGCGATTTAATCTACTATAACTGTAAAGGAAATCTGTTGCTGGTATAAAAATGTCAACATGTTCAAAAATTCTGCCCTATATTGGCGTTTTTGAAATGATTATTTGTTTACAGCGTAACGTATATTCAAATCGTCAGCTAGAGGTTTGCAATCAGACTGAGAGGCGAATAGAAAATGTTCCTAATTACAGTACCCAAATAAGTCGTCACATCGCTCCAGAATTCTCAAAAAATATAACTGATGAATCTTTTATGATACAAGAAATTAGCAAGAAATATATACTTATTCCAAAAATAAATACCACATCACTATCTAATCATACTCCAGGTATTAAAAGTTCTACCGATGACAATTCTGATTGGATGCATAAATACGAAATATTGAATCGATTACAAAAAAATGATTTATATGCTGAAGATAAAATACACGATGATGATAACTATTTTCCTGGAGTTACCTCGAAAAGCGATAAACTACAAAATATTAACAGTACCATAATGGATATCCCAGAGAAAGATAACATTCAAAAGGAAGATATTAGTGGGAAAATGAAAACAGAAACAACTAATGAGGGCACTACCAAGGGTTTGCTGAATTTTGAATATAAAGAAACATTCGATGAAGTAAATAATATTCCAGTTTTAGCATCCTCTGATCAAAATGAACCAAATAGTCAAAACGTAAACAAAAGTGAATACGAGATCAATACGAGAATCGTAAACAATGTTAACACACCCTCAAGTGCTATATCGCACCTAGAATCAAAGTATGACAATAGCAAAAACTTTATTCAAAATGAAATGGAAGTGTATACTGATAGTAAGAATGGTTATATAGACACAGATTCTGAAAACATGTCATCAAATGAACCTATAACACTTTCAGAGAAACGTATACCTGCACAAGACAATACATTCAACAACATTGAAAATGAAAAAGACTATGTGAATTCTACAAGGGACTTAAATGATTCTGTAAAAGAAATAATTAAAGATACATATGATGAAAATCTTCAAGGAGGCCACGATGCGAAATATTCAGAGGAAATTATAAATGATCAAGCGATCAAACTGAAAAATAACATTAAATTACAAAAAAATGTTAATATAAGTTCTGAGGAAAAAATAAAACACCAAACTGTTGATGTTGAAAACAATTCTGAACATTTAACCAGTCAAGAATTCAATGACTCCATACCCGAACATGAAATACAAGCGGAAGATGTCGTAAAAAATAGCGATATTGCTGATATTACTTCAGGTATCGAAGCGTTTGATGCTGAGCAACGGGAGATGTTCTATTCTGACCAAGCTCAGGAAAATTATGAATACGAACAATCAGATATAACGGCCACTTACGACCAAACTTATGATGCTAACAATGAAAATGATCAGCAAAATATGGGCACTTACGATCAAACTTATGATGCTATCAATAAAAATGATCATCAAAATACGGTTACTTACGATCAAACTTATGATGCTATCAATGAAAATGATCATCAAAATACGGATACTTACGATCAAACTTATGATGTTACCAATGAAAGTGATCAGCAAAATACGGGTACTTACGATCAAACTTATGATACTAACAATCAAAATGATCAGCAAAACACGGGCACTTACGATCAAAATTATGATGCTAATAATGAAAATTATCAGCAAAATACAGAGTATTACGAAGGTGTTCAAACAGAACAAGCTTACCCAGACGAAATAAATGAGCATGAAGAAACTCTACAACATTATGATCAAAACTATGGGGAACAATACTCGACCTATGAACAAGAAAAATATGAACAACAAGAGTATGAAGATCCTCACCAAAACGAACAACTTCCGGAACAAATACAACCTCAAATAAATGACAAAGTGCAGTCAGAGGTTGGTCAGTTGGAATACGAACAACATAACTACGAAGCACAAGCTTACGTAGAAGAACAATTAGATCGCGAACATGGTTTAACCGAAAACGAAATGACTAATGAAGTGACAGTAGAGAATCTTCATATTGAAGAAAAACAGGCTGAACAGGTGGTCGATTAAAAACATTACAAAGATTTTTTTTTGTGCATTATCTCAATGTAAACCTTTATCTCATATACATATTTCATTATTAAGTATTTAACAAAGAAAATATTTAAAATATTTATGTATAAATTATGTATTAATTAAAACGAAAATATAAGTAATTATTTTAAATTTTGTGAATACATTTTCAACTATGAGCACCGTCTTGAAAAGCTAAAAAATATAAAGGGCTATTTTGTAAAAGTTCTTAATATAGTGATGTGTCAAATTTAGAACTGAATGAGAAGAGGCGTCGCAATTTTTATGACTCAATAGAAGCCATCTAAGAAGAGAAATATTTTTTATTAAAATAAAAGAATCTTGATAGTTTGCTCAGTCTAAGCTTTACTCATGGAAATTTTTATGCTTTCGCCATAATCCGCAACTAGATGGCGCTTCAGCACATTAACATCTTTCTCGTTCTACAGGCCTTCAGTAAATTGTTATGTGTAGAAACTTAAACACTAAGACTATGCAATATCCTTTTACTATAACTCAATTATTTATAACGAAAAATAATAGCAACCGCACGCGAACCCGCGAGTACAATTATAGTAAATAAATTCTTGAATTAAATTGAAATGTTTGACTTTTAAATTTTACCTAATAGTGTTTTCAAGACACTACCCGAAGCTTGATTCAAAAATCAATTAAAAATAACGATATGCCTTACGAGCTTTTCACCCTTTTTTTGTTCTAGACAACAAACGTAGAGTTTATTGTAAACATTGGTGTTCCACAACAATTATTTCAATAAGAAATTTTGGTTCATTTTTTATGACAAACAGTAACAAAATAACGTATATCCCATCCTATAGTAACTGGTCACTGTAGCCTGTATAATCTAGAACCCATCTCGATTAAAATATATACATTAGTTCAGAAATCAGTATAAGACGAAAGTCAGATATCATCTTTAGTTCTGCTATACTTGTACCTTTATAACAGTGGTCGGCCAACTTGTCATTCAAAAAAGCCAAATATAGATAATACAAAACTGAAGTTTATTCAAAGACCCTTTTCTTAAAACTTAAGCTTTTTTTTTTTTTTTTACGTGGGGAAATCCCTTGTGGATACCCACCCTCCCGGGGAAAGGATGGGTTATGTCCGGTTTGCACGGACTAAAACCCCACGGTGTACCGACAGACCGTAGTGTTGGGGCGGCAAGGGATCGTGCTAAGCTATTCCCCTTAGATAGCCGCCCCAACGGTCCGCCCGGCGGAAGGTGGCCGCCGGGCTCCTACCTATAGAGAGACAGCTGGGTACACACCAGCTGCCTCCCCTCGTCCGCCGGACCTGTGCAATGAGGGAATGAGCCCCCCGACTACATCCCCTCAGGTCCGGCTACGGTGGCAGGAGGAGTTGGGCAAAGCGCCGCCTCCTCCTGCCGGTCCTCCGTCGGCGAAGACGGTCACTGAGAGGATCCGCCTCGCGGGCCCTCTCCGCCGCCTCCTTTTGCGAGATGACTTCCTCGCAAAAGGAGGCCACTGCTCGCCACGCCTGCTCGCTGCCGAGCATGGACGAGACCACGCTCGGCAGCGACAGGTCTTCTCCTACCACCACCGCCAGAGTGCGGCGCTCCACCTCCCACGCAGCACATTCAGAGAGAGTGTGTTGCGCGGTATCTTCCTCAGCGCCGCACTCATGGCAGGCGGCGGTTGGCTCCCTGCGAGCGATCCGGTGCAGGTACCACCCGAAACAACCGTGTCCGGTCAGCACCTGCACCAGTCTGAACGACAGGGAGCCCCATCTCCTGGCAATCCACTCACGCAAAACCGGGCGGACGGCGCTAACGGTGTGCGTTCCGAAGCGCGCGTCCGCTAGGTTCCCCATCCACCTCTCTATCGCCCCCTCCCGCAGCACTATCCTCCTGTTCTCTATCTCTCTGGGAGCCGGAGGCTCCCCACTACGTTTCCTCGCCGCCGTAAATTCGTATACGGCAGCGAGAACTCCTGCCTCCAGCTCCCAAGGAAGGGAGCCGGCGAGCGTGAAGGCCGCCGCCGAGGACACCGTCCGGTACGCCCGGATCGCCCTTAGCGCCACTGTGCGCTGCGCATTGCGAAGCGCGCGCACATTGGTGGCCCCGAGGGCGTCCGCCCAGACCGGTGCCCCGTAAGCGGCCATCGCCCGCACGACTCCCATATACAGTCGCCGGCACCCAGCCCCCGGCCCCCCAATATTGGGGAGCAACCGGCCGAGTGCCGCCGCTGCCCTAGCAATTCGCGGCCCGAGAGCCGCGAAGTGCGGCTCGAAATGCCAGCGCCCGTCCAGGGTGAGGCCCAAATACCTCATTTGGGCCCCCACCCTGACCCGGGCGCTCTCCACCATAATGTGGGCCCCAGGTGGTGGCCCCTGCCGAGGCCCATGAAAAAGTATGGCCTCGGTCTTCTCGAGGGCCACCCTGAGACCCAACCTCCTTATGCGCCTGACCACGAGGGTTGTGGCCATCGTAGCCAGGCGCTCCACCTCCTTCCAATCCCTCCCCTGGGCTACGACTAGGGTGTCATCCGCATAACAGATTAGGCGCGCTCCATATGGGAGTGCGCCGCGGAGCACCCAGTCGTAGCCCATGTTCCACAGGAGCGGACCCAAAACCGACCCCTGTGGAACCCCCCGCCTCGTCGCCCGCCGGACCATCCGCCCGTCGCCATCCACATAGGCGACCTCCCTGTCCTCGAGGTACGCCTCCAACAGCCGCCGCAGATACGGGGGCACTCCAAAATAACGGAGCGCCTCCCGAATGACCCCGTGCGGTAGGCTGTTGAAGGCGTTGGCAATGTCCAAGGACACCGCCAGCACCCTTTCCCCCTGGGAGGTCGCCTGCATGGACAGCGACTTGAGGAGGCACAGGGCGTCCACAGTTGAACGCCCTGTCCGGAAGCCGAACTGCGCGTTCGATAAATTCGGCCCCGCTCCCTCTAAGTGCTGGACGACTCGGGAAGAGACGACCCTTTCCAGCACTTTCCCGACGTCATCCAGCAGGACGAGGGGCCGATACCCGGACGCGCAGTCTGGAGGGCGGCCCTCCTTTGCCATCAGGCAGAGCCGCCCAATCTTCCAGGGCTTCGGGAACCGTCCAACTGCTAAGCACCGGTCGAACAGCTCCCGAAGTCTCCCCCCAAGATGTCCCAGCGCAAGGCCGAGCACCCGACCCGGGACCCTGTCTGGGCCGGGCGCTCTCCGCCGGTTCAGGAGGCGTTCGACAGCCCTCCCCATCTCCTCCTCCGTAATTGGAGGAGGACTGTCAGACGCTTCCTCAACTTCCGCCCGTGCCGGCAGCATGGGAGGAGCCGGTAGCGGGGGAGGGTCGGGAAATAATTCTCCCACGACCCTCGCCACCACCTCTGGCTGGAGGGTCTCCGTCACCGGGGGCGCCCAGGATCGTAAGTTCTTGCGTATGATCCGATACGGACGCCCCCAAGGATCCCCCTCCAGCGTTTGCAGCAGCTCCTCCCATGCCGCTTCCTTTGCCCGGCTGATGGCAGCCTGCAGGGTCTTCCTGCACTCCCTATAGCTGCCATACAGCCGGGCCTCCGCTTCGGGGTCCCGGTGCCGCCGGCGGCGGCTGCGCCCAAATAGCCGCCGAGCCGCGGTACAGGCCGCCCGGAGATTGGCGATCTCCGGCGACCACCAGTACACCGCCCGTTTGTCTGGGCGGTGTACGCTCCGCGGCATCGACGCGTCGCAAACCTCCGTGAGGGCACCACGGAGGCGGGCTGCGGACGCGTCGACATCGTTCTGCGGGGGGGGCATGGCCCACGCCTGGGCGATGGCCGCCTCTTCCGCTAGTTCGCGGTTGAGGCGGCTCACCGCCCAGCAGGGGAACTTCATGCCCCTTAGGGGGCGGGTGCTGATGCCGGCTTGGGAGGTGGAGACTTCAAACCTGATATATCGGTGGTCCGATAGAGTCTCCACCTCCTCAAGCACCCTCCACCCCCGGACACGGCGTACGACAGACGGAGTGGCAAACGAGACATCTACCACAGACCCCCCGTTCTGTCGCACGCACGTGTGGACGTCCCCCTGTTTGAGGAGGGACAGCCCCACTTCGGCTGCCCACTCCTCAACGGCCACGCCCCTCAGATTCGTATCTGCCGCTCCCCAGGTCCTCGATTTAGCGTTTAAATCGCCCATGAGGACCACGGGGAGCGGCGACAGCCGTCTGACAGCCCCTTGCAGAGAGCCGAGGAACACCTCAAACTCCCACAGGGGCTTGTTAGGGGAGAAGTACACCCCCACAATGGCGTACTCTCCCCAGACGGCTGCCACGAACCCGGCACCCCTCTCTCTCACCGCTAGGGGCGAACCTCGGCCGGCCACGATCGCCACAGAACCAGCCCGATCCCCAGCCCAGTGCGGCTGGGAGGGAACGTAGTACGGCTCCGCGGCGACCACGAGCCCGATACCCCACTCCGCCATTGACTGCACGAACTAATCCTGTGCAGCGGCGGAGTGGTTTAGGTTCGCCTGGAGGAAATTGCTATTGGTGTGCACCATTACTGGTCCATAGCAATTTCCTCCTGCCTGGTGGCGATCACAGTCGGGCCTATTCTCGAAACGGGAAGGTCGCTACCCTTGGTGGTGGGAGGCCTGCACAGTCGGCTCCCCATCACGTGCACTGCGGGCTTTCCCGCTTCGGCGCAGATGGCGCAGCGGGCCGCCTCGGCCTTACACTCGGCCATTTTGTGGCCCGCTGTGCCACAACGGTAACAACCTTCGCCTCTGCTGGAGGAGGAAGGACACAAGGGGCGGGTGTGCCCCAAGCCCATGCACTTGAAGCAGCGCATGGGCCTCTCTTCCAGCAGCTGCACGCGCGCGACGCTCCACCCGACCAGGAGCTTGCCGGCCTCCACAAGCGCTTTAAGTCATATTTATGGAAATATCTTGGATTCAACGTACACTCTCAAACTTGCGTATGCAAGTGTCTTTTTTACAAATATACCACAGGAGGCGACCGAACAGATGAGTCACCTGTCGGTAAGTGATCACCATTGTCCATTGACACTTGTAACACCAGGGGAGTCGCAAGTGCGTTGCCATCCTGTATTTGAAAAAGGGAAGAGGAGAGTGGGAAGGTGAGGAGAGGTGGGCCTCTGGCACTCTCACTGATCGAACAAAACGCAGCAATGCTAGCACTGTTACTTTACGTCGGTTTTCTGTGAGTCGAGTGGTAATACCTCGGGCGAGCCGACCCATTCATACTAAGGCCAGTAATAGCTATTATTATTTTCTAAAAACATTCCTCTTTTCTGTAGGGCTACATTAAAAATCACTTGTTTCTTACAAGTTAATAAATCATATTCTGTGTCTGTACTAAGTATTTTTTGAGGAGCCACAGTAAAGGAATGACAGCGTTACAGCGACAACTGCTCTGGAATATCTACAGTGGACGCCCGCAGTGCTATCATTACATCAACTACTGCAATCGAAAGTTGGGCTTATTTTACAATACACATAGGTAGACTATGAACTACTGAAATAAAACCATTTAGTATATGTTTTTATATTTGTATTTTTGCATTTTAGTTGTCCAAATCTAGGAATCGGTGTTCTACTAGTAGAAAATCCCATAATAATCATATATTGATCATACTAAATAAATAGCATATTATCTACTTGTATGTAAAACAACAAGTTAATGTGTAAACATCTAAAGTACTATATATTCATTCAGGTAATGGCATTTTCTCGAGTTCAGGACCTTGTTCTGGGATGAGTGGTTGTAATGGTTTCTTCCAGTGATTTTCTTCCCATGGCAATCTATCCAAACCTGTCGCCCAATGATGAATCCTGCATCTCACATTAACTTTCTCTTTATTATTTATCTGTGAAAAAAA
>JACEII010000006.1:383591-401139 GCA_014332785.1 Antheraea mylitta
TTTTCTATGAGTTCTTTTGTTACTTCATATTTTAGAGTACTTAAATTAAGTGTATCTTTTGGCCCTGTGATACTATCTAGATTTAATTTAATTATATCATTTATATTTATATAAGTAGGCCAAACATCTAAAGAAAACATTGAAAGAGGGTAACTTGAATGAATATGAATATTTTCGTTATGTATTTCATTTGAGGCAATTGTCAGTAAAGGTTTTTTTTTTCTAATCCAGTAGGAATTCTCACATAACTTATTGAGATTATCTAGAAGTAAAACTATTTGGTTGTTTGTCCATGAATGTGCTTTAAGACAAAATTTTTGAGCAAGGTAACGTCTTCTTATATAAAGAGGTGGTATACATAATTCGCTCTCCATGACATGAATTGGTGAGCTTTTAATAAACCCACCAATAATCCTTAGGGCTTGATTCTGAATCTTGTCTAACTTTGATACGTGTGTCTTTGCACTATTATCATACAATATACAGCCATAATCGAATCTACTACGAATTAGCGATATATATATATTTCTTAAATATTGGGGATGTATACCCCAAGTATTTCCTGACAATACTTTTAAAACATTTAAAAATTTTGAAACTTTTGCTGCAATTTCATTAATATGCTTTCCCCATAAAAGTGATCGATCTAGCCACATACCTAGATACTTTACACTATCTGCTAAATCTATTGAAAACGCGTTTATTTGTAGTTTAATTTGTTGTCGTCTGTGACCTCTGCTAAAAATACAATACTTAGATTTACTTGGTGACAATTCCAAACCTAATTTCGTAAATATAGTCATCACATAGTTTAAAGCGACTTGTATATTATATTGACAAAATATTAAATCTTTGTGTCCTACATACAAAACAAAATCATCTGCGTATTGACTAACATAAACATTTTTAATATTGTGACAGATCTCATGGGTTGCAATGTTAAACAATAAAGGTGAAATAGGATCACCCTGAGCTAATCCTTGGTCTGTCCATCTTGTTATAGTTTCTCCGTTTATACCAGTCTGCATTATTAGATGTCTTTCATTTAAAAAAGACCAGAAATAATTGCAAATTTTTTGACCTACCTCAACGTCATCAAGAGTTTTAACCACTCTATATACGGATACGTTATTATAAGCATTTGTTATATCTAAAAAGAGGCCAACTGTAGGAATATTTTGAGAAAAACCAATTTGTATATAGGTTACTAATCTAGCAAGAGAATCCAAACATGAGTGAGCCTTTCTAAAACCTGTTGTTTGACATGCCAAAATTTTATTTTTTTCTATATACCATTCTAAGCGCTTATTTATCATATTATGTAAAATCTTGCAAATGCACGATATAAGGGAAATTGGTCTAAGTTTGCAATCTGTCGTTGAATTGTTTTCAAATTTAGGGATAGGGTGAACTAAAATTTCTCTCCATTGTTGAGGAATATAACCATAATTAAAGATATATTTGTATATGCGTAACAAATAAATCTTACAATTATCAGGTAGATTAGTAATCATAGAATATGAGATCCCGTCATATCCAGGGGCAGTATCAGAACTCTTAATGTTTTTATTAAATTCTTCTAATGTAAAATCTTTTTCAAGAGTATGGTTAATAGATGTAAAATTAGGGGGCAAATTAATAGCACAGGCAGGAGTTAATGACCATAATAGCTTTTTTTTTACATCTATTGGTGCATCGTAATTATTTATTTTCATACCTTTGATCCAGCGCATTTTTCGCCACACATCTGTAACTGATGTTGATTTATCTATGTTGTTACAAAACGTATGCCAACTTGTTCTTTTTGCTTTCTTAATTAGGTCTTGTGCATCTTTAACTTTCTTATTTAATTTTAGTAAGTTATCTGGCGTTGGATTCCTACGAAAGTTACTAAGCGCTAATCTACGTTCTGCAACTGCTTTAGACAAATGTGTACTCCAATACTTTTTTGGCTTAAATTTATTATCTGGAGAAGTGCTTATGTTAGTTACGGGGATATATTTATCAGCTGAACTATTAATTTGATTAACAAAGTAGTCATAATGAAATTGGATGGCTTCATCACTATTAATATCTAAATCACAATGACTATCAAACGTCTCTTTGAGGGAGAGTCGATATGCAGACCAATTAGCCTTATTGAAATTACGTTTTCTAACAATATATCTCTCGTCCTGATAAGTCATACCCATTTTAATAATAAGATGGTCGCTACCCAAATTTTCGTTAAATACCCTCCAATTAAAATTTATTGCCATATCTGATGATACAAATGTGATATCTGGAGACGATTTTTGTACAATACCATTACACAATTTTACTCGTGTGGCATCAGAATTGTTGAGCGAAATGAATCCGTTTTCTAATGAAGACTCAAATAATTGAGTACCTCTATTATCACATTTGTATGACCAGTTTGTATGATGACCATTAAAATCACCCGCTACAAGAGAATTTTTGGAAACTTGTGAAAATATATAATCCCAGTCTGATAAATTTGTATGTACTGATGATGGACAATAGAGGGATATGACAGACTTTAAATTTCTAAAATTAACTAAGTTTACTTTAACTATCTCTATGCCAGGATTAGTATTGTGTATTGTGCTTGAGTAGGCATGTATGGATTTGTGTATTAGTATTGCCACACCACCATAAGAATCATCTCTATCTTTTCTATAGATATTGTATCCCTGTAACTTAATTGGACAACTAGAATTTAACCATGTTTCACTTAAAATTCCTATATGGATTTTTTCCTGATTTAAAAATTCTTGAAAACCTACTAATTTCGGCTTTAAACTTTGTGAGTTCCACTGAATTATATTAATTTTGCTATCCATTAAACATACTCAATACCTTTTCTAATAGTTCTCCCTCTGTTAACATACTCATAACAAACTTTTTAATCTCTTCGAATACTATCTTAAGGCACCAAATAATTTTAGTGTCAAAATTTTCCTGATTAGTAACGATTTCACGAATTTTTGAAAATATAATCTTAAAATCTATTTTGTATTCACGTTTTTTTCCTGTTGTTTTTGAATTAGCTTCTTCTCTAACTGGTGTAAAGTCTTTTATCCATGCTATATCAGAAGCTGGAACGTTGTTACCTTCTTTAATATATTTTGTTGTTTTCTTACCCTTATTTAATTTTGTGTTGGATGCCTTTTCTATCACTTTGTCCATTTCTTCATCTTCCAATATATTTGCAGATTCTTTATTGACATTATTTCCTAGAACTACCACTTCACTGTATAACATTTGATTGTTGGGACTATATGGATTGCTCTGGTATTTATTGGTTTTATTTTCTGGATACATCTTATGTTCATGGTTTTCTCTTACGATAAATCCTAAAGCTTTTTTATAAGTCACATTTTCTTTCGACATGATAAAACGGATTCGCTTTTCCTTCAAATAAATCGGACAACATTTATCTAACGCCCAGTGGTCACCTTTACAATTTAAACATTTGTATTCTTTAGTCTCGCAATTAGGATGTTTCCCTCCACACTTGGGACATAATATTTGACTTCGCGGGCAATGGTTTTTAATATGCCCAAATTTCCAACACTTCGAGCACTGAGTCACGGGAAACGAAAAAGATTCAACTGGAAATCTGCATCCGTAAGCGTATACATATGATGGGATTTTATTACCTTTAAATCCAACACGAATCGATTCACTTTCTATCCATTTTCCTGTAGTATCTCTTCGTTTTAACCTTATGACTGATACTATCTCTTCTGAAGGTTCTAAAATCTCTAAAATTTCTTTAATTTCCAATCCTAAATCAATTCCTCTGATTAATCCATAAGAAATATTTATTTTATCTGTAAATTGAGTTCTGTATCCCAAATCTTTTAGTTTTTGACAATGTAGTAAGGTTTCTGCACTTTTTTCATTACATAACTGTATTAAAACTTTGTAAGGATTTTTAAATTTTATTCTTATAATATCGGAAATATTTTCAGATTTTAGTAATTTTGCGAGGGCCATTTGCTTAGGTAATATCTCTACCGACGTAATACTTATTTCAAATTTATTTTCTAAGATATTCCCATCTTCATTAAACTCATTCTGTTCTGTAGAAATACTTCTTCTTAAACGTTTTGACCCCTTCTTTGATACTATTGTGAACTTTTCTTCATCTATTTCATCACTTAATACACGAACTCTCTTTTCGGAGATTCTAGTAGTGTCAATATTTGTATTTGACGAAGCAAGTTGATTTTCTTGTTGCTTAAGTTCGTCCATTTCTTTTTGACATTCTCTGATGATTTCCGAATCACTTATTATATCCGAATCATCATCCGAATTATTATCGTTCATTTTTGTAATGTTTTTTCACATGTGGGTATTTCAAAAAAAAAAAAAAAACTTTACAATAACAAGTAATCGATTACGTGCGTTCGCTTCAAAACACAGCGAACGAATGTTAGAAACTATGAATTTATGTATTACACATTCTGTCTACACACACACACAATCTACAGTTAATTACGTTACTAAATTACTATAAAAGTAATCATTTGATTCGTTTATAATAACTTGCGTTGGCAATGACAACTTGTTTATGTTCGGAGGCAAATCCTTGACATAAATAATCTTCATTGTAATCTATTTAACGATACTCTCAATTTTAAGTATAACTTTTACTAATAGAAACTATACCCACACATTAAATACTTATATGCTTTTTTCATAAGCCACCACAGACATATGATCATTATTACGTGAATAATTTTCAAACAAGCAGAAATCATTTACGAAAGCTTCATCCCGGTCTTTCTTTACCTTTTATTGGTGAGTTTTAAATCTTAGAGTATATAATGTATATATTAGGTTCACGAATAGTTGCATACAAACATGATCTTAGGATCTCAGTTTCCCTATGATACTTATTAGTCTTTGCACTCAGTAGTCTGTGGTGATCTGAAATCTGGTAACACTGGTCAAAAGGTTTACTTGTTTATATAATTTTATAATTTTTAAAAATGATTCATAAATGGTGGCACAGCTTCGTACGAAAGCGAACAAAACCTATTCCTGAAGACAAAGCAGTGTTATGGAAACGCCGCCTTAGTATAGCATATGGGCTATTAGCTTGGAACGCGTTCGGGCTTATGATATACAGCATATACCAAGGAAAAGCTGATTGGGCTTATTACCATGGTCTTAAAACTGAAGAAGAGCGCAGTAAACCGCCCGGTAATGGTCTTTTTATAGTAATTGACGAATGTACCACTTATTGCTGGTTCTTATATCTATGTGAAAGATAGTACTTTTCATTACAGTAAAATTAAATAAATGCATTGATAATAATTTCTATGAGTTTTGTGTTCTATAAAAATATTTATTCACAGGTCTGGCTTGGGCCAATACACTGGGTATAAAAAATGCGAAAGTAGTAAGAATATCTGGATTTAAAAAAGTAGATGAATATGAAATTGTCGAAGGAGAAATGAAAAAAACAACAGTAACTTCTAATAATGAGGAACTCCAAGATTGAATTAGTAATGAAATACATGTTTGAAGAAACCATTGTAGTGTTGGACCACATGATTTTAAACTGATACATGAAGGTTGGAATTGTGCTTACCTTTTTATTGTATTAAAAACTCTAATTTTATTGTATTGCAGATTATACTTTGACTACAATAAACTGTAATTCAATTGTAATAAGTGCATCATCATACATTAATTATTTATAGTTCAGAAAAATGTTAAATAATATTTTTAATATGTATTTATTGAGCCTACTGAAATGAGTTGCATTTATCAAGTTAATAAATATGTAATAATTTGTATCGCTGCTTTTTTTTTTAAATATATTATAGTAGGTAAACGAACAAGTGAGTCACTCGGTGTTAAGTGATCATCACTGTCCATAGACACCAGCAACACCAGAGGAGTCGCAAGTGCATTGCCAGCCAGTGTTGGAGGGGAAGAGGAAGTGGGTAGGGGGAAGGAGGCAAGGAAAAGGAAGGAGAGTTGAGCCTCCGGAGCTCTCACTTACCGAATGAAACGCAACAATGCAAGCACTGTTACTTCACATCGGTTTTCTGTGATAGGGTGGTACTCCAGACGAGCCGACCCACTCATGCTGAAACCTTACTATCTTCAGTGTGGTTCTACCCCCTACAAAACTTAAAAAGAAAACTAGTTTGTGACATATTAATATGAGGCAACTAATAGAATGTTATATATTGTACACAACATATACCCTATAGCCCGAAATAAAGATAATGCTATATGTATTGTCTGAAAAATCGACTGCAAATTAGTATCAGTTTAATAAAAATTGCACTTTTTTTTTGTTATTCTAAATTAAATTTATTAAGTTGAATAAGGACATAATTAGCCATGTAATAAATTTTATGACCTGCATTTATATATAGAAAAAAAAGTCACCATTTACAAACCTTTATCTAGAGATAAGAATAAAAAGAAACAAAGATGTATACCCATGTCCAATCTCTTTCATCCTAAAATATTGCTCATAATGCAGTGTAGGGAGAAGTTTTATTTAATTTCATACACAACAGGAACTTCTAAACAGAAATATATCTATACTAATATTATAAAGCTAAAGAGTTTGTTTGTTTGGTTGAACGCGCTAATCTCAAGAACTACCGGTCCGATTTGAAAGTTTCTTTTAGTGTTAGATAGCTCATTTATCGAGGATGGCTATAGGCTACATATCATCACGTTAAAACCAATAGGAGCGGAGCACTAATGAAGAATGTCTCAAAATCGGGCTATTTTTAGAACATCCGCTACGTGTCAGTGTCAGTATTATATGCGTTGCCATGGTAACATGATAACATTCTATCGAAAATATTATTAGGGTTTATTTTGTGTTCCTGTTGAAAAGCTTATTCTACGTTATTTTTAATTCCAATAATTGATTATATGTAGTACTGATTATATGTAGTACGTTGCTATCGCAAACACTTTTAAAGTCTATTTTGTGCTGCTATTCTAAAAGGTTAGTAGTAATAATATTCGTCCATCAAGACAGGTGAAGGAATTAATCCATACTGCCAATTCTGAAGTTGTCAATATAAGTAGTTCTTATGTATTCTCTACCCAGTTTTCTTCTATGTCTAAATTAATGTAAAGGTATAAGCGTCAAATCTTCTATATAATATTTCATAAATTTTTATCTTCTTAATTTTCAAGACTACAGAATTCATGCTCCGTGGTATTATGTTTCATTCATTTCACTTATGCACAATAAACAAACTATATTAGATAAAACGCCACCAATTTAACACAATAAAGAGTCAAATAACACAAGATTATGAATAAAATATAAAATCCCCTACATGACAGACTGGAATCCCGCCAAAAACTCCTCAAAAAGTTTATTCTACGTTAGTTTGGTTCCCAATTATTGGTTTGTGATATATTACGTATTATAAGTACAAAGTGTATGTATATAATATTAAAATAAATACTTTATGATGAATACATAAAAATATCAACCTTTTTTTTTAATTCTGTCGATATGTCTGTTTGTTTATTTGTTCCGGGTAATCTCCGAAAGGACTGGAACTATTTGAAGAGTTTTTTTTCTTAGAAATGACTACGCTATTGACCTAGCAAGGTCTTAACAGTTTCAACGGACTACAAGTAATATTTGAACGGGAATTTTACAGGCAAATAACTAACTAATTAGCTGTTTTATTTTAAGCTAGTGGGTTCAGTAGGCGATACCCGCCCTGATAATAAGACTAACTATACCCAACTTTTCTCCAAGAGTCATTTTATATATTGGTAAAAACGGCATGAAGATGCGTTTTCGATCGTATCGCGAACATATATATAGACAGACGTCAACTGTGATGAACTGTTATCTGTGTATTCGTATGTGTGAAATTAACCAAAAATATGTTGTTCACTGTAAACATGCGCGTGTGGCGTACATTGTACTAGACTCCAAGAATAAATATAATTTAAAGTCATACGTTTATATGTGATTTAAATTATAGCAAGGTATATTAATAACTTGATTATATCAACAATGTGGACATATTATATTTATATAATAAAAGATTTAACACATATTGTTCAGTAATGTATAGCTTAATATTTTCATTACTTTTTTTATATAGTGTAAGTGAGCAGCACTGATATATAGATAGTAGTTTAAAGTTCCAGCTATGTGGCTGATGATAAATCACATCCCATTCGATACACTATTAGTATTCACATATATAATGTACATGTCACCTGTTGTAGATGATGTGCGTGTCATACTTACAAATATTTTTGAAAGAGTATTTTTGTTATCTACACATCTAATAACGATTTAAATTTATTTAATATATTCAAAAAGCGCGTGCGAAGCCGCAGGTAACAGCTAGTTTTTGATAAAGGTAGGAATTGTCTATATACATATATTAATCTAGTATATATATATTTTGTAGGTGGTAGAGCCACACTGAAGCTATATCTGGTTTCAGCATGAATGGGTCCGCTCGCTCAGGGTAGTACCATCTGACGCACAGACAACCAATGTGAATATTGAATAACAATGCTTGCATTTCGTTTTGTCAGAGTGTTGACTATCTCTCCTCTACCCCATCAACAACAGCTGGTAACACACTTGCAAATCCTTTGGTGCTGCTGATGTCTATGGACAGTGGTGATCACTTAACATCGGGTGACCCATTTGTTCTTTTGCCTCCTATGATATAAAAAATGAATTATGTCTAATTTAAAAATAATAAAAAATAGTCTCTATCGAACAAAGTTGAAAATATATTATCTTTGCAATATGATAAAGAGTGACAGAAATATAACCCAAGTGAAGCTTATTTATAAGGCAAATGTTTTGATAAATATAAAATTTCCATAAATAATAGTCAATTTACGCATTGATGTCTTTGCTAATAAATATACAACACATTAAATAATTTATACTTAATTCTTTATTCAGTATGTTAATTTCCACAGATTTTTTTAGTAAGGCACATTAGTTAATACTTGTTTAATAAACATATTTTCAATATATTGGTAAGTTTACTACTGTCCAAATTTGTTCATTTTAATTGTAACCATTAGACTCAACTTGAATTTTAAGAGTATTGTGTAATCCCGTGAAGCTGTAAAGACCTCACTTGGCCAATAGCATAGTCAGTTCGAAAAAAAATGTATAGTAAATTTTACTCTTGCAATTGATATTTAAAATGGTAAATCATGATTTTATTTAATTTCATTGTTGTCACTCTGTTGATGTTTCCATAATTTAAAAATTTACATATTTATGACCTGTGACAATTTACTCATCTTCTGTTAACCAAACATGTCACTTTATAATAAAGAAAACAGGGGTTTTACTACAAGAAAGTTAAATACGTATTGAATACTTGCTTTAAAAGGGTTATGTTTTAAATGCACCGCGCTCGCATCTTGCTCTAAAGAATCACTTTGGTTAGGTTACGTTTACCCCACTTGAAATATAAAAAGGTTAAACTTGCAAAAAAATGATAACAGGAACACTTGCCTCCCTAGGTTTTTATCACAACTCTAGTAATTTAACAATATTTGATATGTTTTTGAGTAAAATTACCTGTTCAACACAGTGTTAACATAATTTAGGAAACATGTTGATGGCTTATAAAATAAAACGTATTCTAAAGACCATTGTTTACACTTATGAGATAAAATTTAAAATTAAATATCAATGCCTCATCCACAAACTTGTAGGATTTCATGATCTCTTTGCAATGCAATATAAAAAATATATACTTGAACCAATCTAGTAGAATGTTATCTATACTAATATTATAAAGCTGAATCTTAACTAGTGGTCCAATTTGTAAAAATCTTTCAGTGTTAGATAGCTCATATATCAAGGAAAGCTATAGGCTATATATCATCATGCTAATACCAATGGGAATGGAACACCAATGAAGAGGGTTTCATAATCAGATTTTTTTTCCTTTGGAGAGTTTTTGCTGCATTTTAGTGTTAGCCCAAAGTAACTGTTCCATGCGAACGAAGTATTCCCACTGCTAGTGGTCAATAAAACTTTAATATATTGTTAATTAACCAGTGCATCACTAAAATTCATACATGATTTCAAATAATATTATTTTTATAGTAAAACAATACACTTAAAAGTTATCTAGTTATACAACATGGAAATAAACAAAGTGATACTATGACTTCAGTATTATATACCTAGCATGTAACATCACAGATCAATAAGGCAATTTTTTAGGAATATTAACAATTTGAGTGTGTATGATATGTTAGAGCATGTCCTGCATGCCTTCTTCGTTCAATCTCTTGCAATAGTGCAGACCTGAAAATTGTAAAATTTTATATTTGTTTATGAGTAAATCCTGAGAAATGCTTGTGGAAGCCTACATTATAGTTTAAAACTAGCTTCAGCCCGCGCCTACGTGCGTGTGGAATAGTTACTTTAGGCTAACAGTAACATGTAGTGGAAGCCTTGAAGCAGAAAAAGAAACTCTATTTTGTGACATTTTTCTTGATGCTCCGCTCCTATTGATCTTAGCGTGATGATTTATAGCCTATAGCTTTCCTTGATAAAATGAGCTATCTAACTGAAGAACTTTTCAAATCGGATCAGTACTTCCTAAGATTAGCACGTTCAACCACACAAAGAAACGCCCCTCCAGCTTTATAATAGTACAGATGCAAAATTACAATAGATATAATAATTTAATACCATTTTTCTTCAGATTTCCAAATGAAGGTTTTCGAATTCATGCGTCATTCAGGTTTATTTTGGTAAAAACTATTATTAATTTTGAATTTGTTAAGAATATTAAAGAAGTAATTACCTATAACGTTCATACTTCATTACAATTAATTGCAGTTCTTGTTTATAAAGTCGAGTCAACATATCAGAGTAACAGTCTAATTCACTTAGCCGGAACATATTCCAACGTAACTTGTGGTCGAGTTCTTGATCAGCTGAAAACAATTCTCTTGAATTTAGTTTGCAATTCAACCAATTATTAATTTTACCCAATAAAAATCCCTCTGTACTAATAAAATAATAGTTTTAATTGTAGAAACTAAATGGTAAGAATAGATTATATATAGAATAGTTTACTCTGTAACAAGCTAATGGTTTTCCAATTCGAAATTGTTTGAGAATCAATTTTATTTTCCTTTTACTTTGCCATACTTTTTTCCGACTACTGTTAAAATCGTTACTGAAAATGGTCAATGTAACTCGAAAAATATTGGTTACAATCCATTTTATTAATAATCCATTATCCATTTTTTATTATACACTAACGAAACTGTATAACTTCCTTTTTGTTAATGACATAAATATATACAATATATTGATGAACATAAAAATCATTTACCACACGATTAACCTTCTACAGTACTCATATAAAAGCTATTGAGAATTAGTTTGTCAAAAACATTTATATGTTAAATTCTCAGGCCTTTGAAACTCGTAAATCATTGTCACCTTTTTAATTGATATATTGAGGGATATCCATTTAATTATGAATTTTCGGAAATTCGAATATTACAAAAAATAATTTACCTTTAGAATAAACAATGAGCCAATGAGGTATCTCTTCCAGCAAGTAGGGTGGTACAAGTGCGGGTACGTATGGACTGACTAAATAACAGCCACCAACTAAACATGGATGTGCGTAGGTCGTCTGATGTGTTATTTCGCTAAAATATATAATTAATGTTTTATTAGAGGTTATAATTCAATCTCACTTAAATTTAGTAATTTTTATAATCCATACTTGTAAAACAGTACTTAATTACAATTTTTATATAATAATTTAGCTTTTGACTATGAACATAATCAGAGAGTAGGTAATTAGACATTCATAACCAATACATATGGTTGCACTATATATATATATATATATATATATAAAGCTATTTTATTGAAAATTGGCCTTCAAGTAATTTGTAAGTTTAGATATGTTGAGTACACTTGATTTATTATGTTTAGTAGGAACAAATTTTTTTTTTACTCTTATTGTATTAATTATTAATCAAAGAGTGTAAGTGTAGTGTAAATAAACGGTTAAGGTCTAAATGTAATTGAATTCTTTTATTATGAAACAAATAGTTGATACCCAAGATCAATTAAAAAGTTGTAATCAAATAATTTGCATAAGTTAATAAATAAAGTTCCATAATTTTTCTCTCCCTGTCACACTGTTTACTAGATGGAAACTATCGAATCTATGTGATATTTGAAATAACATTCGGTATTTAAATTAATTAATTTGGTGCCATCCTTTATAAGATTTTACGATCGCCCATCAGTATGTTGTCATTTGTAGTGTCCGCATTGTGATGATCTCACACCTTCTTTGTCATATAAAATTAAATCTCACTTGAAGTAATAAACACCGTGGTGCGGTGTCGAAACCCTTTGCCATGGTTGAGGCACGCTCTCCAAAGGATGAGTCCAGTGCGTAGTCTGTGTGTTATGGTCCATGTAATATCGTCGTCCACGTAATGTCCTATCTGCAGACCAGCCCGGTGGTAGAGGCAGATCACATTCATCTGAACCTGCATATTAATTTTTTAAATTCTAATATGGATTTCAATTATTTTTCTTTTTAATTACTGGTAACCCAGTCCTCTTTATAAGCTATTAATGCCATTGTCATGTGATAAATTAATCTCTTCTGCTTTATACGATTCTTTTTCTTCTATTCTTCTTCTTATATGTTCCAGGCTTATAATAATGACTAATCTTGAAGATTAATATGTAATGACGGATTTGGGTGCGAAAAGGGAAAAGGTAGACCAAGTTGTATCAATGACACGATAATGAAATGAATATTCGTTGTTTCGTGTCATGTTTTTGAGTAATGTGAATTATTCTCTAATGTTCGCACGTTACGATATTACCATGGGATCACTGTCATAGTCAAAAAAATACTAATGGATAATGAACAGCAGATAACTTCAGTAATTTGATATCCATAGCAACATTATTCATTGTTGTAAAATGACCACCTTATTTTTAGTCTCCAAACACTCCTATAATGGTATATGAGTGTGAAAACATATATCACCTACATCTTTCAAGTGTTGAATCTTCCTCAACTTGTTAATAATATTATCAATTAAAATTAGTAAGTGGAAAATACCGAAACATTCTTTAGTTCAAGAAAAGGTTGAAAAAATGCTCGATATTACATTAACACTACTCTGGTCTAAACCATCTGTCCACACCAACAAAATATTTTGTTCCTTAGTATCATACAATACAATATATAAAAAACAGACGAAAGTAAAGTTGTACATACCTGGATTATTAGATATGATGGTGCTTCCATGTGTTTTATTGTGGTATGGAAGTGCAGATGTGTTCATATAATTAGAATATATAGGTGATGATTGACTAACAGTTGTGTATGCTAAAACATAATGAAAGTTATTATAATCTATTAAAATCAATAAAGAGATATCAAAACTTGTAAACTATTTCAAGGTATGTGAATTAGATATACAGTACTTGATACCTGTAGTAGGTAGGTAGAGATATGTACTCAACTGGATCGGAACTACGACGCACACGTTGACGAGGTGACTCTCTTTCAGATTGACGCATTTTGGGATTAATAATTGTGTATCTTATAGTCTTGAAGCATAATAATAAGTCACCATTTATAATTTGCGACCCTGATATTCAATCCAGTCCCAACAGGCGTAACTGATTGCTACACCCTGGCCTCATCTCAATATATAAGCTCATACAATAAGAGCACAGCATGCTTAGTCATATATGAACAACGTTTATTCTTCACCAGGTTTCTTCATCACATAAACAGAATAATTAATTACTTACGTTCAGTACAATTATGAAGACGAATGGAATGTGGAGATGGTGGATGCAATCTAGGCGTTAGAGACATATTAGATGATAATCTAGGGATACTGGACTCTCGTGATGCATATTGCTGTTGTTTCTGTTGTTGTACCTACATAATACATAAATTATCTATAAAAATCCAATAAGTAATAATTATTGTATTTTCACTACTTGAAAATATACCTGTCACTAATGTGACAGTGACTAATAAATATACTTAGAAACAGTGCTAACTGTTGAGATATAGAAAACTAACTGAATATGAATTGGCTAATGAAACGACAAAACATAATCAGTATAATAGAACAGTGACTTTCTTTATCATGTTTATTACAATTAAAAAAGGCTTGAATTCCTTTACACCAGTGTTTGCCAACGTAAGGCCCACGCCCCACAGGGGGAAATTTAGAAATGGACTCGACATGACTTTAACCCTTTCACTTCGGGTTATTTAAATGCAATGCTAGATATTGGTAACAAATTTAACGAAAAAGGCAATGTCTTAAAAAAAATGCTGTAAATAATTATTAGGTATAATTTAGTTTGACGTTACATATAAACTGGGTAATTAGAGTCCTCAAGTAAGTTTTTCATTGTATGTTTTGAAATTTAACTTAGGATATTTTGATAACAAGTTCATAGTGATTTCTTCCTAAAACTTATCATTTATATTTCCTAAAGGAACATAACAATTTTAAAAGGTTAAAAATTATGTATGGTGTGGGGGGCATACAAATTTTAGAAATGTTATGGTGGGGCATGGCCTAAAAAGGTTGGGAAACACTACTTTACACTATTATTGTACTTCCATTGTAAGTAACAATAAAATATGTACCACTGATAAACAAAAGCTCTGTAGTAAAAATTAATTACTTTAAAGAAACCTACTAATAAGACTTTTACATAGACCCTACATGCATTTTAAATAGTATTACTATAAAATTATTTAATTTAATAATGAAAAATTTTAATAAAATATAAACTTGTGAAGTTAGACAGACCTGTTGTTGATTCTGATATATAGGATCTTCTTGCTGTTGCTGCCTGTAATATCTATAGCTTGTCTGTCGGCTGAATGAATCATCTATCTCATGAAGAGTCGAATGTGATGCCTATATAATATATGAATCAGATGAAAATGTTGTGTGATTGACTAAATAAATGTTTTAAGTTATATGTAACATGGTTTAATGGAACAAAATATTAAAATATAAGCACCCGTCACCTCCACATTAATAAAGGAATAGTTGATTATACTACTTATACTTTTATCTGTATTTATCAGATAAATAAAACAAGAAAAAGATTTTTTTTTCGAATTTGTTTCTCACAGGCCTAATTTGGAATTGACAATATAAAGGGAGAGAGGGTCCTTGTAATTCGGTACGATTCACTACTCACTCCCTTGAAATGTTGCATGAGCATAATATAAACATCATGAGATTTGTCAGTCATGATTTAAATAAACGTCAACAAGTCATTTTCAGTTTCAAAATGATTATTAAAGTCAATTTTAGAGTTCAAAACAGGATTATTAAATGTATTACACTGAAAGTAAGTATTAGAGGCACTTATTCCCATTAAGTTCTGATATAGGACAACTTTTAGGTGATAATATTGTCTTTTAGTTACAACGGCATTTGAGAAATCTCACATACAGTCTTTTGTTTTACTTTATATGTTGCTGAACTAAAAGTGGTGTGGTGCCACAATACAATATTTCGTCATAGTGAAACCGATATCAGCTATACCAAATTATAACATTTTAATTCTATGTTTATGATATGACTGATTATAGTTGTGTACTCTATGACAGAGTGTTGTTAATAAAGATATCATAATATTTGATATTGAATTTATCAGTGTAAATATTCTGGTCAGAAATGTTTTTATGCAAACAATTTACATATTCATTTACCGCATTCGATTCCAAATGATACTGGGAATTGTAATTATTTAAAGTGCTTGCAGTTTCACTACTTGTAGACAGGCTGGCGAACCTAGGAAGTATAAAATATTACATTATTATAAAGTATAGAGTTACATTATTGTTTGCAACACATTCTCCTTGTCAATTTTATATACCTGTGAGCTAAATTTGGTACTGACTCACTCGGCGTATATTTCCCCGCATGGCCGCTCATAGTCTGTGCTTTGCCAAATTTATTTTCATGATTTTGTGAAATACCGTCGCTAGCACCAAAGGGCTGGCTGCGAGGTCTTTTATTATGTCCTGTTGTCCAAACATTTATAACTAAAAAAGAATTATTCTTGATATACTTACTGCAGCAAACTAACATTATATATAACATATTTTGCAACATGTATACACGTCCAAATAACAACAAAAAACTTTATGAAATCTATTGTACCGACTTGGTAAATCTGGAGGTGTGTCTTTCTTTATATACTTGCCGACAACACCTTCGTTTATAGCTTTTTGTCCTTTTCGTGAAATCATTGTAACAAGTTGTAACAATAAACATTTAGTTGTTTAAAATTTGTAAACTAAACCATCAGCAACAATCACGGCAACAATCAAATAAAAGTAATAACTAGGGATGATTGATATCCATCGATGTTGAATAAACATAGATGTTTATCTGGAAAACATTGATGTTCTGATTTCCATAACATCGATATATTGATTATTTGGGTATAAAACATCGACATGTTAATAGATTATTTTGGGTCACCTAGCGTTGTATGTACTAGCTAAGGACTAGATAACTATGAAGTTTAACTACTTCACACTAGATAATACTGATCAACGTAATCGAAATCAGCCGTACAAATAGTTACGTTTTTGCATTTTCTAAGGAAAAACTGGACAAGGACAACTTTAGAAAGGCTTTTTTCGCTATGTATTATTGTAATGTATCGATATTTAATATATAGTATCGTATCCCTAAAATATAAATAGTTTGGCTACAGAATACCAATACAACATGAACCATAGATTTAAACGCGATTCTAAGTAGTATCCCTGTCCTTCGTTTACTGTTTTTGCTGTGGTTCGTATCGATCTGCGTTCCCACTACTCTACTGTGCACTAGTTAAAAAAAAACCCAGGATTATTGATAAAAACCTGCAAGAAACTCGATTTAGTTAATCTAATAAAAATAAATTAAAATGCTACATTCGTTAATTGTAGAAGCACACAGAGGGGTGTATTAACAGATGTCACCATTGTTTTTACATTAATTCTGGTTCTTGATATTCTATAAATATAAATAAATATATAGAAACCAGAGACAAAATGAAAATAATAAGAACTGTCTACATCTCCGCCAGGAGTAATTATATTCTGAGGTCTACATGCACAACTGTGTGTGAGTGTATGACTCACAGAATACGTAGTATCCTCAGGCTGTGTGGTGCCGGCAGAGTAGAATAGCACCACCCCATATCTTCCCGTGGGTATCGTAAAAGGCGATTAAGGGAGTGTGAGATAGTACTGACCCCTTGTATTTTCTCACCGGAATACTGCACCATCTGTCCGAGTCCTTCTCTGGTCGTAACGGTCCCCGTTCCACTGGGTCCAGAAGAACAAGGACGAGTATGTGCACCTGTGTTTGCGCGTACACTTGTGCACCTTAATATATCCTGCGCATCTGACCGCTTCTACTACTGGACTCCGAGTACGCAAAAGTCCTGTGGCGATAGGTAAAGGTAGAGAGGTCTAGC
>JACEII010000006.1:403371-426687 GCA_014332785.1 Antheraea mylitta
CGAGGCACATGTGAAGCTATATTCTCTGTGCGTCAACTGCAAGAAAAAAGCAGAGAACAGGATCGTCAGCTGTACCTTTGCTTTGTTGACCTGGAGAAGGCTTTCGATAGCGTACCTCGGGAAGCTCTATGGTTGGTGCTAGGTAAGCTCGGGTGCACAGAAAAGTTTGTGAGACTTCTCAGACTCCTGCATGATAACATGCAATGCTGCATTGCCGTTGACGGTGAACAGACAGACTTCTTCCCCGTTACCTGTGGGGTGAAGCAAGGATGCGTCTTAGCACCTACTCTGTTCGCCTTATACTTTGCGGTAGTAGTAAGAGAAGTCTTAGAAACTGTTTCTCAAGGAGTTCGCATCCGCTTCCGCACAGACGGCAGTCTTTTCAACTTGGCTAGACTTAAGGCTCGCACTAAAGTCTCATACGCCTTGATCACTGAGATCATGTATGCTGATGACTTGTGCTTCTTAGCAGAATCCCCAGACGGCCTGCAGCAGCTGATGTCCGCATTCCACCAAGCCTGTCGTAAGTTTGGCCTGAAGATCAGTGTCAATAAGACGGAGGTGATGTCCCTGGACATACACGGTCACGAGACACTGACCATAAAACTTGGTGAGGATGTCCTGAAGCAGGTGGATAAATTTCGCTATCTGGGGAACACTGTAACATCTAAGTGTGACCTTGATGCTGAGATCAATAGCAGGGTGGGTGCTGCAGCTGTGGCATTTGGTAAGCTATGTTCCAAGGTCTTCTGCTCGCATGATCTTAAGCTAGCCACGAAAATATCTGTTTACATGGCAATCGTGCTGCCAAACCTCCTATATTCCTCTGAGACGTGGTGTGTATACCGCCGCCACATTCACACTCTGGATCGCTTCCACCTTAAATGCCTTCGTACCATCATGAAGATCAGATGGTCCGACAAAGTGCGAAATACTGAAGTTTTGCGACGAGCCAATGTTGGTGGCATTGAAGCTTATTTAATGCGTCGACAGCTTCGGTGGTGCGGTCATGTATCTCGTATGACGGAGGAGAGAGTGGCGAAGCGCATCTTCTATTCTGAACTGGTGGAGGGCAAGCGGAATCCCGGTGGTCCCCTCCTCCGGTACAAGGATGTCCAAAAGCGTCATATGAAGAGATGCAATATAGAGCCCTCTTGTTGGGAAAGTTTGGCAGCACAACGGCCAGAATGGCGCAGGATGGTAAACAGCCAAGTACGCGAGTTCGAGGCTCAGCGTAAAGCTGACCTTGATACCAAACGCGACCAGTTAAAGGCTCGCCCTCCTGCTGCCATAACATATCATTTTGAGAACGGCGTACTCACGTGTCCTCAATGTTCACGAAGTTTCGCCACGAAGATAGGCTACATAAGCCATCTTCGAGCACACCAGCGCCGCTTATAAGTTTAGTGGTCAAAGTGGTCGCCATGGCCGAAACCGGTCGGACCAATCATCATCAGTATCCTCTAGGGCTGTTGATATTTATAAAAATATCAATATCGGGCCTCGATATATTGCAAAAAAATATCGATAGTTCGATATATCTTTAGCTTTATTAAAAAAATGTAAATCAGCTTAACATTGATTTATAGTTTTTAATCCAGTATATTTGTACAATTTATACCATAAATGTTTTAAAATATAACAGTACAGTTCTAAGAGCCATTTACACAAATGTTATTCAATCATATTGATAATCGTCATCATTATTGTTTTTTTCTAAATATGATAATTATGTGTACCAAAATTTAGTCCATCAGTTACCAAGTTTTTTAAGTAGCGGTAGTCTACTAGTTTCACTAGTGGAGTAACATTTCGATGTCTTCGGGTTTGAACCCCGGCATGTAATAACGAATTTTACAAAAACCGCGTACATTTACTCATTTAAATTGGTAACAGTATAGTCTGACGGTGAAGGAAAACCCCGTGAGAAAACATAATTCTGAGAAATGTTCTTTTAGTATTACTATATGTGGGAAAACATACAATTGTGGCTCTCTCAGAGTTTTAAATCGCTAATACGTCGTGGGCTGGTGTGGTGATTTGTCCATACCTTCTTTCGAGAAGAGGCCTATGGCTCTGCAGTAGGTCTCTTATACGCTGATAATGATGAATATTTTTCAGTAAGAGATTTTTAAAAAACTATTTATTTCATATGTTCACCTGTTTCACTAGGTACTAAGATTATTATTACCAGCATGCTTTGAATTCCGGTACCTCGGTTTATTGATTCAAAACGCGGCAGTGTAGACAATAACGGAAGGAATACGATAGATGCAGGATGCACGAAATGGTGAAAGATGTTTAGGGTATCATGCGATAGGGCCCGGGAGGTAGATCCGCGAAGTGGCCTTCTTCGCCAAAGAAGAGCAGCGGGAGGGTCAAGGCGTAATGCCCATCTGCTCCCAAAACCGTAGCCGAACCTGAGAGGATGGGGCGGGTGCCCCATTGGGGCCCCATGGGTCGTTTTCGTTGTTATACTATAGTAGGGTGAAGCACAACGTTCTCTCGCCAGGCTGCCGCAGGGGCAGTTTTTCAGGTTTGATAGCAATCTCTACCCCTGGCTGCCCCTACAATGTGGCGGACGGTACACCGTGGGGTTTTAGTCCGTGGAAGTCGAACATAACACACTCTCTTCACCGGGAGGATGGCGTATCTATAAAGGGTTTCCCGACGTTAATAATGAAAAAAAAATCGTGCGATCCACAAATGTCCTTAAACTCATGGGGAAGGCGTATAAAACTATTATAAGACATAGTCACACTGCATACATCTGAGTGCTGGATAGCTATTATTCAACCTAAGGCTAAAAAAATGATGATGAATAAAAAAAATATCGACCACCGATATCCACATTTTAATATCGAAATATCTATATATCGCTAAAAAAGATTACTAAAAAATATCGATATTTTAATATAAAAATACCGATATTTCGATATTTTATCAGTAGTCCTAATATACTCTAAGTAGTCTGTGGTCATAGACCATATCACAGAGACAGACTATTAGTTAGGGATGTGAGATTAATGGAAAAATCGATTATTTAGGAATCGATTTTTATTTTTTCAATTATAATCAATTTGTCAAAAATCGATTTTATTGAAAATAAATAATTGATTTCTGGAAAAATCGATTTTTATAATATTTAAAAATAGTCATGCTTTCCATATTCCTATAATAAACCTAAAGATTCAAAATAACAATTTATAAGATTAAGAATCCAATAAAATGATACGCATCAAAAATAACCAGTTCAAAACAAAATAAAAGTGAATGTTCCTTTAAACTTTTAAGGTAAAGAATATAGAAACTAAATACCATAGAACTTTTCTGTACTATTAAACATTATATCGTAATAAAAGTGAAATGATCCTAACAAAATGGCAATATTATTAATTCTAACTTTAAAATTCAAAACAATGAAGTTCTCTTTTAAATTTTCATATTATTTATAGTGTGATTGACAAAAATAAAATTGAATATTTGTTTATTGAATAATTTCAATAATAATTTATAGTTTTGTAAACTTATCGATGTCGAGTTTGTCATAAGACATTTTTAGTGAACATGTTGCAGTACATTCACTGTACGCGCATGACAGACCTTTTTAGTTTTATTGAAAATTTTTAATTTTAGAATCTTAGAGCGGTATTTGACTGTCATAAGAACCACAACAATCATTATAAGATATAGTAACTCATGTTACTTGTAAGGCAGTGGGATGTTTTCATTCTATGTTCTTTTTTAATTTGTAGTTTCACTTCAAAATTTTTAATTCTATCGAACAGAACATCTATATTACTGTGGTATTATTCTTTTTCGTTATAAAATACTTTCGCCAGCCCTTTTAGGTGTTTTGTGACTAGAAAACATTTTAAATTCTTACAAATATATTATCTCACTATGCTCACTCTTCAATTGTAAATAATAATGAACTTATTTTGAGTTTTTTTCATCCGTCGCATAGATGTTTATGAAAATCGATGTAAATGCGTAATTTATATAATCTATTTAAAAAAAATCGATTAATATGAATATAAACATCGTCAATAAAAATCAATTATAATAAAATAATAATCGATTTAAATAAAAATCGATTATTTTTTAACATCCCTACTATTAGTCGTGCAGGCTAATAGCAAGATTGTCTCTTCGATATATTGGAGATACAGGATTCATTTACTAAGACTTGTATTTCTAAAATTTTGAGATGGATGATGATGGTAGTTGTGATTTACGTGTAAGTATTGGCTTGATATCCATGAGGTTGCAGACGCAGGTGTCATGGCTTTGTTGTATGTATATCTAAATAAAAAAATACAGATGATGCGTATGTTTACAGAAATGTTTGTCAGATGGCCCCATGGATACTGACGAAGGGCCACTGATCAATGAAAATTCAAATGGTTTATCGCATCTACTAACGGAGGGAGAGTTTAATAGCGTGGATGCAGGTGTGGTTGATGAATCGTCAATATCCAACCAAGGCTTTTTAAATGCTGTTGAACTATCAGCCGGCAGCGTCGGCGATTACCTTGAAAATAATACGACTGGGTTTAATGGAGATTCTTTTGACGTTGGAGATAATGCTGTTACATTTCCTAGTGTTGCACTTGCTAATGAATTGGCTGACGGAGACTCTCTTCTAAGTGATGCTCCTACTTTCAAATACTCCGAAACAAGCACAGATCCTACAGAGAAGGTCACTGTAGATACGGATTGTGAACATACTAATGACAACTCTATAACAGATCCTACATCCTGTCCTACACAAAACGAGGAAATGACTGATTCAGAGATAACACATAATATTAATGAAATTGATGAACAAAAGCCTTCAAAAGAGAGTGAAACGGAAAATAAAGAGTTATCAAATGAAAATGCTAAGGTATAATATCTTTATAATATTGAAATAGGTATACAAATACCAGTATCATTTTATTTATATAAGCCTGTGCTTTTTGTAGTATATGTGCATACAATTTCTATGCAATAATTATCTTTTAGTCTTTTTTATAAGTATGTAAAAGAATAACTAACTGACAGAGAAATGACTCTTTTTGGTACTTACATTTTAACACCACTATGTGTACAGACAGTTGACGCTGCCGGTTCACACTGTCTTTTTGCGTAACTCTAAGCCGAGATTAAGCTGTTTAAATATACTCTACATTGAGACAGGTTGATATGAATTGCCATCAGATTATTGGTAATTTTGTATATTAGCAACTTATGATTTTTGAGTTAAAACAAAACAGTTTCATCTCAGTTCAGTTAGATTAGACTTGCAAAACAAAGAAAGGCCAAGCCGGCAGAGGACAGCGAGTGCAGTGGCATTAATACATAAGTACCCTCTTTATTTATCACTACCCTGCCCATGATTTGTCTGTATAGTAATAGTTATTTTGGGCTAACACTAACAAGCAGCGGAAGCTCTCAAGAGGAAAAAGATTCCTGATTTTTACACATTTCTCATTGGTGCTCTGCTCCTATTGGTTTTAGCGTGTATATATATAACCTTTCTTGATAAATGAACTGTATAACACTAAAAGATTATTTTAAATCAGACTCCTAGTTCCTGAGTTTACCCCCTCAAACATCACAAACTTTACCTCTTTATAATATTAGTATAGATGATAGGGAATAAATTTCCAAAATCCCTTTAGTGGTCACTTAGTGTATTAGTGTTAAAGAATGTTCATGCAAATTTTCATGGCCCTAGCTTCAGTATATTAGGCTGTGTATTATTTCAGTCGGTCAGTTATTCCTCTATATATTTAATAATAGGATATAATTCTAGAGTCTAGCCATAATCTCAACTAATATTGAGTGATCAATGTGCTCTTAGATGGTAGTGTATCAAGTCCAAAAGTGCTAATAGAGCCCACAATAGTTATCTTAAATTATTTCTGATACTTTAGTATATTCTTATAGAGGAACTTGTGTTTGTAAGTTTTTTTAATAATCTCTCCATTAAAAACACACTGATTCTCTTTAGTGGATTTTGTTTTGGAATTAGTCAACACACTTCCTGGTATGCTATTGATTTTCAACTTTACATGGAATTGAATGATAATGTAAAGTGATTAGAAGCAAAAAATTTATTTCTCATAAAATCAGATGAAGAGAAATAGAAATAAATCTGAAATTTGTCATAATATTTTACAAAAGATTAAAATTTAGAAGAAATATGATTTTTACTTTGTATTTAAAATAGTGATTTTTTTTTTGTATCATTACTAAACCTTATCAATATATGTTGGATTTAAGCTTAAAGGCAAAAGAATTATTCTACTGCTTGTATTACAAAGAAGTTTGTATTTCAACTTGCTTATATTAATATACTTTACAGGTTGGTAGTGCAGAAGAAACTGAGGTTGTATCTGAAGATGAACTTCCCGAAGTTCAAAAACCAAGTATCAAAGATGCAGAGAATGTATCCGATGATGAATTACCTGGACCTAAGCCTGCAGAACTTCCAGCTGATACTGAGGTTATGTGTAATTCCTCAAAGTTTTCCTAGTGTTAATTTGAGTTATCAGGTATCTAAATGCCTTCATAAAATTTAGTAAAAAGTTATCTAACTTATCTCTGTTTATTTAGGTTGTATCAGAAGATGAATTGCCAGCATCAAAGAAAGAAATAAAATCAAGAAAACGAAAACCTGAAGAAGTAGGAGATGGGTACGATCCAGGATCGCCAACTTCAGAAAATGAGTTGTCTAATAAAAAACAAGCTCTTGCTAAGGTAAATATAAAATTATAATATATGAAAGTTAATATATAAATAATGTATTCCTTAGGTGAAAGAGATGAAAATTAATTCTAAACATTATTACAGAGAAAAGAAGGGTTTTTTTTAAATAATACCTAATGTGTTATTGTTTTCATGTCAGGTTTGTGTTTTTTTAGAATGGCGACAGTAAACCAGTACCTTCTGAGAAGCGATTATCTGTTGATGAGAAACAAAAAAAGAAAACATTACCTGAACTAGACAAATACTGGAAGGTAGTAAATGATGATCCAACTGACTTCACTGGATGGACATACCTCCTGCAATATGTAGATCAAGAGGTGAACTATTTTTTTTTTAATATGGATAGCAATCGGCTCTGGCTTTGCATGGGAACATTGTGTTTATTAATATTAATTTGGTATTGTAAGTGCTCAAGTGATTTAGGCACATGTTACTAACTAATCCACTTTTTGTTATATTGATTTACATTAAATTCCTAGTATAAGCAGTATGCATAATTAGAATCGGTTGAGTACCTTAAGCGCTTGCTAAGTACTAAGTCAATAGTGTAGTCAGTTTGAGAAAAAAAAATGAGATCAAAATTGGTATAAAAGATTTAGATTTTGGTTACAACAACTTGGTAAATTGACCCGTTACTCTTTATTAAATGATGTATAGAAGATATATGTTTCTTTTGATATGTTTGTATAATACATCTTCGGGAAGAAATAAATACACATAAAGATGGGGATAAGAAAACATTTTATTCTATTGCATTTTTAAATTTAAAAATATGATGAAAACCATTGCTAATTTCATTGATTTATGAATCAAGGGAAACTGAATCAGAATGTTGATTTGCAAGGGCCAACTGATATTTTTTTTTATCATTTTAAATGTTAATGTAAATATTTTCACAACATTTTGTTTAATTAATATAACATTTTTAACAGAGCGATGTGGAGGCAGCTCGTGAGGCATACGACGCTTTCTTGTCTCACTATCCATATTGCTATGGATACTGGAGAAAATATGCAGATTATGAAAAACGTAAAGGAAGTAAAAAGAAGTGTTTAGAGGTAAGTACATACAATATATAACTTATTCTATTAATAAGCTGAAAATTGGTAAGGTTTTAATTAAGTGCAAGTATGATGAAGTTGTAAAAAAAAGTCTTAACAATTGGATTTTAAAATGTTTTAGACATAACTGGTATTTTGCAATTATTTTTTTCCCAGCAGTGCGCCGAGGTCCACGACGTTCCTTTGCCGAAGTCGTCGCTGGGGAGTTATTATCGACGCTTAAATTTATTAATATTTATTAATTTAATGTGTTGTATATTTTTTTATCCTAGTGCATATATTATTATATTTTGTATACGCATGATGTATTGTAATAATTTTAATGTAAACTATTTAACTAAGTACGTAAAGAGTGATAGATATTATTAAGTTATATAATTAATAATCCATGATAGCATGGAGTGCAGAAGATCTCGATGCTTAGCCATTGAGTGGCGTTAGGATGTGAAGAATGCAGCGAGTTCAACGAGCACCATCACGCCGATTACGAACAGGTGTAATATACCCAGCAAACATTTTTTTACATGAAATAAAAAGACAAGTTTGATGTTGTGTAATTCGTTCGTCGGTTTAAGTTTTTGCAACGCAACATCTTACTTGCGACATACAAAATTGAATAAGATATGCTATTGAATATTCCCTTGCTTTCATAGTGTTGTCGTTTACGGAACACAACAACGCTCGGCAGTACTCGGGTAAGCATGGAACAGACCAACGTCATTTTTAAATTTCAGGTGTTGGAAAGAGGATTGAAAGCTATACCATTATCTGTGGATCTCTGGATACATTATTTGAATCATATAAAAGCTACAAGAACAGAAGATTATACGTATATTAGAACTCAGTATGAAAGAGCTATAGGTGGGTATTATTTTTCATATATTTGGAATTTGATCACAATCTCACCAGATATGTTGACGTGGTTCAAGATGGTAAGCATGCTAGACCTAGGAGACTGGCTCCCAGCTGCAATTGGCAGAATACATCTACAGTTGCTTGACTACAGATTTTCTACTAGAGGGGAAAGGTAGCAGGCGGTGGGTTTGAAAAATTCTTACCATCGGGCTATGGTTTCGTCACGGTATTTTCCTTCTCCTAAAACACAAAATGTCAGTTTCGAATCTACATTTTTTTCAAACCAGGCCTACGAAACTTGGTAGTGGTGCCCTTCTGTACCGGATTGGTTATTACGTTTTCAAGAAAAAAATTCACACAATTGCAGTACATAGACGTCAGACGTTGACTCGGTAAAACTCAAATTGGCATCTCGAGTCTACAAGTTCACTTATGGTGTGGACCTATGTGTGGCCTTTTCTTACAAGTTGACGCGGCGACGATGAGCTAACCAAGCTTCCATATATTAGGCACTTTATAGCGCAAGTTTTTTCATTTTTAATCATATTATATTATGATTTTGTCGCCCCCAGAAACTGCCGGGGCCGCAAAATGTTTAAAAACTTTCTATTATCCCTTTAATAGTGTCTTGAGACTGACTAACAGATAATGACAGATTAAACTGGTATATCTAGAAATATATACTTTTGCATTAAGAAATTAATTTCAAAAATTATTACCAAAGAGTGCTAGAAATAGGATATTTTGTTAGGAATTGTGAATGGGAAACCCCATTAGCACGCATTTAATTGGCATATTAATTTTTCAGAGGCCTGCGGCTTGGAATTTCGTTCCGATCGTCTTTGGGAGTCTTATATTAAATGGGAAGCGGAAAATGGGTCTGCGCTAAACGTAACGAATATTTACGATCGTCTACTTGCCACGCCCACACTAGGATACACTTCGCATTTCGATAAGTTCGTTTTAACAGTTATTAGTTTATTTACCTTTTATTATCATAATTTATTTGCATTTAGTATACATTTTAATAATATATAATGGGCTTAATATATCTTTATAACTAAAGTTCATAAAATAAGAAGTATGGGAATTCTCGTAGCATATATGTATATTTTTACCGTGTTCATTGAAGAGTGTAGTTCCATTGGAAGCCTGACTTCTGAGAAACAGGTGAAGCCGAAAGTTAATTTCGAATTGGTAACATAATAACATCCTGTTGTGGTAAATTAAATACAAAAAATAAAATTATGTCATTAAAATATGACTTTATAAATATAAAGTCATATTCCAAGATATTTTTTTTCACTCTATGATTTATAACCCGTAACAGTATATAATTAACAGGTATCATTAAGAAATCGATTATATCTACAACATTGGTTGAGATAATAAATTCAAACATATACATATAACAATAACAGACTACGGTGAAGGGTACGATCGGACTGAATCATCAGAGTTACTCGCGCGGTATGCGCTCCGCTTATTATCGCGCTCGCTTCGACGCAGATGCAGAATCGTGTGACCAATGAATGTTAGCGGAGCGGCGTCTACAGTCCCGCTAAACTTTTTAACCGCTCTGAATATGGATACGCAGCACACAAATTAGTAAATGACGATTTTAATTTCCTATAATAATCTTTTAATTACGTTTTGTATTAAACTCTTGAAGGTTATTATAGGCAAGCCTGAACTTACGGCTACTTTCAGAGCGTCAAAAAGATTGACTTGAATTGTACGTACGTTTTAACTACCCGCATGCGCACACGCCTCCACTCTGAAAGAGGCCTCACATCTCGATTAAGGTAGTTGCGATTTTGCCGTAAAAGTAACAGATTTTTCTAGAAGTGTTCTTATTGTGAGACGTAATATATCGAGATGGGTATTTTTTTATATATATTAATTGGTGATGAGTGTGGTGTGTGTGTGTGGGTGTTAGTTTCCAGGAGCACGTGATGGGTGAGCCGGTAGCGGGCGTGGTGGCGCGGGACGAGCTCGTCCGGCTGCGGGCGGAGGTGAGGAACGCGGCGGACGCGCAGCCGCAACTCGACCTTCCGCCCGGCGAGGACGAGCCCCTCGACCATATCGTATGTTCACCACTTCACTTACATCACACCATATCAATAGATGTCCTTTTTATACTATACTAGTTTTTACTCGTGACTCGCGATATAGCGAGCAAAAGTATCAGGATCCCTAAGGTGGTCTTAACTCTACCCTCCCAATACATTCTTGATAATATAATGTATGTCCGTAAAAACTTTGAAAAACTGCATTTAGTAAAAGACCGACATAATCTAAATACTAGAAACTGTAACAAACTGGTCGTCCCATGTTTCAGACTTAGCAAAACCAGGAATACTTTTTAGGTAATAGTGTTAGATTCTACAATAAAGCCCCAAAGCATGTTACAGATATGTCAGACTGTAAATTTAAGCACCAAGTGGGTTTGATGTCAAAAGGATTTTATGGAGTGGATTAATATGTGAACGATGGTGATGTCTGGAATTGAGTCCTCTCTGTGCATTCACTTAAAGCGATTGTATCATGTATTGGAAATCTATACTAATATTATAAAACTGAAGAGTTTGTTTGTTTGTTTGGTTGAACGCGCTAATCTCAAGAATGTGTTAGATAGCTTATTTATCGAGGATGGCTATAGACTACATATCATCACGTTAAAATCAATAGGAGCTGAGCACTAATGAAGAATGTCTCAAAATCGTGCTATTTTGGAAGTTTCCGCTGCGTGTTAATGTCAGTATTATATGCGTTGCCATGGTAACGTGATAACATTTTATCGTAAATAATTTCATGGTTTATTTTGTGTTCCTATTAAAAAAAAATATTCTACGTTACTTTTGTGTCCAATTTTTAATTATACGTGGTACGTTTATATCGGAAACCTTTCCAAAGTTTATTTTGTGTTGCTATTCAAAAAGTTAAGTAGTAATAATATTCGTCCAATAAGATAATCGATGGAATTAATCCATACTGCCAATTCTGAAGTTGTCAATATAGGTAGTTTTCTTCTATGTCCAAGACAATGTAAAGGTATAAGAGCCAGATACCCTATATAATATTTCGTAAATTTTTATCTTCTTAATTTTCAAGACCAAGGAATTCATGCTTCGTGGTATTATTTTTCTTTCATTTCACTTATGCGCAATAAACGAACCACGTAAAACGTCACCAATTTAACACAATATAGAGACAAGTAACACAAGATTATGAATAAAATATAAAATCCTCTACATGACAGACTAAAATCCCGCCAAAAAATCTTCAAAAACTTTATTTCTTCGATAGTTTTGTTCCCAATTTTTGATTTGTGATAAATTATAATAAAAGTAAAGTGAGTGTATTTTATATTAGGGATATATGTGATGCTACAAATATCAACATTTTTTTTTTAATTCTATCGATATGTCTGTTTTTTATCTGTTCCGGGTAATCTCCGAAACGGCTAGACCTATTTGAACGGGAATTTTACGGGCAAATGAGTAGCTAATTAGCTGTTTTATTTTAAGCTAGCGAGTTCAGCAGACGTTGCCTGCCCTGATAATAAGACAAACTATACCTATACCTTGCCCAAGAATCATTTTATATATTGGTAAAAACGACATGAAGATGTGTTCTGTAGTTCTTGATCTTATCGCGAACATACATATAGACAGACGGAATAGGACTTTGTTTTACACTATGTAGTGATAAACTGTTATCCGTGCATTCGTCATTCGTGTGACGTACGCTGTACTCGACTCCAAGAATTAATATATACATATATATATGTATTTATGCCAAAAGCCAGCAAACAGGCTGACGGCCCACCTGATAGTAAGTGGTTACCATCGCCTTTTAACAACTGCAACACTAAGGGTATCGTTGTTGTAATTGAAAGTCATATGTTTATATGTTATTTAAATAATAGCTAGGTATGATAATAACTTAATTATATTGACACTATGGACATATTATATCTATATAATAAAAGGTTTAACACATATTGTTCTATAATGTTTAGCTTAATATTTTCATTACTTTCTTATATAGTGTAAGTGAGCACTGAGGGTGATATATAGGAGTTTAAAGTTCCAGTTATGTGGTTGATGATAAATCCCACCCCATTCGATTCACTATTAATATTCACATATATAATGTACACGTTACCTGTTACAGTAGATGATGTGCGTGTGATACTTACAAATATTTTTGAAAGAGTATTATTGTAATTTACACTAGATGTGTGATCACAATTTTAAACTTATTTAATATATTTAAAAAAACGCGTGCGAAGCCGCGGGTAACCGCTAGTATATATATATATGTTAAAAAAATGTATCCGAATTTCTTGCCGATTCTTCTCGATGACTGGGTTGTTTTCCGAATCGGTGGTAGTGTTGAGTGCCTTATTAAGACCTAAACTAAATAAAGTATTTTTGATTTTATGCTGTAAAAAGAATTTCATAATGTTTTATTATTTTCTTCATAACGAATGTCTTATTTCTCATTTATTTTAACCAAGTACACGTAAATCTTTTAAATACTATAATGTCACGTATAAACGGTGATAATAAAATGACAACTTTCGGAACATAGATTAAAACCATAGACTATTAATAAAACGCATAGGGTCGTATAAATTATACAAAAAAATATTTACGATTATATAGGCCTCGGAAGAAGAAGCACAAGCAATTAAAGAACGCGTAATATCGGCGCGAAGAAAAATTCACAAGGCAACTGGCGAGGAGGTTGCGGCGAGGTGGACTTTTGAAGAAGGGGTGAGTAAACTCTTCAATTTAAACTGAGTTTTTAAATGTTGAATTGGCATGTGTGTCACTCACAAATTTAAGGAATCTTTAGATTATATTATTTCTTATTATTATTTTCACATCCTCTATATTTATTTGTATATTGTGGTCACAATGATATCTATATATTAATACGTGAAGCAAAAAAATTGTATCCCTTTTTAACCTATATGCCGTCAACTGGTGAACTTGAAATTTGGCATAGTTGAAGTTTATATGGCGGAAAAGTGCAGAAAGTTGTTTATTTTATATAAAATGCATTAGAAGTACATTAAATTAATTAAAATATGCACTACTCACACTACTGCACCTATGTGCACCTGCAAGTGAGGAAGCCAAGACTCTATGGAAGTTTGTGTTAAAGTCTATTCTGTGAATAAGTTAAGATTAGGGTACAATGGGACTGACATTTTCTTCGTGGATCTAAGTCCCTAAATAAAAAAAAGAAGTTGCACTTCTTCCGCGCGGAGGGACTCCACGCACTATTTTTTGTATGGGAGACAATCCAGTCGGACGCGATAACCACGATCTATCGTCCGGTATTTTAAGCAACAAAAAAAATCTGTAGTGGTCTTAATTTTCTATATATAAAAAAAGTATAACTGACTGACATTTGACAACTCATAGGCAAACTGCTGAGGCCAGAGCTGTGCAAATATGCGTGTGGGTTTGTTTTACAATTGTTCTATTATGTATGTAAATATAAAATCAAGAGTCTAAAATAATGACTGTATAGAAAATGCGTTCGAAGCCGCGAGATATTTTAGTCTATATATAAATAGGCGAAGACAAAACAATTAAAATTCTTTCTCCGCTATTTCTCCGTCGATTCTTATAACTATTATTACTATATTCACGAGCTGTAGCTTTAAGTAGACTGTTCACGACTTCGTCCGTGTGGAATAGTTACTTTGGGTTAACGCTACACGCATCGCAAGCTCTCATAAGGAAAAAAGACTTGATTTTGGAACATTCTTCATTGGTGCTTCGCTCCTATTGATCTTAGCGTACTGATATATATCCAATAGCCTCCATCGATAAACGAGCTATATAACATGAAATATTTTTTCAAATCGGACCAATAGTTCCTGAGATAAGCACGTTCAACCAAACAAACAAACCCTCCAGCTTTATATTAGAATAGAGTATTTGTTTATTTTTTACCTCTTTTATTAATAATAAAAGAAAATCGGAAAACGTATTTTTTCCTTGACATTGGAAACTTGAAAAATTAATAATTTATGGTCCAAATTCGACTTGTAGACGATCATTGGTAAAAATAATTTTACAAATATAGATGTGTATCTGTTGTTCAGATCAAACGTCCGTATTTCCATGTGAAACCACTGGAGAGGTGTCAACTGAAGAACTGGAAGGCTTACCTGGAATGGGAAAAGCAACATGGTTCGTTCAAACGTGCATTGGTCTTACACGAGCGATGCCTCATTGCGTGTGCGCTCTATGAAGAATTTTGGATGAGAGTAAGTTAGCTTTAGAAAAACATATTATTCCTTTTCAGTAGTATAACGTGCCAGAGTTTTACTATATATACGTTTTTTTTTTATTAAAAATAAAATGAATAATTTAAATAAATAATTGCATTAAAAATATTTTAACTATTTTTATTATTTCTGTAGGTGGTAGAGCCCCACTGAAGCTATTTTTGGTTTCAGCATGAATGGGTCGGCGCCTCTGGGGTAGTACCACCCCTCTCACAGAAAGCCGACGTGAAATAACAGTGCTTACATTGTTGTGTTTCGTTCGGTCAATGAGAGAGCCGGAGGCCCAGCTCCCTTCCTCTTTCCTTCTTTCCCTTTCTTTCCCCTCCCCCTTCTCCCATATACAGGCTGGCAACGCACTTGCGACGTCCCTGATGTCGCTAGTGTCTATGGACGGTGGTGGTCACTTAACATCACGTGACCCACCAGTTCGTTTGCCTCCTTTGATATATAAAAAAAACTACCTTATTAAAATTTTACTTTGAGGTTCTATTGTAATACATTTACATTAACGAGTTTTGGGCGCTATCGAAATATGTGTAGTAATGTTCATATTCGAAGTCTTTTAACGAGTTCGCGTGAAAACTAAGTTCGATAATTTTTGTATCATTAAAATAACAAACATCAAACAGAGTCATCGCTATAAGGTTCGTCACTCCGGTTACAGTTTCCAAGCCTATCATTTTATTGAAAATAGGGTTCCTCGCAAATATAATAAACCAAAAAAGCACTGTCTACAAACGCACGCGACCATGTGAACCTTTACACTGAACTCAATTTTTTTGCTAAATTCCACGTCCTCAGAAAATGCATGTAACACTTTGTCTGAAAGAATAATGACCCAAGTTATTTCTGATAGCATCAGTTATCTGTCCGTGAAAGTCTTGTCAAAATCGGTCTAACCGTTTCGGAGATTAGCCGGAACAAACTGACAACAGACATACATTTTTTTTTAGTACCATGTTTATTTTCATTTCTTTTTATTAAAAAGTTGTTATTTTGACATTATAAACAGACGTTTCAATTTTATTCATTTTTTTTATATCATGTTAGCAAACGAACAGGTGGCTCAACTGATGTTAAGTGATCACCACCGTCCATAGACACTAGGGACATCAGGGACGTCGCAAGTGCGTTGCCAGCCTGTATATGGGAGAAAGGGGAGGGGTAGGAAAGGGAAAGAAGGAAAGACACTAGCATCACCAAGGGAGTTGCAAGTGCGTTCCCAGCCTGTGTTTGGGGGAGTCGAAAAGGAACGGAGAGAGGGGGAGGGGATGGGAAGAGCTGGGCTTCCGGCGCTCTCACTGGCCGAACGAAACACAACAATGCAAGCATTGCTACTTCACGTCGGTTTTCTGTGAGAGGGTGTAACTACCCCAGGCGAGCCGACCCATTCATGCTGAAACTAGCAATAGCTTCAGTGTGGCTCTACCACTGCTAATGTGACAAATTAGTTATTCAACCATAAATAATAAAACAAAACGTTTATCTTGTATTTGGATTGCCAGCACAGCCATACTGTTTTATTAATTACATTTAATTGTTAAGGTTGTTTGTTTGTCCAGCTTATAAAATTTTTGGAAGAGCGAGCTGAGGCTGATCCAGAATTGATCGGTATCGAGCGGGAAGTGTTGGAGCGCGCGTGCACTGTACATCATCTGGATAAACCCGAACTGCATCTACACTGGGCACACTTTGAAGAGGCACACGGGAACCCGGCGAAAGCGGCTGAAATACTTGACAGGATAGAGAAGACTTGCTCCTGCATGGTTCAGATACAATACAGGTAGTACAAGATACAATATAACATTTCAGGACTATGGAATCACTATTGATTCCTTTATAAACAGTTATCGGGTATAAAAGAAAGTGCATTATTTTGATTATAAATGTTTTATTTTTAATTACAATTTTATTAATTCATGCATAATATAATAGAAATGAGCTGAGAATTTAAATAACTGAGATTAGTATATGTACACGAATTCTGAAAACCAAATATCATAGAGTTTGAACCTGTGGATATCAAACTGAATTTCCACCGACTAAACCACTAAAACCATCACGACTTATTTTTATAAGATGGAATAACAATAACAAATCGTTTACATCATTCGAATTTAATGCAAATAAAAGTTTTTTTTTTTCATCAAATATTTTACACTTTACTTCCTACAAATATAGAAATTGTACCTAGTCTATAAGTGTGTTTAATTAGTAGGTTTGAATTTTATATTTATGGAAAAAAATTGATTAGTAACACTGTTTATTTTTTTATTTGTGGTAAGGCGTGTGAACCTGGAACGACGTCGCGGCGACTACGAGAAATGCAGTCAGCTGTATGAAGGTTACATCGCTACGGCGAAGAACAAGTCGCTCGCGTCCGCGTTAGCGATAAAGTACGCGAGGTTTCTACTTCACGTGCGACACGAACACGCGGCCGCACGTCGCGTACTCGACGACGCGGTCGAGAGAGACCCCCTCAACTCGCGCCTCCACATGCAGCGGCTCGACCTCGCCCTGCACACCCCCGGGACACAATATAAAGAGCTTGATGGTGAGCCACTCTGTTCTGATTGTTTTTTTTTTCTGCAGTATTCTAGTAAAAATTGTCACGTAAGGAAACTAGGGAGACTCTCTATACTCTTTTTCTCTCTCTCTCTCTCTGCCCATTTCTATTGTATACGAGTGTGTACTCGGGCTAGTATTGAAATTTGATTCGACGAGCGTCATGTGTTGCCATTTGTATAATCTCATCCCTGACGCGTGGATTTTTTTGTTTTTGTATAATTTATTTTGAATTTTTAACTTTTTTATTTTATATCAAATTCTTAAGAAGTGAATATTTGACATAAAATTGTATCATTTGATTCTATACTATTGAGAATTTAGGATATTACATTTATTTCTCAATTGACCATGTTGAAATTTTACACAAACCCTGTCTGCGGTTAAAAAAAGGATATAAGGTACTTTCATTTATAGAAAAAGTAGTGTTTGTTAGGTATAAAGGGAATATATATTTATTTGAGCAACTTGCGAACAAAGGGTATCAAAATATAAAACGGACTATATTACCAAAAAATTTAAGACGTCACGGGACGCCTGGCAGATGTGAAGTATTGAAATTCTTTAGTATAAGTTATATGCATAAAAGAACAGAATACGACAGGAATCAGCTATGGCATAATGAGAAGATATAGCATTACAAATTTGTACCATAAAATAATGGCTATTACATAAAATACAAAATTACATAAATATTCATTTTTATTAAATACAAAATACAAAAATTCAACTAGACGCAGATGCGGTGTGTTTGGCGGCATTTATCAAAATGCGCTAGGTCGTCGGCGCGTGACGCGTAACACTAGTAGAATAAGTGGCATAAAAGATAGGGTTGCAAATGTTTTTGAGCATTTCGTTAATAGTGTAATGTTCGTGTTTTGCGTCGCCACGCTCACAATCAGGTTTACCCTCCGCCTATAGATATTTCACATCAGAAATCCTACTAATAATCGTCGATATGATAAAGAGGTAACGTTTATTAGAACTGGTGCAGTCGTATGAGAAACAAGAGGGTGCGGAGTTGGAGATAAGCGCGGGTCTCGCGTGGCGACGCCGCGAGCTCGCGGAGGAGCTGGGCTCGGCGGCGGACGCACGCGCCGCTCACACGCACGCGCGTGCTCTCGCCAAGCATCTGCGTAAGCGCGCGCGCAAGGACAAGCACGAACCGCTACCGACCAGGTACTACTAACCTTTTTTGATGGTTAACCTCTTTTGGGATAGTGTAAATTGGATTTTAACTTTTAAACAAATGTATACGGGACATTAAAAGAAACAACAAATGTAGTCCTTTTAGAAAAAAAGAGATGTCCAAAAAACAAAATGTTTTCCAGGAGTAATAAAAATGTCAAAATTTACCAGTATGCGTATTTTGATGGGTAGGTTAGGGTAGTTATCAAAATATTAAGAAATAAAAAAAAAATTTCAAACCATCCGATTTTACATGGAATGCCCCGTATATAGGTTTTAGAACAAGAAGAGTAGGATGTAAACTGGACCGCAACATAAAATACGTGGTGGTAAACCCATCATAATAGTTTCGTAGCTTTTCGGGATCAGTAAGTGAATGATCAGGCATGAAGACCCTTGGGTGATGGCATAAAAGGAACTATTGTAGATGGATAACTTGTCGACTTCATTGAGTACCTAAATTATCACGATAGCCGCTTTACTTATTGTATTGTTAATAAAGTTTTAAGACTATGATTTTTATAAGCATCATGTGTTCAGAGATGTGTGGAGTGAGACAGTAGTGAGTGAGTAGTGTGCATATGTAGAGTGGTAGTTAAAGGATAACATTGTTCACAAAGAAGTTTTGTAAGGGAAATATATTTTGCATTAAATTTTTAAGCAAAAACTTCTTTAGCCGTGTTATGCGATTTTATAGGTAAAATTTATTTGGTAAGGAAAAATTTACGGGTTCAGTACTCGGATGACGTCGAGTTGCTGGTGTCAGACTATAGACGCGTAGTTCAACGACCGTGTAAATGTAATATTGATATTTTGTATTAAGCTTGTGCAGCTTGTTATATTTAATTAATTAATAAACTGTATATAATTAGTGCTCGGAATGTCAATACATGTGAAAACCAGATTGATGCTTAAGATTTAAATTTATAAGTTATGAAATATACATTATTAAATATATAAAATTGAAAATAATAAAAAAAAAAACACTTGTTTTCTTTGTTTTGTGTTTTCACTCCTATCAGTAGTCCTTATGACTGCCTCGACGTTTTTTTTAACATTTTTCCTGTATAGATAATATATACTCGTATTATTAAGATACAAGGTGGACGACGTCGCAGGTATCAGTTATGGAAATATTTTCAGTTGTTCTGATATGGTGAAGAAGAAGGAATGTGCGCCAACAGTGAACAACGCTTCGGTTGCAACGAACAACAATAACAACTCGTACTACCAGGCCCCGACGGCGACCGCCGCCGCGCAGTCCTACGAGCAATCGTACACGCAGCCATATCAGCCGCCCTGGGGTTACCAGCAGCCCCCCGGCCCCTACCAGCATCACCCTCACCCTTGGCCCCAGTACCCCAATTACTATTAACTGCGTTTTGTGCCATATGGACCGTTAAACGACCTTTAGACCATATATTCCACAGGTGGTACACGTAAACTTGATCTTTTGGCCATACGTACCACTAGTGGTACATGATTTGATAACTACTAAATAATGTTATATATGATGTTCTAATGTAATATTGTATGATAATACATCAATAACTTGTCAAAATATCAAATGGCCTGAAGGATATGTCATGCAATAAAGACTTGTACGGAACGTGTTAATCACATTTCCGTCTTTGCCTTAACCTTTAATTGGTGACATGACATCTCACAGGCTACTTTTAAATTCATTTTTGTTATGAAAATCAACTTGAGTGTTTCAAAATTGTCGTGATCTGTAAACACCGCTATGTAATGAAAAATACATTAGTAACCCAAGTCAACTTAAAAAAGATATATCAATAAACGAGTATTAACACTGGGTTTCAGTTTTCTGTCTCAATTTGTATATGATCCAGATTTTACGTTCTATTAGATCCTATGCGAGAGAAAAACGCTTGAATTATCACTTTCTACTTAAAATGCGAATCTATAAGGAAACAGTAAAAACAAGAGTCGCTTCCAAAACCTAAAAAAACCTAATGAGACGCGGAGTTACGGCGAACTGAGGAGAGGGGCAGAGTGACCAATTCCATAAATTCGCAAAATACTCGAAGCCTGTGAGACTCTGTGTCACTGGTTAAAGGTTAAAATTTATCTGTAGGCTACGTGTACCACTTGTGGTACACGTTAAACTTTATCTATGGGTTATATGTACCACTAGTGGTACACGATTTGATATTGAATTATAATAATGATATGTATGATTAGATATGATAATACATCTATTTTTTGTCACAATATCAAATGGTCTGAAGAACATTTCAGGTAAAAATGGTTTGGTACAGAACATTCATTGCCTTAACAATTTATTCTCTGGGTTTAATGTCTTCATATTCTAGATTAAGAAATATAATATGAATGGTAGGGTTATGAATTTTGTATAAAAAAGAACTTTTTAAACATATACATGGGTGTTTTTTTTTTAAATTAAATATAAAGTAGCGCATCGCTGAAATCTCTAGCCCGAGTGTCCCAGCTACTGTTAATTACGTTTCGATCCACACAGCAATCTTAACGACAGATAGAATTGTCTTAACAATTTATTCTCTCGCATAAACGTCTCCTCCATGTAAATTAAAAAATATATGAATTGTCGGTTTAAGAAATTTGCAAAACAAGAGTAAGTGTGTAAAAAAATATGTTTTTTTTTTTTAAATTGGATAGTCCCCAACGGTTATTAATTACGCTTTTATTTACACAACAATATTAACAGCATATTGAATTACTTTAACAATTTATTCTCTTTATTTAACGTCTGTCTTCTTATAGGTTAGCAAATATATCATTGTCGTAAACAGTATGTTTTTGAAACAGTGTTTCTTCTTAATTATGTATAAAAAAACGTGAAAATATTTGTTTGTGTACTTACGTGACTGGATTTATAACGTGATCTTGATTTTAAAATATTTGAAATCTTCCATTGTAGCATTAAGAACCAAAAAAAAAGAAAACAAAGAACAAATTTAATTAAAAAAAATTGTAATATTACGTGAAATATCTGTAATAGTACTGGGTGTTTTCTATTGTAGTATTAATTGTAACTGAAGCAATATGTCGTAAATAAATTATCTTTGTTTTAAAAATCAATTACTATCTTATCTATTAATTCATGTAGTATGTTAAATTCTCATCTTAAAAATTAATAAAATGGATTGTTAAAGTTAAAGATTATGGACCAACATGAAGTCCTAAATTCGACGTCTTTACATTTCATACGTTTAATGTTGGGAGTAACGACTATGTATGATACATAAAACACATTCAATGTGGTCCAGTTAATTCACATTAACTAATAATATTTCATATCTTTATAGTATATACAATAATATAAGCGCCTTAATATGAATTTAAATATCATGTCATCATAAATATCATACATCATCATGTATACATTTTTGTCGTAAGACTTAAAATAATTATTTCCCATCCTTGTAGTAGTATTCTTGGTGAGTACTATTAGTATATAGGATACCAGAGTAAAATCTAATGCATTGAATAAATGTTTTGAGCATCGAGATTCATCTTTGGACTTTAATTGTTAATATTAATGTAAACTAATTTTACATACATACTATGTTACGTACAAAATAATCATATGGTAACGATTTTTTCAATATTCAAAGCACCTTAATGTAAATGTTTTTGATTTGGAGTAATACACAACATATTACATTATCAAATAAATATGGTTTTCATAATTTTCGGGTTGTTTGGATATATTATACTTCGGTCTACCTAATTAGTTGGTAGGTAATTGTATTGTATCAAAATAAAGTATGTTTAAGTTATTAGTCGAGATAGAAAACTAAATCTGTTGTCCTTGTTGTACTTTCATTTATGACATAATATGGGAATAAATATTGAACTCGATATAATTTGCCTGTTATTAACTAATTCTATTACATAATTAAAAATTACTTATCTACCATCCTCTCTTAAGTCGCGTCGTCGAAAACCATAACTTTTGATAGAGTGAACATGTAATCAAGAGGTTCTATGTATTTTTTTTTATGTATGTTAATCAATATCTCCGTCAATTATGAACCGATTTTATTGATTCTTTTTTTGTTTGATTCGGCTATACTCAAAGGTGGTCCCATATAAATAAAATATTCAACCCCTAAGGGGGTGAAATATCGTTTATTTGATTTTCACCCAGTTCGTGTCTACGTATTTTCGTGTACTTGAAACCGATTTCAACAATTTTATTTGAATCACCAATAACGGGGAATGGTGTTCTTCGCATTAAAAAAAATCCAATCATAAGGGTTGAAAATAAAGGGATGAATAAAGCTTATATGAATAAATGAACTTCCCCATAAGCTAATTTTAATGAAAACTTGGAACAACCTGTTGTAGTGATAAGAATATCATTTAATCGATCCAAATTTGATCATGAAAATTGAGAAATTGGAATGGAACTCCTCAACGGCTTACAGCAGCTATCTTGTGTTTGGGTACATATGACTCGTTTGACGTGAACTTACATGTGGGGTTATGACTGTTGAGGCAATTCCCGTGAAACGGACATTAGGAAAGATGAGGTTCTGAAATTTGTTCACAATCAACCTAATTTGA
>JACEII010000006.1:431687-452729 GCA_014332785.1 Antheraea mylitta
AACTCCTATATATCACCCTCAGTGCTCACTTACACTATATAAGAAAGTAATGAAAACATTAAGCTAAACATTATCAAACAATATGTGTTAAATCTTTTTGTATAGATATAATATGTCCATAGTGTCGATATAATTAAGTTATTTTTATACATTGCTATAATATAAATCACATACAAACATATGACTTTCAATTATATTTATTCTTGGAGTCCAGTACAGCGCACGTCACACGCGCATATTTACAGTGAACAACTTATTTTTGATTAATTTCACACAGACGAATGCACGGATAACAGTTCATCACTACATAGTGTAAAACAAAGTCCTGTTCCACGTTTGTCTATGTCTGTTCGCGATAAGATCAAAAACTACAGAACGCGTCTTCATGTCGTTTTCACTAATATATAAAATGATTTTTGGGCAAGGTTTAGGTATTTTTTATTTTTTTTTTACGCGGGGAAATCCCGGGGGTGAGAGTGGGTTATGTCCGACTCGCACGGACTAAAACCCCACGGTGTACCGACAGACCGTGATGTTGGGGCGGCAAGGGATCGTTCTATGCCATTCCCCTTGAATAGCCGCCCCAACGGTCCACCCGGCGGAAGGTTGCCGCCGGGCTCCTACCTATAGAGAGGCAGCTCGGTACACGCCAGTTGCCCCCCCCCTCGTCCGCCGGATCTGTGCAATGAGGGGATGAGCCCCCCGACTGCATCCCCTCAGGTCCGGCTACGGTGGCAGGAGGAGTTGGGCAAAGCGCCGCCTCCTCCTGCCGGTCCTCCTATGGTGAAGACGGTCACTGAGGGGGTCCGCCTCGCGGGCCCTCTCCGCTGCCTCCTTTTGCGAGATGACTTCCTCGCAAAAGGAGGCCATTGTTCGCCACGCCTGTTCACTGCCGAGCATGGACGAGACCACGCTCGGCAGCGATAAATCCTCTCCTACCACCGCCACCAGAGTGCGGCGCTCCACATCCCACGCAGAGAGAGTGTGCTGTGCGGTATCTTTCTCAGCGCCGCACTCATGGCAGGCGGCGGTCAGCTCCCTGCGAGCGATCCGGTGCAGGTACCACCCGAAACAACCGTGTCCGGTCAGCACCTGCACCAGCCTGAACGACAGGGAGCCCCATCTCCTCCCAATCCACTCCCGCAGGACCGGGCGGACGGCATCGACGGTGTGCCTCTCGAAGCGCGCGTCCGCCACGTCCTGCATCCACCTCCCTATAGCTTCTTCTCGCATCTCCCGCCTTTTAACTCCCTATCTCCCTGGGAGCCGGAGGCTCTCTACTACGCCTCCTCACCGCCGTGAATTCGTACACGGCGGCGAGCACCCCAGCTTCCAGCTCCCAGGGAAGGGAGCTGGCAAGCGTAAAGACCGCCGCCGATGACACCGTCCGGTATGCCCGGATTGCCCTCAGTGCAACCGTACGCTGCGTACTACGCAGCGCGCGCACGTTGGTGGCACCGAGGGCATCAGCCCAGATCGGTGCCCCGTAGGCGGCCATCGCCCACAGGACTCCCATGAAGAGTCGATGGCCCTCGACACCCGGCCCCCCATTATTGGGGAGCAACCAGCCGAGTGCCGCCGCCACCCTAGCAATTCGCGGCGCGAGCCCCACAAAGTGGGGCCCAAACCGCCAGCGCCCGTCCAGGGTGAGGCCCAGGTACCTCATGTGGGAACCCACCTTGATCCGGGCGCCCTCCACAATAATGTAGGCCCCAGGTGGTGGCCCCCGCCGAGGCCCATGAAAGAGTATGGCCTCAGTCTTCTCGAAGCCCAACCTTCTTATGCACCTGACCACGAGGGTTGTGGCCATCGTGGCCAGGCGCTCTACCTCTCTCCAGTCACCCCTCGGGCTACGACTAGGGTGTCATCCGCGTAGCAGATTAGGCGCGCTCCATACGGGAGCGCGCCGCGGAGCACCCAGTCGTAGCCCATGTTCCACAGGAGCGGCCCCAGAACCGACCCCTGTGGAACGCCCCGCCTTGTAACCGGCTGGACCATCCGCCCGTCGCCGTTGACGTATGCGACCTCCCTGTTCTCCAGGTATGCCTCCAACAGCCGCCGCAGGTACGTAAGCACTCCGAAATATCGGAGAGCCTCCCGTATGACACCGTCCGGCAGGCTATTGAAGGCGTTGGCGATGTCTAGGGACACCGCCAAGACCCTCTCCCCTTGGGAGGTCGCCTCCGTCGACAGCGACTTTAGGAGGCACAGGGCGTCCACTGTGGAACGCCCTGTGCGGAAGCCGAACTGCGCGTCCGACAAATTCGGCCCCACTCCCTCCAGGTGCTGGACGACTCGGGAAGAGATGACCCTCTCCAGCACCTTCCAGGTATAGTTTGTCTTATTATCAGGGCGGGCAACGTCTGCTGAACCCGCTAGCTTAAAATAAAATAGCTAATTAGTTACTTATTTGCCTGTAAAATTCCCGTTCAAATATTACTTGTAGTCCGGTGAAGCTGTTAAGAAGACCTTGCTAGATCAATAGCGTGGTCATTTCTAAGAAGAAAACCGTTCAAATAGATCCAGCCGTTTCCGAGATTACCCGGAACAAATAAAAAAACAGATATATCGACAAAATTAAAAAAAAAATGTTGATATGGTAGCATCACGGATATTTTTAATATAAAATACACTCACTTTACTTTTATTATACGTTATATATCATATCATATCACAAATCAAAAATTGGGAACAAAACTAACGTAGAATAAAGTTTTTGAGGAGTTTTTGACGGGATTTTAGTCTGTCATGTAGTGGATTTTATATTTTATTCATAATCTTGTGTTACTTATCTCTATATTGTGTTAAATTGGTAGCATTTTATGTAATATGGTTCGTTTATTGTGCATAAGTGAAATGAAAGAAAAATAATACCACGGATCATGAATTCTGTGGTCTTGAAAATTAAGAAGATAAAAATTTACGAAATATTATATAGAGGATTTGGTGCTTATTACATTATCTTGGACATAGGAGAAAACTACTTATATACTTATATACTTCAGAATTGGCAGTATGGATTAATTCCTTTGACTATCTTATTGGACGAATATTATTACTCCTAAACTTTTTTAATAGCAACACAAAATAAACTTTAGAAATGTCTGCGATTTAAACGTACAACGTATAATTAGATATTGGAAACAAAAGTAACGTAGAATAAACTTTTTGAATAGTAACACAAAATAAACCATGAAAATATTTGCGAGAGTGTTATCGCGTTACCATAACAACGCATATAGTACTGACATTAACACGCAGCGGAAGCTTCCAAAATAGCCCGATTTTGAGACATTCTTCATTAGTGCTCAGCTCCTATTGGTTTTAACGTTATGATATGTAGCCTATAGCCATCCTCGATAAATGAGCTATCTAACACTAAAAGAAACTTTCAAATCAAATCTGTAGTTCTTGAGATTATCGCGTTCAAATAAACAAACAAACAAACTTTTCAGCTTTATATACTAGTATAGATTTAAGATTCGTTAGAAAGAAAGCTGGTGCTATAAGTGAGAAAATTACGATTCAAATGCTATCAGCATACATTTGTTTACTACTGAAAAGGGAATTTATTCATATGTACAGAACTGAATTATACAGAACTATCATCATCATCATCAAATATGTCTACGAGGTCACATTAACTATTATTATACGCAGTAAATAGGTTTGATGATTGTTTTTTCTAAGAAACAAAAGCAGTCATAGACAAATCTGATGTAATAATATTTAATTTTAATCTTATTATCACGAGAATTATAAAATAAAAAGAGGTCGCGTCTCCGCACGAATTTCTAATTATTTGTTGTAAAAATAATTGAGATATATCTAAATGGATATTGTGTAAATATTCTCTATTTTAAATATATTAAAATCATCTTGATTTTTGTTTTGGAAATTGCCGAATTTGTTTTACGGTAGTTCTAAATCGACTTCAAACGAATAAATAAAGATTCTACCAAAATAGTGAACCTTAACATTGGTGTAAAGAAAGTTGGCAAAAAATACAGGGCACTAATTTAAAGCTTATAAGGAAAATATACGGCAAGGTTCAAATTTTAACATGCAAAATACTTCAATATATTAAAGATTAGATGAGTCACCATTTGATACGATATTGTTTTTAATTATTTGAAACTGATATTAAAGGCTACAGTGGAAAATATTCGACAATTTTTCTTTATATCATATAATTTATATATTTTTTATAGCATACGGTCACCTCACGTTAAGTGTTCACCGCCGTTCATAGATACTAGCAACACTAGGCGAGTCACAAGTCGTAAGTACTTTGTCTGGGGGAGGGATAGGGAGGAGAAATAGGGGGGGGGGGAGGTGGTCTTCGGCACTCTCACTGAACGAACGAAACGCAACAATGCAAGCACTGTTACTTCATGTCGGTGTTTCTGTGGGTCGGGTGGTACTACACCGGGCGAGCCGACCCTTTCATACTGAAACTAGTAATAGCTTCAGCGTGACTCTAAAACCTATAAAATTCCTACAAGATAATTCCTAAAATAAGAGAAATCTTAATATACGTATAGCGTACCTTCGCGTTCCTTGCGACGTAACTTCTTCCTGCGTCGGTCGATGGCGGCGAGTTCTGCCTTCACAGAGTGATAGGCTTTACGCAAGTCCGCCAGCCGCGACGTCAACACGTTGATTCGCATCTGACAGTCCCATGTTGGATCTAATCGAAACACCATCAATATTAAAGTTTTAAACCCTTCTCTCAATAGTTTTTGAAGTAAAACTGCGTTACTCAAGTTTGACTTATACAAGACAAGAGCGTTATGAAAAGTGTGAATGGGTGAGGCGAACGGAAATTGAGAGGAATATATAAGTTAGTGAACATAGAAAGGGAGAGTTTTTTTTTCTACACAAATTTTCTATGTTTCTTTAAGTGAGCTCTGACGGCTCTCAGACAACCAAACCAACCAACCAATGGTTGTCAAAGTGTCTGAACCTCGAATTAAGCTGTTGCCTTATATGCAACAATCGCGAATCGAACTAAATTGAAGGGTACATTTTCAATTTTTCTTTTTAAATTGTCCGTCAACTTATCGAGATATTTTAAATTAGCACTTGAGGCACTCATTCAAATTGCAATCAGTCCAAGGTTGTCAAAATATCTAAGCCTCGGATTAGGTTGTTGCCTTAAATGCAATAATAGCGAATTGAACTAAAATTAAAGAGTTACATTTTCAATAGTTTTTAAAACATACATTTCGATTTCTTATAAGATTTTGTCAAAGCACTTTATAATTTTTACATTTTAGCAATAATAGACTGTCATTTTGAGTTATTTTGTTCTAAGAGACTGCAACTTAGTAAAATAATATTTATAACTTACAATTGATGAAGGTCATAAGTTACGTGACATTGTAATACAATTTCCTTAAGCTCTGCTTTTTTTTAATATCATATAGGAGGCAAACGAACAGGTGGGTCACCTGATATTAAGTGATCAGCGCCGTCCACAGACACTAGCAACACCATGGGAGTCGGCAAGTGCATTGCCAGCCCGTGTTTTGGGAGAATGGGGAGAAAAGAAAAAGAGGGGAGAGGAGATGGGTCTCCGGCGCTTTCAGTGACCGAACGAAACGCAACAATGCAAGAACTGTTACTTCACGTTAGTTTTCCGTGAAAGGGTGGTACGACCCCGGGCGAGCCGAAGCCATTCCTGCTAAAACCAGTTATAGTTTCAGCATGGCTCTAACACCTCCAAAGATGAGATAACATCTAAATGAAAAATTTTAGTATGTTAATAATTAAAATATATCAATCAAAATACTCGATAAATAAGTATTAACAATGTGATCTTATGAGGAGCGTTCAGGTGAGAATGTGTTTAGTCGTTAAAATGTACGAAGAAAGAATGAAGATTTTAAAGAGTATAGTAAGGAGTAATTTAAGATGATAACATTCCTCAAATTAAGTGTAATTAGACATGTATATGTATAAGTTTTTGACATGTAGTGACTTTTATATATTACTAGCTGTTACCCGCGGCTTCGCACGCGTTTTTTTAATATATTAAATAAATTTAAAATTGTGATTACACATCTAGTGTAAATTACAATAATACTATTTCAAAAATATTTGTATCACACGCACATCATCTACTGTAACAGGTAACGTGTACATTACGTATGTGAATACTAATAGTGTATCGAATGGGATGGAATTATGATCAGCCACATAACTGGAATTTTAAACTATATATCACCCTCAGTGCTCACACTATATAAGAAAATAATGAAAATATGAAGCTACACATTATCGAACAATATTAAATAGAACAGCTAATTAGTTACTTATTTGCCCGTAGAATTCCCGTTCAAATATTACTTGTAGTCCGGTGAAGCTGTTAAACGTAGTCATTTCTAAGAAGAAAAAAAAACATTCAAATAGGTCCAGTCGTTTCGGAGATTACCCGGAACAAATAAAAAAAACAGACATATCACCAAAGTTAAAAAAAAATACATGTTTGTAGCATCACAGATTTTATTCACCAAAAATAATTTATTTTAATATAAATTACACTCACTTTACTTTTATAATACGTAATATATCACAAATAAAAAATTGGCAACAAAACTAATGGAGTTTTTTAAGAGTGTTTGGCGGGATTTCAATCTGTCAGGTAGTAGATTTCATATTTTTTTCATAATATTGTGTTACATGATTCTATATCGTGTAGAAATTGGTTGCGTATTATATAATATCGTTCGTTTATTTTGCATAAGTGAAATGAATGAAAAATAAAACCACGAAGCATTAATTCTATGGTCTTGAAGAATAAGAAGATAAAAAATTACGTTATATTATGTAGAGGATTCGGCACTTATACATATCTTTACATTAACATGGACATAGAAGAAAACTAACTATATTGACAACTTCAGAATTGGCTGTATGGATTAATTCCTTCGACTGTATTATTGGACGAATATTATTACTACTAAACTTTCTGAATAACAACACAAAATAAACTTAAGAAATGTTTGCGATATAAACGTAACACGTATAATTAAAAATCGAAAACAAAACTAACGTAGAATAAACTTTTTGAATAGGAATACAAAATAAACCATGAAAATATTTTTAATAGAATGTTATCGCGTTACCATGGCAACGCGTATAATACTGACATTAACACGCAGCGGAAGCTTCCAAAGTAGCCCGATTTTGAGACATTCATCATTAGTGCTCAGCTCCTTTTGGTTTTAACGTGATGATATGTAGCCTATAGCCATCCTCGATAAATGAGCTATCTAACACTAAAAGAAACTTTTAAATCGGATCTGTAGTTCTTGAGATCATAGCGTTCAACCAAACAAACAAACTCTTCAGCTTTATATATTAGTATAGATTCATAATCTTGTGTTATTAGACACTATATATTGTAATGTTGTTGGCATTTTACGCAATATGTGAAACATCGAAATCGTTCGAATCTAACGAATCTCAAATTCTCAAATTACACTATAGGTATGCGAGCTCAGTGCGGCAAGAGAGACTGCACACAGTCGCTTGCGCATGGCATCGCGTCGTCACGTTTCACACACTCGCCACGCCAATAATCATGTTTACGCGTGTCTATGGACGTTTTACATCGAAAACCCCTAGACAGTTCTAAAACAATACCGTCACCATCTTGTTAGTTCATTGAAATGGTGGCAAGAAACTTTTAATATCGTTACCTACTCGATAATGGCAATAATAATAATCTAGGAGAGTGATTGGCAAGAATAAAGTAAAAAAAGCTATGTACCGAGATCCACATAGAAGTTGTATTTGAGGGGAGGGTGGTGTGTGGAGTGCAGCTGTATGGGCGGTTCGTCCGTGTCCCGGCGCTGTCTCCGCACTCCGCGGCCGCGCCCCCCACTACCCCCCATCCCACCAGCAGAGCTCTCCGACGCTTTACGAGACCGGCACCCTATACCGGACATACCATAATAAATAAACGGCCATAAATAATCATAGTAGTTAGTAAAATAAGTCTTGATTAAAAATAAAACTTGTAGGAACTGTGAGGTAAAAAATTTGAGATTCTATGTTTTTTTATGTAAGAAATCATAAAAAAATACATAAAACTTTTTTTGCTCCAAGCAAATAATAATTTAATAAATCTCGAGCTCACCAACAGTTGCCACATACCATGTGTAGCTAAAGCTGAGAATAATTGAAGTGACCATATAAATACAAATATATACAGGGTGATTGGTTGAACGCTCGCAATAGTGATACGGGGTACTCAGTACTAGATTCTCATTCTAAATCAATTTAAAAAATTGGTGCTTAATATTTACCCTAATTATCTAGAGAAATATAAATATCATATTCAATCCTACGCGCGATTGTTACGGATATTGGCGTTCACGCGGTAGGACAGTCAGTGCATGCTCTCGCATCCCGCTCCTTTCCTAATAATAACTAGAATACAAAGAATGGAAGTAAATAACAATATTTAGGTTGTTGCACAAACCGTGTGATTTGTCAAGATCGAGTGCGGACGAATCGTTGCCTCTGCCGTCGTCATCCTCTTCCTTACGTTCTGACGGACTGTCTCGCTCTGACATGCGACGGTCTCTGCAACAAAATACTCTACATAACTATATATCATAGACCAAAGTCCTCCACCGAAACTGTCCGTCTGTTCGCGATAAGCTCAATAACTACCCAACGGATTTTCAGTTTCCTAAACTCTAAAATCTTGAAACACTACTACATTTCTTACACACATAGGTTCTTCTAATTATATTACCATATTCCATAATTATATTCGTTATTTATATAGGCTGTAAATACAGTAGAACATTTCGAAAAAATATTTTATCCCATTCTCTTCAAACACCAAAACCCCCATTACTCGAAATCTCATTCCTCTGTTAGTCGAAATAATCAGTGAGTACAACCAAGCCATTTTGGTATATATTTTACCTCCGTAATTCTAAAGATTAAATTTTACCTCGATCGCAATGTTTGGTGAATAATTTACGGATTTTTATAGAGCAAATCAGCAACTCTGAAGAACAAGGATTTTCTGCTCTTTATACCTTAGACTAGGGCTGTCCAAACCATGTGCCCCACGGCTTGAATTGTTGCGGCCCGCAGAATCTTTTTTATCTCCTTTTTCCCGAAAGTGACGAATTTCGGGCTAATAATGGGCTTGATGATAGGCAGTACCTACCATTGTAAAAGTGCATATTCCACAATGAAGCTTATAAAATCGAAATACAGGATTTCATTGACAGATACTTCACTTAAACATACACTGCGTCTAGCTACTACTAATATTGAGGTTGACATTAACAGAATTGTAAAAGAAAAATTAATAAAAAGTAGATAATATAATAATTTTATTTATTATACCTGTATTTTATTTTTTAAAAGTATTTTGCGGCTCTCCAATGTGCTCAGTCATTTTTGTTAACCCTGAGTCCTATGTAGTTTGGACAGCCCTGTCTTAGACAATGCTATAGATGGAGAACAACCAAATTATCTAAAGAAAAAAAAAACTGACATTTTAATGCCCTTTTTTTATTATTTTAAGAATGCTTATGAAATAATATTGATCTATAATAAATGAAAACAGGTGTTTTACCTCTGCAACTTGAATTTTTATTTATTTTACTTCTCTAACTCAAAATTATAAGACTGTATCTCAATCTCTTTATGTCGAAGCAACATCCACGAAGTCGAAAACTGTATAACTCGATTTTTTTTCCAGTTCCATTTTTTTTCGAAGTGACTACGCTATTGACCTAGCAATGACTTAACAGCTTCACCGGACTACAGAGGCGATCGCTTAAGGCGATTTTATTTAGGCAATTAGGCGTCTCCCTTAATTTTCCACTTATAGAGTTTCTATTGTAGTATAATAGGATATTGGACAATGGCTTCTTTTTTCGAACTGATTACGCTATTGACCTAGTAAGATCTTAACAGCTTCACGGGACTACCTTGATCAATGACCTTTTGTGATAAGTATATGTATATTATACAGTGTGTAGTGTGTACCTGTGTGGCGATAAGTCGAGACTGCTGTCGGGTGTGGTGGGGGGCGTGTTGTCTATGAGCGCGTGCCGGCGGCCCCAGCCCGCACCCCCCGCACCCACTACACCACCCGCGGCCCCCGCCGCAGCGGCTGCGTTCGCCTCCTGCTCTACCACTTCAGCTGCGGCCGCGACCGTCGCCACGTTACCTGCACGGCCGACATTCTCTACGCGACGCTCCTCTGGAATATACAATATGAACGTGTTATGGTACTCCCATATGTGTAACGCTCCACGAACCGTTGTCTACGGTCGCAATAAATGCGTTCATAGACTATCAGACTGCGTGAGGAAAGAGAGCACGATAAATAGTTTCGCGGTCTTTATCGCTCATCATCGTGCATTTATGGGGAGGTATGACCTCCAAAATGCAAACAAAATAGCCAACCATAGTAATGCTATGGACAATAGAAAATCAGTTTAATAAAAAAAAAAGTAAGGTTCAAAAGCTATGAAATAGGACTATGAAAACATAATAAACCAAGTTTAATTTTAACTATTCATATTATTTTTTTGTTTTTTGACGATTCTATTTTAAGTTTGAAACGGGATAAACCATCCTATTGAACTCTTCGTATGATTCTTTTTTTTTTAAATCTTAAACTTTTACACCTAAAAATGAAAAACAAGGAAATTAGAAGTCATATGGACGACCTAAAATTGAATTTGGTTAATTATGAAATATGTATAACGTCTCGCTTGTACCTTTGGAATGCGAGTGATGATGTGGCGGAGCAGAAGCGAACGGCATATGCAAACGTTGTCGTGGAGGCGCGGGCTCCGCGTCCGGCGCTGGGGACCCCGGGATCGTCTCCTCGCACAATAGCAACGATATGTTGCTGTCCTCTTCGCACGCACCGCTTAACCCACCCACCATTGTCGTTATACCGCTCACACTGGTCGGACCACCGACCGATATGTTAGTTCCGCCTATCACGCGCCCGCTGCCCGCTACCACAACACTCGCACCTAATTTGAGTATTAATTTAAGATTTATTCATCTATCTTCTTTATATAAACCAGGTAAAAGGTTAAACACTCGCAGTATTCTAGGATATGACACTTCATGGTCTCATTTAACATATATAATGATATTATCAAAATAAACACTAATAAACAAGCAAGAAAACCTAGTTTAAGTTTGTTTTAAGACTTTCAAAAGTATAAAGACAATCGTAACAAAACTAGGTGCAATGATCGGTGCCGAAAGCTACAATGAGCGACCCGGAGCTAATAACTACCGATAATAAAACGGACAATAAACACTTTTGTTTTGTTCCTAAAGTTCCCTTTCAAGTGAAAGTGAAATCACTAAACATTCAGTCTGTATAAATAAAATAATATAGGCAGTTATACATGCATCACACAAAAACTACTGGAAAGATTTCCATTCGATCTTTTACTTTTATTTCTTAGGCCCTTGGTTCTAATTTAGTACTTTTTTATCCAGATAGTTTCATTTAATATAAAGTTTTATTTATACTTTTTTACATTGGGCGACAATCAAATCTAATGGTAAATAACGACGAGGTTTAATATAATAAACATAACTAAACCCAGACAGGACAGTCTTTGGTGATAAAGTATCTAGCCAGGCGGACTAAGAAAAAGCGTTTCCATCACGATGTTTTCTTTCACCAAAAGGTCCGACTCTGTCGGAAGGATTTGTATCTACAAACACGCTATCAACACAGTCATCTTGCTTTAAGTTATTATAATTTCAAGAAACTACAATTTATGTAAACACAACTTGTTCAGTTTATGTATGTTTTCTCGGCATAGAGAGGTGATGCAAGCATTGTGAGTGGTGTTTATGTTTATTTTTCTGTCATAAAATATATTGTTCATATACAAATCGACTCCCAGAAGTCGCAGGTCATAAATATTACATTATATTTATTACGCGCATACTTCAAACATACAAATACATGTCGGTGAAACAGTTCAGTTTAATTTTTTAAACACGGCAATTTTTAATTGTCTCTCTCGTATTTAAAGGATATTAATCATATACGGTGTTATTACAAAAAATACGTATTAAATACTTGGTTTGAAAAGGTTTCGTACTAAATTCACCGCGTTCGCCCGAGGCTAGTTCGCGCTATCCTTTTTTCGCAAGTTTAACGTAACCTAACCTAAGGAAGCGAGACAAAAGAGCAAGATGGCGAACAATCAGCGACCGTGGTGAATTTAAAAAACGTAACCTTTTTAAAGTAAATATTGAATATTTACGTATAATACGTATTTAATTTTTTTGTAATAACACCAAATATATTTAATATGTTGAAATATTATGATATGTTATTACTCACTGTGCTTTCGTTCGTTTTTGCATGCGTCTTCGAGCATGAGAAGGGACTCGCCGGCGCTCCACTCACCGGGCGACTTACCGGCGTGCAGTGCACTCGCCGTGCGACTTGTCTCGGGTCTCACGTTAGCCCACTCTTCCATGGACAGCTTATCGATTATTAATCTAAATAAAAGTTAATATGAAATTGTTTTGTAACTCATGAAAAATATTTAGTTATATTTCAGATTTTTAGTTTCCATAAAATTGTCACTATATCTAATTCATCTTTAGGCGTCGCCAAAGAACATCAGAATATTTAATTCGATAACATTTTTTTTTATTGTTAATAAAATACTTTTTGATGTGAAACATCTATAGGCGCACCCTAAACCTGATTTTAGCTTGGCGACGTGGCGACACAAAACACAAACTTTGCACTATTAACGAAATACTCAAAAACATTTGGGACTCTATCTTTATAAACATAATATTCAAATTGTTTTGTCGGCGATTCCTTATACTTACTACGCACGCGCCGACGACCTAATGTCCTTTGATAAATGCCGCCAAACACATCGCGCCTGCGCCTATTTGAACTTTTATATTTAATAAAAATGAATATTTATGTAATAAAATAGATAAACATTCATTATTTTATGGAACAAATTTTGTAATGCTTTATCTTTTCATCATGCCATAGCTGATTCCTGTCGTAATCTGTTCTATTAGGCATATAACTTTTACAAAACAATTTTGATGTTTCACATATGCCAGGCGGGTCCATTTTTTTACATGTTCCAACTATATCTTTAACAATGAAATAATAATTAACTCTTTTTATTAAGTGAATAACAACTTTCATCACAGCGAAGTTGTGAAAGAAGACGGTAATTTCATACCGAAGATAAATAGTGTTTGGAACGGCGAGAAACATTTCGCCATGAAAAACATGAACATTTTAACGAAAATGTCTAAATATAATAATAAATATGAAAATAACATCTAAAATGAGTAATAGTCGATATAACCTTACAACTATAAGTTAATGATATCTCCTAAATGTATTTACATCCAAACCCAAGCATTAATTATTATGGGTATTATGGAATATAGCTAGAAGAAAGTTAATATTAATGAAATAAATAAAAATACCTTCTGTCGGAATCGTCCGAGTCACTGGACTCGCTTCTGTCGTCCGTTTGGAATGGTGGCAGGGGAATGATAGCAGCTGCGGCGGCAGCCTGATTTATCTGACTTGATAACTTTTGTATCGTATCACTTAGCACTTTATTGTTCTTCCCTGGCACGGGCATAGCCAGGTCCGCTACACTCCTTCGCCTCTCTAATATATTCAAAGGACTTTGTAGTCTTGGTGGTGTCGGCTCTTTTGGTTTTACTTTTTTAATATCTGCACCGTCACGTTTCGCGTCTGTCATATTAGATGGCTCACCGAAAATAGATTCAGATATATCTGGTGTCCGCACTTTCTTTGGTTCTGTCTTGAGTAAAGGTTTTATCGAGTCAACCTTTAGCAAAGTCGACTTTGGCTCTGGCGATAATGAAAGTTTAATATCCTGTTTATTTAATTTAGAAGGTTCTGGTTTGTTTGCATCAAGGTTATCATCCATTGGAGGTGGCGACATGGAAAGCCTTTTAGCACTGCTTATAGCCTTGAGTAGTTTCTCAGCTATCTTGGGACCTTCAGCCTGTAGCAAGAATCCAGGTGGTGGTTCAGGCAACACATCTATTCTTGCTGGACTGTCCGGTTCTGATTTGTCCTCCTCTGTATCAATAAGAGGACTTGATGGTATTTCAAGTTTTGATGGTATAGAAGGCTCTGATTCTGATTTCTGTTCTATAATAATTTTTGGGATGATCATCTCCTTTGTTTCTATTGGCAGTAATGGAATGGTTAACACTTTGGGTTGTTCAACTATAATTTTTTCTTCTTTTGATGGCACAATAGTTATTATGGACGTTGTAAAAGCTGACACAACGGACACTGCAATCGGAGAATCTTTCTTCTGTGGTGAAGGAGTAGTTGGCGGTTCAGGAATACTAATCTCGATGGGTTCTTCATTTATATCAATTTCTTTTTGGACTATTTCTTTAACTTCTATCACTGCTTTTGGTGCTTCTAGTTCTTCCTTTACAACTAGCTCAGGTGTTTTAGGTTTCTCTATAATTGTCGGTTTAGGGCTTTGCACTCTTTCTTCCTCCTCATCTTCTTCTTTTATAATCATGTCTTGTTCATCTTCAGAAGATTGCTCATCATCAGCTGGGCTGTCTGGGGAATCATCGATTAATTCTCTCAATTTAGATACCTTACTCTTTTTAGAATAAGTTTCTTGGTTCTTAGCTGGTGTGAAACCTTCGAATGTAGGACCTGAGCTACCATCGCCCGGAAAAGAATCGTCATCCATAGAGAATAAGCAATCCTTAGAATCTTCTTCAGGGCTCTGCTTGCCTATTTCATGAGAAACACTAAAGTCTCTGAAAGGTGACAAGGAAGGTGACCGCAAGGGAGATGGCCGGGGCCTCAATGGATCTTCTGATATTTCTTCACTTAGAGATTTAGATAAGGTAGATGTATATTTACTTGGAGAAATATCGTCAAATATCCGATGTGTACGTTTTTTCTTTTCATCATGCAATTCTAATTCAAATGGTTCTGGTTCTTTGAATTCATATACATCTTCAGCTTGTTTCTCAGGTGGAGGCGGTTCAGGTTGTCTAGAAGAAAGGGTAGTAGTCACAACAGTTTCTTTTTCTGTAGGTTCTTGTTTGATAGTTTCTTCTGGTTCTTGTTTTACAGTATGTAAACCTTTTAACTCCGATCTAATTTCGTTTAGGTCATAGTCCCGTCCTTGATGGCTAGTAATGGCAGGTCGTGGCTTCTTCGCAGGTGAAGCACTACTTAACGAGGATATTGTCCTTACAGGCCTTTTGCGAGGCTTGGTTGAACTACCACTACTTGACTCGCTAGATTTTGCATCTTTAGTTCCGGATGGCGCTGCAGAAGTAGTAATAAAAAAAAATTTAAAACACTGTTATAAATTATTCATTCACGGAAATAGCCAGTATTTAATATACTTTACTACAAACTATAATGAATCGAGCCTCACAGCCTTTTCTACAGACATCTTCGGGATCAGTGTGGTGCAAAATTAAAAAGAAAAACAGTACATTACTCTTGATCTCAAAAAGATTTCGAGTCTTTCCAAAAACCTTATTCTTTTGTTTTTTGATCTATTTGTTCTTTTAATCTCAAAGTGCCAATAAAAAACTCCATGTAGTAATTTTGAAATACCCTATAATCTTTGCATGATTTTATGTACCTCTAAATTCTAAATACCTATTTATTACTTTAAAGAAATACTTACTTTTTGGAGTGCTTTTATCCTCAGACTTTTTGGCCGATCTCTTGATGTCTTCTTCACTGTCTGAATCACTATCGGAATCAGATCTAGCTGAAGATTCTGTGAAAAAAAAAATTATGTATCCTTTTATCATTCAAAGACACTGATTAAAAACTAATTTAATTTTCTCATACTTCATACCTTCAGTCCTTTTAGCCCGAACACGTCTGCTAATACTCGTACCCTTAAAAGAATAAAAAGACGAATAAAGAATTTTATTGTGTATTTGTATATTGTGATATTTTTATTGCAATACCTTTTTGTTTCGTGCCTCATGCTGTGTCACATTCAGTGCTATCCGTTGAGGTTTAATCCACTCATCGTAACGCGTGTTCCATCCTGTATAGTGTACTCGAAGCATTCCCTCAGAAGATATCTCAATTACCTTTGCCTCGTAAGTCACCTGTAACAAGTTATATCATTTAATTCTTTATATGTCTCTGATAGTCTAGATAAGCGACAAAGAAAGGAAGCCAGAAATAAAATATACATGTAGAAACATACTTCCATTACCTTGGATTCTGATTGCGTCGGCCCATAGTACACTTTCAACTTATCGCCTACTTGGGCTTTCAAATTAGATATTCTAGGATGACTTAATTCATTAGTAGATGGTCTGAAATGGAGAGATATTACATTACAATCATGCCGTGAACAGGAAGGAATAAATAATGAAAATATGTATAATTACTCAGTATTCTTTCGTTTTCGAGGTCTCTTACTACTGTTCGAAGCGATAGTGTTACCACTGCTCGCCGAGTTTGCGCTTTGACTTCGACGACTTTGCATCTTCTTTGTGGGCCCGCATCTGGTAATGATTATACAAACTGAAATATTTTGGGACTTCAACTTAAATTATAATTATTTTTTACGTGATAACTTCTTATAAATTGATGAACGTCAGCTGCACGCACAAAAAAGCATGGCTGAGCGCTCTGTGCAAGCGAGAGCGCGAAACAAGCGATAGACGCGCGATCGGCTTCTCTATCGGATCTCTATACCAGGTGACTATTTAAAGTTTAAGACCCTTCAATCGCGTGGTAGTTCATGGTCAAATTTAACATATCAAATAACAATATCAAAAATTACTAACAAATTGTAAAATTAAATATTTGTACATATTTCAGAATTATTGCAAAAGTATAATAGATATATTTCTTTTTTACCTTGAGGTCCTGGATGCTCGTCCAGAACTGTCGCTATCAGTAGAAACGTGAGGACGTCGAGAAGCACGCAGCGAGGAATTCACTGCTGTACTTTCACCTACAAACAATATTCTTACAATATAACTGAACATTGATGAATAAAATTTAGAGTTGATGAATATGCTATGTTCAATCTATAATGTACCACCACATTCAACATTTTGTTACAAAGAAACTGTAGAGAATATATAATTTAAAGTTAATAAAAGCAAAATACATGAAAACAACACATCACTCAAAAATTACTGGTCAGATTTCAAACAGGTTTTTTTAGTTTATCGTGTAATTTATCGTAACTTTAATTTAACATGTAATAACTGAGCAACATCACTATGTGGCCTGGTCAGCTAGTATTACAATAAAAACCTATACTAGTTTCTCTAGCGGTTTAAATAACTTTAGTAAATGAAATTTTTACTAACTCTTTGACGACAATGGTCTTCTCTTGGGAATCCTCTTCTCACTAGACTCTGCTTTAGCTTGAGGGGTAGTCCGACCTTTGGACTGCGAACGAGGTGTTATAACAGTTTTTTCTTCACTTGTTGTAGTCGATGACGACTTTTCTCTCTCTTTATCTTTTTCCTTATCCTTGTCATTCCTTTTATGGATAAAAAAAATATTAGCTGGTAAATCATAATTAACAATTCAGTTGACTCTATAATAGAAAACTCACTTTGGAGCGGTAACTGCAAGGGGTTGATTGTCAGCGCTATCTTCTTCTTCGTCACTATTTCGAGGTTTCTCCTTCTCCTTCTCGACTCTCTCCACTTTTTCTTCTTTCTCACTCTTCTCACTTTTATCTGTTTCACTTTTGTCAGACTCTTTATCTTTACCGCGCTACAACCACAATTGTAATAAAATTCCATGAAGTATATAAATCTAGATTATACGAGTCATATATGTATAAGCAAAAAAAGGGCAGAAATCCAAAAAATTATGATGGATTTCTGCAAAGTAACGCCTCAATCAATCAAATATCAATTAATCATTTTTAATTATTTATCAAAGTACCTGGTTAGGTGTACCAGTAGGTGTCGACGAAGCAGAGGAAGAGGTAGGTGGCTGTTTATCTCTGTCACGAATGAGGGAGCGACCCGCGGGAGGAGTACGAGCTCCTCGAGGATGAGCAACCAATGTCACTCCTAATTTACGGTAGAAATCCTCAAAACTGTGTAAAAACCTGTACAACATTTTATAAATAAAAAAAATTCATTTCAAAATGAGTTAAATCCAATTCTAATCATTCATATAACATGTTTCATTTTTTTAAGATTTTCAGTTCTTATACACTAAGAATGAAGTTCACATTTTGTCATTATTAAGGTTTTTATTGTAATCTTTATATATATTTTTTCATATACATTGAAGATCTTGAAAAATAAAGTAAAAAAATTAGGAGCGGTTAAAATTTTATTTAGCGTGGATAAAGATGAGGGGCTGTATCTATGAACAAATTAAATTTATAGGTAGAATTAGAAATATATTAAAACAATTTGGTTTTATTATAATGTTCTTCTCTAGCAGAAGTTTTTTTTTTTTAATATTAAGTCATTGGCCTCTATGGAAAATTCCACAATTCTGCTAGTGTCATGTACATAAAGAACAACTCCAATGATAATACAAAAAAAGATTTGAAGTTGATTTTAACCACTACCATTTATGTCTAACATACAACAACACGTAGAATTAAAAAGCATATTATATATTTAAATATACTATTTAAAAAAACGAGTATATTCAATTTAGAAAAAAGTAAACCAAGAAAAAAATGTATGCTAAAGTGCATAAGAATATTCTTGAGAACCATAGTTATATAGCCTAGTTTTGGATTACCATAAACCAAAAATATCTCAATGTCTCATTCAATTTTGAGAAGTTCTCTGGTGTTTTTTTTTTTAAGTCTATGGTCCAATATTAATGCAGTTAAAAAGGAACCCCTTTGAAAATATTCCCTTTCCATTATTTTTTTTTCTTCGATCTGACTACGCTATCGACCCAGCAAGGTCTTAATAGCTTCACCGGACTACAATTTTACAGAAGTTCTAAGGGAACAAACATTTTAAAAAATCAACCGTAATGAGAACCTCCTTCCTTCCTGAAGTCAATTAAAAAGTATTGTCATAAACAAAAAACAATGAACTCCCCATTAAACATATATACAAAAAATACACATACTTTTTATAAGCTTGCTTGCAAAGGTTTGTGATACTAGTCGTAACAGGATGGAAACCCATTTTGTCAGCTATAGTTTTCCATTGATTTTGATTTGTGACTCTGTTGTATCCTCCTAATTTTTGAACAACCTGTATAAACATATAATTTATATTACAAAATAATTCTTATGTTTTAGAGAATGTAGTTTCAAAATATATTAATAGTAAATAGGTGAAGATAAAACAGTTCAGTACACTTTTCTCCTCATCTGTTTGGTGGCTATTGTCAAGTTTCAGTGTTACCAACAAAAGAAAAATAATTAGAAAGTATAGATTTATTCTATGCCATTGACAAGCGCAAGTCTATATATATAAATCTATTCAACATACTTTACATTCCTTACGTTTACAAGCTACAACATTTTTACAACACTCAATATAGCTTTTACTATTGGGAAACAACAATCAAAATGAAATACAGATAATAGAATCTCTATATTAACATGTGAAAAAGGCTTTCTATCTCTTATTACTGTCGATTTCGATCACTAGTATAAATATATACTTACTCTAAATAATCTATATAAGTCGATATCCTTAGTAGCAATGGTAGGGTTTCTATTGAGAGGTGTTCCTCGATCATCCATAAACTTATAAAGTTGTGCTACAAAGTGGTCCTTCTCCTCACGAGGTTCATCATCAGAACTCTACATGACATAATTTACATGACACATACTTTTATATAATTCATACATTTTTATTCTATTTGTTAGAAGTATACAATGACAGTGAAGTAACTTTGAGGTAGTCAGAAGTATTTAAACAATCTAATTTAATCTACAAGTTTAAAATTGTATGGGAAATCAGAATTTTAGCGATCACTAAGCAGTGTGGCAAGGAGATATATTTAGCCAGATCACAACTACTATGTGTGGTGATAAACGCTTCATAGTGACTCTATTTTAGTTTGCAGCATTTCAAGATACAACAGTCAAGATGAAAGATTACAGCGATGTCTGCCGATGGATGGCTGATATCTTTGGTGTTCACCATAGCCCTTGGATGGTACTTTGCTTACACTCAGAGACAGTGATGTTTCTTTACCCAGCTACTATAAAAAAGTGATTGGAAACAGATGACATTTAATACATAATTCATACTATCATTGGACATAGCAAATTGAGTTTACTTGTTATGCTTTCACATTGTACTACTTTACCAATTATATATAGTCTAAACTTTGATGACGTCATCGTTTAGAACAACATACCGGTTATATTGACCCAGAATAAAGGTACCGGCGGAATGCTGTATCTCGGAAATATCACCGTTTGTCGCAAATAAATATGAGTAGTCCCTTCAATGTCGTTATAACACAATTTCGACTGTACTTTACCAGAAATACAGGAAAGGACATAGGGTACCTTACATCCAAAATATATACTATTCCCGAGAGTAAATAATTCTACATTACCGCGAGCGAAACCACAGGCAAATGCTAGTATTGGTATAAAACTAAGAATACATACATCATCAGAAGTGTTCCTAGGTTCATTAAAGAGTGAATCCCTGTCCCAGTGTGGTGGTAAAACACCCTGATTAAGGTACTGCAGTGCCGCCTCCACTCCTGCCCACTCAGGTGGTGCACTGCCTTTGCGAAATTCACGTGCCTCCTTTTTTGGTACTGTGTAACTAAATCAATTCATGTTTTCTTTAAACAACTCTTATATTTGCGATTAAGTTCTGGGTTACAAGGTATTTAAGTGGGTATTCTAGTGTAGAATTAAAAAAAATCCATTATTTTTTTTCATATTTTCAAAGTTTAATTATTTAAGAATATGTCTACAAGAGATCTGTTGAAAAACACGGAGCGAAATATGTAAAATATATTGGAGATGGTGATACGAAGACATT
>JACEII010000006.1:453129-513649 GCA_014332785.1 Antheraea mylitta
TATCTGGTTCTAATTAATTATAAAATAAGTTCATAACTTGACAAACAAACATGATATTACACCGTACTAGATCCATCTGCTCAAATTAGGTTGATTGTGAACGAATTTCAGAACCTCATCTTTCCTAATGTCCGTTTCACGGAAATTGCCTCAACAGTCATAACCCCATATGTAGGTCCTCGTCAAACGAGTCTTATGTACCCAAACACAAGATAGCTGCTGTAAGCCGTTGAGGAGTTCCATTCTTCATTTTCATGATCAACTCAGGATTGATTAAATGATATTCTTATCATTACAACAGGTTGTTCCAAGTATTCATTAAAATTAGCTTATGGGGAAGTTCATTTATTCATATAAGCTTTATTCATCCCTTTATTTTCAACCCTTATGATTGGATTTTTTTTTAATTTCAAGAACACCATTCCCAGTTATCAAATTTCAAATAAAATTGTTGAAATCGGTTTCAAGTACACGAAAATACGTAGACACGAACTGGGTGAAAATCAAATAAACGATATTTAACCCCCTTAGGGGTTGAATATTTTATTCAAATTTATATGGGACCACCTTGGAGTATAGCTGAATCAAACAAAAAAAGAATCATTAAAATCGGTTCACAATTGACGGAGATATCGATTAACATACATAAAAAAAAAAAAATACATACACCCGAACATATAACCTCCTCCTTTTTCGAAGTCGGTTAAAAAGACAATAAAGCGGTTGGTGGAAAAGGAGAAGGCAAATTAACCGATAAAATTATAAATAAATTATAAGTAAGTATAACATATCATTTCATAATTTTGACAGCGAAAAACTTTACGCGAAACTTTAAATGCGTTTTTCTCAGAACAGACTTTTTCAATACGATACCCACGATTTCTACAGGACAGTGAATTTTCAGAGTATCTTCTTTATATATCTCTCGAGTATGAACTAGCCTCATTCCCAAATTTCAATTTATACTATTTTTAAAAATTTCGAGTAACTTAAAAAAATGGAAAAAAAACGTTTCTTTTTCAAACAGTCGCCATTTTGTCAAAAAAAATTTTTTACTTATCGCTAATTCATACTATTGCGACATCATTACAGATTAATATTCCTTTTTTTTCTTTTTTTTTTTTTCGAGATGTCTACGCTATTGACCCAGCAAGGTTTTAACAGCTTCACCGGACTACTAAGGCGAGCGCTTAAGGCACTCAGCCGATTTTATTTTGGCAACCAGCTCAAGGGTGCACGGCACACCTCGGCTTGGCTGTTGCCTGTTGCATGCAAAATCGCGACCTATCTTAGCTAACCTAGCTAACTATTCATATATGTATGAGTTGTTGAAACGTATATGTGTACCAAGCATACACGCCTCAGCAACGCCTCCATATATTTATTATCGGAAAATTTCAGAGTTTTTCAGTTCGACGAGGGAAATAAGTAAACCCTTCCACTTTCATGCGTAAGCGTGTAGGCGTGCACGTGTGTGGGGGTGATCTTGTAGTGTTGTAGCAGTGATGTATATTTGTGTGTCACCGTATCGCGCAAGCAACGCACTCAAGGGCTCCCTGCCGAGGGATCGAACCTAGGCTTGAGCCGCTGCCGCGGGAGGCCTAATCGGGTGTGCGGGAGCGACATTAACCCCCAGACCACGGCGGCGTGATCTGTGGTTACGCGGGCGTGGGCGTGAGCACGCTCTGTTTCGAGGGACAGGCTGGTACTGATCGTTCGCTGACGTGATTAAATCAGGAGGGTCGGTAAAAATGCACCGCGGACGTCTTTTATAACGCGCAGCGTTAGGTACGGGTTCATAGTTTGCGGCGGATACCACTAAGGGATTGGGATGATTCGCAGCTTTTTCAAAATAACTAATCGTAAGTGATTTTACGTACGCCCAGATAGAAGGAATCTCTAGGTCTCTATGGAGATCGACTCTCCGAATGTATCACGGAGCACCGGTCACTTTACGTAAAACACGATTTTGGAGAACCTGCAGCTTATGAAAGTTATCTTTGGACATATGCGCAAAAACGGGGCAGCTATATATCATCACGGGACGGATACACGTCTTATACAAAGTGAGTTTGTGTCTGAGGGACATTTTACTCTTATGACAAAGCAACGGATGGAGGCGACCCAAGACCATAGCGGCTTTGTTTCGCACTCTGTCTGTATGTGAATTGAACTTTAAATGTTTATCTAATGTGACACCGAGATATTAGACCTCTTCGACCCAAGGAATATCGATTCCGTATAGCCTAATGGGCTCAAATTTATTAACGCGTTTCGTGGGATCGAAGAGTATTGCGGCACTCTTATCGGGATTAACTTCTATGCGCCATCGACGAAACCATTCACCGAGAGTATGAACGGCTTTTTCGATGCGCTTCCTAAGAAAGTCCGACCGCCAGCCGGAAGTGTAAATAACGGTATCGTCAGCGTAACAACCTATCTCGACCCCCCAAGACCGAGGTAGGTCACTGATGAAGAGATTGAAGAGCGTGGGCGCGAGTATGGAGCCCTGTGGCACACCTGAGCGTATCGGGTGGGGCAGCGATAGTTCACCATCCACTCGGAAGCGGAATGTTCTATCAGTGAGATAATCGCGGATAATATGAATTAACCTATCGGGTACGCGAGATTTACATAATTTATGGATGAGCCCTCCGTGCCAGACCTTATCGAAGGCCTTGGCGATATCGAAGAAGACTGCAATTGTGCGTTTCGGTTTACGTTTCGGATCGGCGTTAAATTTAGAGAAAATGTACTCCGTGAGGCGGTGTACTTGATTCGTGCAAGAGTGTTCGGCGCGAAATCCGAACTGCTCAGGTGGTATTAATTTTAAATCTGTAATCGAGAACTGAAAACGGTTCAGAAGGAGCCGCTCGTAAAGTTTTCCTAAGGTATCTAACAGACTAATGGGGCGATAGCTAACGGGAAGCGTAGCTTTCTTGCCGGGCTTGTGAATACCTATCACTACGGCCTTTTTCCAGACGGCTGGAAAGTGACCCTGGGACATGGCCGCATTGAAGACGCAGACCAATAGAGCTATGATGCGATCAGGAAGGAGTTTCAGAACCTCGTTCCTGATCCCGTCGGGACCTGGGGACTTCCTAGGCTTGAGACGCTTGATGGCGACTGAAACTTCGTCAAACGTTATCGGGGTTAGGGTATCCGCCGGAGGAGACGCGAGTGCATGCTCTACGGCTGTTTCGATAGACTCAATGATGGGAGGGTCAGTGTTATCAGTGTTTGGCGAACACTGTTTCTCTAAGCTTGCGGCAAGGCATTCCGCTTTATCTATGCTATCGATCGCGGGAGGCAACCCGGGGCCTCTGTCGAGAGGAGGCATTGGAGTGACCATATCTGATTTGAGAGTTCGCGCTAGAGTCCAGTACGACAGGTGAGACGGCTGGAGACCCTCCAGGAGTCTGTCCCACCTGTCGCCCCGGATCTCAGAAATACGAGACTTGACCGTTTTTCGTAACAAACGTAAACGATCGCGATTCTCTACAGACGGGTAAGCGTCGTAAGCTCGAGTCGCGGCGTTCTTTTCCGTGATCAATGCTCTCACGTCGTCAGGGAGTATAAAACGGCGATCGTTCGCCGCTTGTACCTCTTTCGAGGTTACCCTGACGGTGGTCTGGAGGTAATCAACCAGGGAATCGATGGCCGAATCCACGTCGGCTTTAGACACCAACACGTCCGGAATCCTGTCTAAACTACTAGACGACGGATTTTCTTTAAAATATTGAACGAGTTTCGCGTAATCAGCCACCCTAACCGACGGCGGGGTGAAGTCTGAATTGTGACCTAACTGTAAAACAACCGGGCGATGATCTGAATCAAGTTCGTGTACTACTTGTATGAGTCGTACAGGAAGCGTGATATTTTTTAAGAGAGCTATATCTAATACTGTGGGTCGGCAATGATCTTGATAGTGCGTGGGTTCCAGAGGGGCTATGACGTCAAAAGCGAGAACCCTACCTAGTTCGTCGATTATTCTCCCGTTACGAGAGGTACACGGACTATTCCAGATAACGTTCCCGCTATTGAGGTCCCCCGCTATAATAACTGAATCTCCTAAATTAAGTAGCGCCTGCAAATCGGATCTTAGCAGTTCTTTGTTTGGTGGCAAATACGCGGAAACTAAAATAATATTCGAGTGACCGGTCATACCTAATTTACACACTGACACTTCCATATTGGTTAGCGCGGGCGGATCTAACGGCATGCAGTACAACGAACGCCTAAAATAGATTAACGTGCCACCCCCGCGGGTGACACGGTCGTTCCTGACTATACAGTAATTCGCGATTCTCGGATTACGCATACTCGGTTTTAACATCGTTTCCTGGATGAGGAAAACGTCAATCTGTCTATCGCGCAAAAAGTCAGCTACTAGATCGCGCTGTGATCCATGGGATCTCGCATTGAAAAACGAGAGACATAGACCGCGTGGTTTTACTTTATTAAGACCCGTGAATTTAAAGACTTATTTAAAAGAGGGTGACCGGGCGATGCGCTGAATGGTGGCTCCGATAGCCGGGAAGCGCGCTAGAGCAGTGAGGAGACCTAGCTCCGCTTCTACCTCGACGATGGCGTAGAAGGCGAGGACCTCCTTCATGTCGTGTTCACGGAGTAAATGCTTCATCCAGTCGAATTTACCCGAAAGAGAGGATGATGAAGCATAAGCCGCCTGTGGCAGCGGCGCATGAGGCTTAGAAGAAGCCTGAGGCTGAGGTCGGGGTGCCCAGGGGGTCATAGGGGCCCGCCCGGGTTGAGCCGCGCGCGGCGCAGAGGGTGGCGAGCACGGTGAGGTCGTGGGCGCGGACGCTACCGGGGCCCGGGAGGCGCCCGGCAGGCCCGGGAAGGCCTCCACGGACATGAGAGGTGGAGGCGCAGGGCGGGCGGCGGCTACAGGTGCCCTGGGCGCCTGCCTCGCCTGGTGGGGACGCTGTGTGCGCGGCGCGCGGGGACAGCCGCGATAATTCGCGGGGTGACCCGCGTTACCGCAGAGCACACAGCTGGGAGGATCGGGAGTGCCAGGAGTGCGCGCGCACTCCTTCGTGGCGTGGTCTCCCAGGCACTTGACGCACCTGGGGCGAAGATGGCAGTTCTTTGCCGAGTGCCCATAACACTGGCAGTTATGGCACTGCGACGGAATATGGGTCTTACGTGGGGGCTCAACGGTGACGCCGTTGAGGTCGCACACAGATGTGAGCGAAAAGATGGCCTTGCCCTCCTGCGACCGATCGAGGAGAACAAGCACCATGTTGTAGGGAGCGCGGGTGCGTGGGTGGTACATGCGATGTACCTCACGCACGGGAAAGTTCTTCTCCTTAAGGGAGAGGGTGACATCCTCGACCGAGATTTCGGCCGGGACACGGCGAAGCACGACACGGAGGAGGCGCTCCTCTTCGAGAGCGTACGTGAAATACGCGAGTTTCGATTCAGTAAGGAATCGTATGAGCGCGCGATGGTCTTCGGACGTGGGACATTTTACGCGAATGCCCGCCGGAGTGCTAAGGGCATTCGTATAATTGACCTTAAGGGTCTTCAAACGATTAGAAATCGCAGTCCATTGGGACTTGTCCTGAATCGTGACTGGAGGTGGGGGGCGCGGCTTCCTACCTGCGGAACCCGCAGGTTGAGATGGAGTGAGCGAGACGGAGCTAGGTCCTTTCGTCCGTGGTTGACTACACGGTATAGCCGCGGCCGGCACGCGAGCGCCACCTATGTTGGCAACTTTGACCGGACCTACGGAACCCGAATTCGTCGGGCTAGCCGGACGACGCCTACTGTACGAGACGGTCGTATAACCGTCTTTGTCTAACTGCGCAGAAGGCGCGGAGATTGCGGTCGCGGTCGCGGTAGGCTCGGCGGACACCGTCACGTCTAGCTCCATCTCGGAGCCGGTTTCCGAGCTGGAGCTTGGTATCGAGGCCTCAAGTAGGCCTTTGTCGCGCGCATCTAGAGAAGACTGCGGCGATAAGGTCGCGAAAGAGTTCACGGTCGGAATGTTAAAAAGACCCTCGGAGGCCTGCGACGTTACATTGCGGAAGGTTAAATTAATAATCTCCTGGTCTAGACCGCTCGCGAGGAGATTTTTGCGGTATAATTCTACCAAAACTAACGGATCCATCGCGGTGGATCGATGAGAGGGAGGGGCGGCGAAACAACCTCCCTGCCTTAAGGGCAGGGGGGCACGCCGAACGGGTTAATCACGGATCTATCCTGGGTGCAGATCAAGAGATCTATCAGATAAAATGAGTCAGAAGGAGAAAGCAATACAGGAAATACGTTAGCGAGACAGGCAGGGTAAATAATTTGCATAGATATAGAACAAATAAATAAATGGATATCTAAACAAATAAATAATTGAAATAAATAAAGTTATAAAGGAATGACGACTGTAAAGGGTAAAGAACTACGTAAATAAATAGATAAACTAATGGGTAAACAAATAAATGTACCAATATAATATAATAAACAAGGCAATAAATATATAAAAAGGAAGGGTCTCACTCAATTTCGAGAAAAATAACTCAGGTGTTACACAGCTGCGGTGCACGTGTGCGCCCACAGCTGCGGTGCACGTGTGCGCCCACAGCTGCGGTGCACGTGTGCGCCCCGTCAGGCGGATCGGCACTTTAATGTGAAAGCTGAACACTTCACTCTGTATGCACTGTATCACAATAATCACGAAAAATCGCTCCGAGCGCGGAAGCGACCGTTCCCGGCCGCGTCAGAATCGGAACTCCCATTTCAGATGACTAGGAGGGTTTAAATTATGGGTATGCTCATGTGTCAATTTTTTGAGACCCCCTACATCACCAGCTTCCAGTTTTAAAATTTTTTGACTTTTTTTTGTGTACTCTTGTAACATTAATAAATAGCTGATAAAAAAATGGATGGTAAAAATATTGATTGCCTTTTTTTACGACACTTTAAAAATTAGCTAAAATTCATGTCTCTAGACTAGAATACCCTCTTAATGACATATATTTGAGTGATTACATTTAAAAATGAGCTAAATGTAATTTTTGCCGTTCCTATAATTTTTTTTTTTTGGACAGCGAAATTTAAACTTCATTTAAACTGTACAAAAACAGGAAACCTCAAAAAAATTAAACATGTTATATGAATAATTAATATTGGATCTCGCTTATTTTAGAAAGTAAGCAGCACACATTTATGGGACACAAACTTCACTCACAGTTGAACAATCATTTATTAATTGTTGAATTTCTACCCTCAAATTCTCCTGCCTCTGTTCAAAACTAATAATGTAACAAATATATATTTATACAATGCATGTATATGTAACAATTTGTATTATTTATTTTAATACTGGTCTAATTGACGAATTATTTGTGGAAGCTTCATTGAATTGATATATTTTTTAATTAATTATATAATAAGCCCTGTATGTTCTCCTAACTCAATAATATATACACATATATACAAACAAACAAATAATAAAATAGACAGCATGGTAACTGTTAAACCACTTTGTTATCTGTGCAGTTCAATAGGCAAAGTATACTAGTATAAAAAGTAGTACAAAGTATACTACATAATTGTTCAGTGAATCTTTTTCCAATGCTTCTCAAACTATTTTTTCTTATTCTTAGTAGCTCTCGAGGAACGTTGTGTTATCAATAAAAATAATTAAACATTTCCCTTTTTCCCTTAATATTAAAATTTGGAAAATTAATAAATTATGGTCAAATTTCGACCACCAAGCGATCACTAGTAATCATTATTCAATATGCATTACATAAAAAAGACTTACTATCTTCCATCTTTAAATGAGCGCACAAGATAATCTTCCTTGACTTTAATTTGTCCGGTGGGCGCTACAACAAGCGCTGGGAACGCCGGTTGATGCGGACGACGCCTTTCCGCTCCACTCGCAGCTTCAACGAGAACTACGCGACCGACGTGGGGTTCGCGCTCGGCACTGTCTGCCTTTACGCGCCTCGTACTGCCCTCGCCATCACTATCATCTGACCTAATAAACATTTCTATATTACACATACGCAGTCTTTTTTTGCCAGTACTTTTTTGAGGCACACTAATTTACGAAAATTTTAAATGTAATTTTTTTTTACGTTCTCTAAGACAGACACAAACCACTGTGCGATGCCCGTTTAAGGGAGATAGATTAGAACTTGTAACTCTTTCATTTTTTCAGTTTTTATGACGGTTTATCAATATTTTCGAAATCCCCTTTAAGGGCACTGCGTACCTTCGCGTAGTCACGAACAAATTTGACCCAAACATAAGTCTTGGGTACACATATTTAATACTATTAGTCGAAATTCGATTATAGCAAAAGGTATAAACTAAATCTATATATATTATTATATTGTAGATCATCAAGTATCAAAAATAAAGTAAATAATTATTTCCAATCTTTCCTCTTGATAACATTAAACCTACTCAATATCTACAAAAAACAATAAATAAAGAAAATCAATAAGAAAGGATCGTGGAAGTTGTACTTGACTGCTTTATCTCTGTTTATTTATACCTATATAGATTTTTAACAAATTTCATAAAGGTTGACTTTCTCTATTCTTTACTATTTTATTTTTATACCTTTGTAGAAACTTAGAACTATGATTTATAAACAAATTTGGAAAATTCTTTCTTATTGGAAATATAATATTCCAAAGGGGTTCAAGGAGTAATGGTTTAATAAAGTGTGATCAAAAAGGTTCTGGTAAACTTTTGAAAGCAGATTTTCAAAGGTTGGTTTTACTTTTCATTAAAATTATTATTTTATGTTATTACATTATTTGAAATTATAATTAATTTCGATTTTTATTATTACCCTTGTTCATATATATAACTGCCATCTGTCCTTAAACAATCTAATACAAATAAATATTCAAAACAAATTTGGCATCCACATCTATCTGTGTTGCCTTTATTTCTTCGGATTCTGTGGCTACATTATCATACAAGCTTTTTTGTCTGAGTGTTGTGATAAAAGTTTTTTGTCAGATTTAGGCCAAGTATACTGTGAATACTGCAGCCATATATAAGTAGTTCAACAATTTATGTGAAGCTTATAAACACTAGTAAAGAAATAGACAGAGTATCTTTATTTTAAATTCATAAATCATTTCAATACAAAAATTCCTTATTAATGATAGCCCTCAGAGAAGATATTTGCCAAATTATTTTAGCCAACAAAAGATTAAACTCTTATAAAATAAAATTTTCCTTTTACAGAATTTTTTCAACAAACATCTTAAAATATATCACAGATTTTTAAAACAAATGATTTTGTGACCAGATTTTTGCTTTGATTAATATTATGGGGTATTAAAGTGCTATAAAAAGGATGGGATATGGATTTTTCAAATTTCTTTGACCCTTATGAAATTATTATATTACATTACATATATATTACATTACATTAGTATGTTGCGCCTTTGTAAAACCATGGAGGGTTCTTTGTATAAAATAATCATGGCTTATAAATAAAATACCTATGAAACACATGAAACAGTATAATAACTTACTGAGCCCTCCCTCTCCTGCCTCTACGTCCAGCAATGACAGGTGTAGAAAAGTGTTCAGGATGTGTTAGAGGAAGTTGATCCAAAGTTTCACTCTCATTAAAATGTCTCCCACTTTTTAGACACAGGGCAGAACGCCGCAAAGTTGTAATATCACCATCATCAAATACTACAAACATAGAATGTTCTCTTAATGGTCAAATTGAACACCAATTATACAAATATACCAGATGACCGTTTAAGGTTTAACACTAGCCAATCCTTTGATTCATTGTCACATTTAACATATAAAATAACAATATCAAAACAAATACTAATAAACAACCAAGAAAACCTAAATTAAAGTTTGTTCTAAGACTTTCAAAAGTATACAATACTTTTGAATGTAAAAAAAAACCATCCATGTTCAATAAACAATGTTAAAAGGAAGTTTTCATGGTTAATCATTAAGTAATTGGTTATCCTCGGAACACCGTATGGTCGAACAAAGAGGAGCGGAGCGCGGATTTAGGTGCGGACGGAGGCGGAGCTGCACGGCAAGGTGTAATTCATTGCTTTCCATATTATCACACTAGTTCAATTTTTCATAAATCACCTGATGTTGAATGTATATCAATCAGGCTTTCATTTCTCAAAATAATTATGTCAAATATAAGGAACCTATTTCATTAATTGATTTAGAATGAGAATAGACTTGCTAGAGATTATGCTGTAAAAATATTGCTGGTGACTAACCAGCCATGCTGTATAATTATAAAGTGAATGTAACACTTACCAACAGTATATTGACTACAATCTTGCACTTTTGTTATTACAGCCTCCATGGCTTCCTTTTTAGGATCCTGCTTTATCTCAACAGTACTGCCTACTCTCAATGTACCTTTAATAACTTCATCATTGACTGTTATAGATCCACCTCCAGTTTTCAAAGTTACCTGTAAACATACATTTCTATAGCAGCTTAAATGTAGTTATGACTCACTTTGCTCAAAGCAAGTTAAAATCCAAGGTAAAATGCTAACATATTCTTTAGACATGACCACTGTAATATGATCACTATGAATTTTTACAAAAAACAGTAGGACTATATTGAATCACTCATAGATTCTACTACCATTCTTTAAACACATGAAAAGATTAATTGACCATCTTTAAACAATCATACTTGATTTTATAAGTGGTAGAACCATGCTGACACTATTACTGGTGGCAGTATGAATGGGTGGACTCGCCCGGGGAACTACCATCCATCCTCTCACAGAATCACCAATGTGTAGTAACAGTGTTTAGATTATTGCGTTTCATTCAGTCAGTGAGAGCACCGAAGGGCCACCTCCCACCCTCCCTCCTATCCCGAAACACAGGCTGGCAAAGCACTCTTGACTTTCCTCGTGTTGTTATTGTCTGTGGACAGTAGTGAGCACTTAACATCAGGTGACCAACCTGTTCCTTTACCAATGACATAAAAAAGTCAATAAATTGTTACAATTCTCAGTACTCGCTATGGTTCTAGATTATCTTTAAAATGATTATAAAACCTATTAAATTTTTTACAGAACCCCGGAGATCCAGAATATATTTAACTAACCTGCTTTTACCATCAATTATATATAAGTTCTTTTGAAAGGAGATTTTGACTCTAATTTTATATATTTCAACTTTGCTTCTCAATATTGCACTTGGGTATTTTTATATGGAGCAGAGTAATGGCCATGGCCACTAAACATGCTCATGTCATATTGATTGATAATTCTCTATTTGGCTGATACACAAGAGATTATTATGAAATGCTGTATACGCATATTTCCTGTAACTAATAAAATATGATATTAAATCTTTACCTTGCATTTTATATTCCTGACAACTTTCTTTACTTTTGCTTCGCAGAATGCACCTTTATATTTTGCACTAACGTCAGTTCCCACTGGCAAGTAGGGTGGGTCATCACCCTGCTAATATTTAAAAATATAATAATTATCAAACATGTGAAAAGCATAGCATATAAATAAATAAACATATATGATTATTACAATATGGTTTTAACAATTTTAATATTTTTATGATAAGAACAAACTTACAACACAGTATTTCAAAAGAAATAGAAAATACATTTACTAAACAAACCTTTTTATATGTACACATATTTAAACCAATTACAGGATAAGCATAGACACAACATTTATATTGTCACCAACCTACACATCTATGTAGTTTCAACTGGTAGGTAATAAGAAATATTTGTATTGATGTAATAATAATGCTATACATTTGGAATAAATAACTCACCATTTCGAATATTTACAATATGGATAAAACCAATTTGCTGAGAGCTATATGAACCTGAAACAAAGATAAGTACTGAATAAAGTTTTCTTGTACTTTTATATATAAGTAGGTTGTATATGTTTTGCATTTGAAATGCTAAGTTTTACATATCTCTTATAGACTACATTAGCTGCTTTTTTAATATTTGTTACAGGAAAATCTATTATATTTTTATTGTTTGACTAACCAAGCAACATATCATCAATAGTAAGAAATAAAAACAAAAATCAAATTGGGCGGTCTCGATTTCTGTTTACGTTACCTGATCAATCAATAATTACAGCAAGGGTTGCTAGCCCTGGAAAAAGATTGAAACTTAAAAGAAAATTGAAAGAATAAAATATTACACCAGTTGTTAAGAAAAAGAGATTAAAATTGAAATCAGAAGGTATAAACACTAAGAATTATTCGAATAAAGACATCGTCAACCATTTTTAAACGCTGACGTTTAAATCCACACTTCCACAGACTCCCGCATCGTAAACATTATGAATATGGTGTGACCAGAAGCGTCAGCAATATCGATTCTACAATGTCTATGTATCTCGACATTACATTCCTCCAAGTTTGCAAAAACAACGCTCGGATTCTCAAAAATTCCTTAAATAGTAATTTTCTAAACAAAAACGGATTTTAATTTAAAAAATATATTAAAGTGGAATATTTTTACCGCAGTAACGACATTTAGAATGAGACATGTAGAAGTGGTATATAACCGTGTTTTAATGTACAAGGTGGTTATATGTACTTATTTTATGTGTTCCATATAAAACATGTTACAATGGTCTATTTGGACAATATTATGAAATGTTAAATGAAGAAATAAAAACATGCTGAATGGAGATATTATATCGATGCTTCTATCAGGGAGTTCTATATATATTTATTTAAAATAATAACGAGTGCGCTTTATGCCACACGACTGAAGTTAAATTTCTTTAGAACTACTGACTGAGGTATATATATATATATTTCATGCACTGGCTATGAAAGGAAGAGAGAAAGAAAATGCGTGCGCGCATTGCTCTTTCTTGCTTCCTAGAGTGCGATACAGACAATAGGCACCATGTCTTAGATATAAAAAACGTAACTTCATAATTCCTATGAGAGAAAGTAAATTTTGCGCTCGCACATCTCTCTTGTGTCTATAGTAATACACGAAATAGAAGTGTCCCTCTTGCTATCTTCACTACCTTATATCTTCCAATCAACTTCCGTTCGTCTCGCCCAATCATACTTTTCGTAACACTCTCGCCACGCATTCACCAGCTTTCTTCGCAGCAAGCGTGCGTAAAGAAGTTTTACTTCTAATTCATAAATAATATATTATCATTATAGAATCGCAATATATAACGATACAGTATTAGTAATTGACAGTTATTCGCTATTCACCTAAAATGTATGCGCTAGTCAATGAGAGCTAGGTAAAGGGGTTATCGTTATCCACTAAATTAGAATTCACTTCATTTCGATAATGAATCTCTATATACCATAATAAAGTACAGTTAATTTAACTGATATTTTCGAAGAGTCTAAAGGCAGTTTAGCTAGAATACTGTGATAAATACTCACATCCCTTTCATTAATATTAAACTTCGTAAATATTGTTCGCTAACTATGATTTGTGTGACTTTTTATTTCTCGAACTGATTACGTTATTGACCCTACAAGGTCTTAACAGCTTTACCAAACTACGCCTGCATCGAAAAAAAAAAACAGATTTGTGTTACATTCAATCAATAAATTAGAGAGATCGTCAATCTTACCATTGCATTAATTTACAATTCATCGTAATAGCGTTGAATAAATAATTGAATAAGAGTTTATTATTTTAAAAGTTGTTTTTGAGCGTAACTTTAATAAAATTCAAAATATTTCACAATGTTGTCCAATAAAACACGTATTATGTAATTTTATTTGAATTTATTTTTTTTCCAAAAGTTTTAGACAATTACTTAATACAAAAGTAGCAATATGATGAAAATGTTTTCTGTCTATTTATTATTTTCATATGTATAAGTATAGTTATCAAAGGAAATAAAATGAAAAATATAATAGGTAACGACTTATTTACTTTAATTAAAATTTACATAACAAAACTAATCTTAAGCATAAACATAGTTTGTATGTCTTAATAATAAGCTAACAAAAATAGCTTATAAACAATTTCGTAAACAAAACGCAGATATAAAATATCAAATACAAACTCTTATAGAAAAAGTTTCAACACAATTATTTCAATGTATTCAAATAACGGATAACATCTTGATTCATGTTGCATGCGTATTGAAAATGATTGCATTATTATTTAAAAATACGACTGCCTGATTTCACGATTGCTATATAACTTAGGGTCAGAATAGGCAATCGTACCCGGGTTCATCTGTGCGTTAATTGATTTCAGTAGTTAAGCAGTTGCGCTAGTGCAAACCCACTCTCATGGATGTTTTCCAACATCAGTGAAATCGAACATATACTCCAAAGTATGAAAGCACAATCTCTTTCATGAAGAAAACAGCGCGGAAAAGAAACTTGAATGTGCAGGTATGACAGAAAAACAAAATACAAATCATAATCCACAAAGCTGGATAGACGAACATAAATAGACAATATCATTACCTACATTGATCATCGCCAAAATTGAAAAGAAAACAAGATTAAACTAAATTAAATAGTAAAGAAACTCTACAATAATACGGATATAATGGTGTAACAGTAAATATTGTAAAGGCAAGGAAAAAGAAAAAATTAAATAATACTAGCAACAACTCACCAATAAAAATAAAAATCATACTCAAACAATAGCATATAAATAGTAAATGTAGACACTACCCAAAAAGTAAAGTGAAATCAAGAAAAACAAATAATCAAAAGGAAAGTAAAGATGACCCAAAAAATTAGAAGAATTTAAAATCAAAACACAGAGAAAAGAAAAGAGTGTTACCTAAAAAATGGAAATTAAGAACTTAATATATTTAAAATAATATATATTGACAAAAGAAAACAAATATTAGTAAAAAAAAATTAAATATGTATGGTACGCTACTCAAACATTAGAATTCAATTGTAAATCAAAATATAGAGACGAAAGAGTAGACTACCCAAAAATAAGAACAAAATAATGAAATTCAAAATAAAAAGACGAGCGGGATAACAAACAGTATTATAGTCACACATGGGTACAAAATTAATAGTAGTAAAGAAGAAACAACAAAATATATATGTGAAGAATAGAAGATAAGATAGATGAGATAAAATACAGTCTAAGACAAAATATAAGCAAAGACAAGAAAATCACCAAGATGACATAAAAAAACTAGAATCAACAAGAATGAAATAGGAATGACTACAAGGTTGAAATTTGAACCATAAATGTGAAAAGAAGAACTTGTAAGCATTGACAACAGAGCCATTTACGGGATCCAGTTTTATGACATCAACCTTTTTTTTATTCAAGGTCAAAAATGTGAGATGCTTAAGTGGAGGTGTGATGCCTGGTTTTGGAAGTAATAAAAAAGTACAAAAAAAAATCACAGATCATAACGAATAGAATAAATACACTCAAACCGATATATTATATATGAAGATAAGTATACAATTATGCTGTACACCAATTTATTTTATAATATATATATTTTTTTTATATCATAGGAGGTAAACGAACAGGTGGGTCACCTGATGTTAAATGATCACAAACATCTATAGACACTTGCAACACCAGGGGAGTTGCAAGGGCCTTGCCAATCTGTGTTGGGGAGAGGGGAGGAAGGGAAGAAGAAAGGTGGGCCTCTGACGCTCTTACTGACCAAACGAAACGCGACAATGCAAGCACTGTTACTTCACGTCGATTTTCTGTGAGAGGGTGGTACTACCCCGGGCGAACCGACCCAACGATGATGAAGTCATTAATATACTCTAATCAAAATAATAATTCCTTGACACATTTTTTTTTTCTCCAACTGAGTACGCTATTGACCTGGCAAGGTTTTAACAGCTTCACCGGCCTACGCATGAAACTGTGTATAGTTTATCAATTTTACTTTAGGCCCATATACACGCCAGTTTTAGTTACGTAAAAATATGTACATTTACCAAAATATTACCCGATTAGGCCTCCCACGGCAGCGGCTTAAGCCTAGGTTCGATCCCTCGGTAGCGAGCCCTTGAGTGCGTTGTTTGCGCGATACGGCAACACACAAATATATATCACTGCTACAACACTACACATTCACCCCCACACACGTGCACGTTACACGCTTACACACGAAAGTGGAAGGGTTTACTTTTTTTCCCCTTATCGAACTGAAAAACTTTCAATTTTCCAATAATATATATATGGAGGAGTTGTTGAGGCGTGTATGCTTGGTATACATATACGTTTCAACAACTCATACATATATGAATAGTTAGCTAGGTTAGCTAAGATAGGTCGCGATTTTGCATGCAACAGGCAACAGCCAAGCCGAGGTTTGCCGCGCACCCTTGAGCTGGTTGCCAAAATTAACTCGGTTGAGTGCCTTAAGCGCTCGCCATAGTAGTCCGGTGAAGCTGTTAAGACCTTGCTGGGTAAATAGCGTAGTCATTTCGACAAAAAAACAAAATATCCTTTAATAGTGTTAATTTGCAAATATTGTACCGTAAGGCATGTAAACTATTTTTATATAAGTAAAATTGGCAGTATAGTACAATTTTAAATCTAATGAAATAGTATCCTTTTTAGTTATTACAACATCATCAATGAATATGGGTACATCTGATTTGATTAGGATATCAAATAAATCTTTGTAAATTTGATATATATTTTGTTTGAGTAATATTGTATTACCATATGCAAGTGAAGCTATAGATTTAACAAAGTGATCTTTATGAGACACGGTCGATATATGTAACATACCCACAGGTTTTCGTATTCCAATGCACATGACGCCACTCGAGACATCAATAAACCCGTTTTTACACCTAACTAGCAAACGCTTTAACTTGTCTATGAATTCGCAGAATTCTTTACCTGTTTCATGAGCAGATTCGTAATTTCTTAATGAATCTAATAATATCTGTTGTCGCTTCTCAATGCTTAGATTCTCCCATATCTTCGATCGTTCTGACTGTCTTTTAGAAACCTTCAAATTGTCATTTCCACTTGATACATTTTGAAACAGGGAGTTTGAAACTTCCACAGGCCCTTTAAAATTGCCAAAGTCGTTAATCCATACGACCTTACAGTTAACTCCGAGTGCAATTTCATTTGCTTCTGCAATGTCACTTGCCCATAAGGACACGTAGTCCGGTTTGCAGTCATTTATCAAGGAGAGCAGTTCTTTTGTGGTTCTGTAAGCTTCGACTTTCACGACATGTTTGTCTGTAACGTCATCGACATTAAAATGATCTAATATGAATATTTTAGCCCCATACTCATATACATCAAAGCGATTATTAGAGTCTTCTTTCAAATTCTTTTTGCACTTCCATTTCATTATACCTTTGAAATTTTCGTAAATATTTTCTTGTACATATATGTGTTTGAGACTCCAGGGTGACTGAAAATGTATAATAAAAATTATTTCTGTTTTTAACATATATAAAACTTTCGGACTTATATAAAACAGTCAATGTACGTAAGATAATCACAGGCTGAAGACAACTATTTCGAGATCTTCTATACATACAATACGAATGTAAATCTAACGTGTCTGTACTTTTTCGATATTGTGAAAAAAATTGTTGCAGATTTCTAGAAATAAGTAATAGAATACATTTCAATCATTTTTAGAAATGTCTGTGCGTTTGTATGACCACGCATCACTGCTAAAGTACTGAGTTCACAATAAGAACCTAGCAAGAAAATCATAAAGCATATCCTCAGGAGTAACTATTTTTTTGTTTCATTAAAATCGGTCCACTCTATCAAAAGTTATTGAAATTTGAATGATGACTGGAATTAAGTACGAGAGAATAGTAGTAATCTATACTAATGTTATAAAGCTGGAGCGTTTGTTTGTTTAGTAGGTTGAACGCGCTAACCTCTGGTACTATAGGTCAGATTTTAAAAATTGTTTCTGTGTTAGATAGCTCATTTATCGATAAAGGCTATAAGTTATATAACATTATACTAGGATCAATAGAAGCGGAGCACCAATGAAGAATGTTTCAAAATGTTTTTTTTTTCTTTTGAGAGCTTCCGCTGCGTGTTAGCGTCAGCCTAAAGCAACTATTCCACGCGGACGAAATCGCGGGCAGAAACTAGTATAATAATATAATTTTAATAAACCAACACTGGTTAGAACATAGTGTAGGTAATATTGACTGGAACATTGATAAAAGTACATATAATCTCTAACCAGTTAAGGTGAGTATTTGTGATCCTGGAGGGAGGGAACACTATGTCTGCCAGTGTTGGTTCTGATAGATATAACAATTATCCGTAAATTCATTAATGAAAAATTAAGAAAAAAATTGTCTCACGCCCAATATGCGTTTGTAACCTACTAAGAGACACCTAGAAGTTTTACTAATTATTCCAGACAGAGTTTGATTTTTACTTATTTATACAGTTATTAATACGAATTCTTCTGAAATTAACACCTCTACCTGTGCATCCACTAAAAACGATCGTAACTTAATTTATACATAGTATAAAATAAAGTCACTTCCACAGTCTGTTCCCTTAGATCATTTAAACTATTCAACGGATTTTAATACAGTTCTCAAAAACAGATAAAATGACTCAAGAGTAAAGTTTATATGTATAATATGTGCATATTATAGTAGAGAAAAGTCCAGAAAAATCAACATTTGTAATGTGATGTCGTGACAAACACATTTTTGTGAGCTTATATCACAAACGCTGGCTGGCTGGATGGATCAAATTAATGTACTAGGGAATCGTATATCATAAAGAGGTCGATAAAAAGTCCGAGGGTTATATCTTTATCTCTAAAGGATAACCTACAGTAACCATTGTTATCTTTTTACCAAAATAATTGTATGTTATTCAATATAGTATTATTCCTTATCCAATTAAATATATTTAATTGTACAAAATTGCCTTTAACAGTGTTTCTTGAAAGTTTTTCTCAATGATTGAATTGTTTTCTGAGTAGGTGGTAATTTCGACAATCATAGTGACCATTTTAAGGCCGAAATTGAATAAAGTATTTTTTATTTGATATGATTTTATTCAAAGTCTAGTTCATAGAAGTTGGCAGACAGTCTTTGAAAACTAGCCTAGAAGTTGATTTTTAATATGTAAAATTATAAGTACTCATATTCTATGTAAACTAGACAAGTTTTACAATGTGCTGTGATTTTCAAGACTCAATTTCACAGATTGATTTGAGAATTCATCAAATTCATAATACAAGACTGACTTACTGTGGAATTTGATGCAAGGAGCACATCAAGAGCTGAATCCAGATCGGAATGTTCTGTTATTATGCCTGTACAGCAGTTGCTACTGTAATCTGAATATTTATTCACAATAATTATTACAATCTGTGTTCTCAAAATTTACCAATTTAATGATATCTCAGGGCATTTTTTTTTTATTGCCAGTTATTAGAGCCATTAGAATTCAACACCCCTAAGAATTAGAGTAAAATAAAATAAGATTTAAAAAAAGGGTGTTGAAAATTGAGACTGAAGCTATTAAGTATTTCTTATTTTCATGTATAAAGTCATAAACCATAGAAATATTTTAATTTAATTATTTCACACTTACCAATATGATTCATCTGATGATAACCTTCGATTTCATTCATTAATACTAAATGTATATTTCTTAATCTAAAAAAGGAAGGAGAATATTACTCAGTTGTTCAGTAATAATAGAATGCTTACTTAACTATTCTTACTTATATTGAGTAAGTTTAATTCTAAGTTTATTACTTCTAATATTTGGTACTAAATACAATTGCCATAATTTTATATGTAATAGCGCTAAATTATATTATTGATAGGTTAGATTAGGTGACAGACTGGTGGCCTACATTAAGAGGCAAAAATTACCAGGCACCTGAAAGACACTCAAAGTAGTTTCTGTGTTCCTAAAACACATCTTCACATGACAAAGACAAATGAATAACACAAACTAATAATTTTATAAAAATATAATGATCAATAAATGTTACATGTTAGACTTCAGTAATTGTCATATACCAGCAAGTTGTTAATGGACATAATTTTTGTACATTTCAGTATTTGATTGTAATCACGTGTTCCCCAATATTACTGGACCAGTAAAGAAAAAACAATAATTACCCAACTTCATGACAGAGTGTCGTGAACAAATGACATATAACGGCCATCTGCCTTGTTACATGTATATATATTGAACTATAATGGACTAAGGCAAAAGCAACAATTCCTAGTCTCAAGAGTGTTGCACTATCAGTTTCATCTAAGGTAAAGTTTCCATAATCTGCAAATAAATGAAAATAGACATTACATAGCACTACCATTATCTGTATTATAAATAACCCTACTACTAATCACATTTACTTAAGATTCATTTTTTTTATCACAGCCTTAGCCATTTGTATCTGAGAACAGCCTGAATCTCATGTGCAGCTCGCTTTATAAAATAAGCCAATACTTACCAACATGATCATTTTCTTCTAAATTTAAACTCCAATAGAAAAATTGTTTCACAATCAAGTCCATGTGTATTCTCCCTTCATCCACAGATTCCTGTCTTACCATATAATCAAGCTGTGCAAATAAATCTTCATTGTTTTTTAATTTTTCAGCTAAAGTTCTCATCCTTATAGATAAGTTAGAAGGTCTCTCACTATTACAAAAAGTATATCTATCTATACAATATATAGTATTATCACATGAATCTGAAATCTTTATTTCTTGTACATCTTTTTTGCAACATTCTGTGCTGTGAAAGACTCTGTTGGTTTTCAAGTATTCCTGTAATAAAAATGTTCTTTAACTACATTGACATATCAGCAGTGCATTCACGTAATGATGAATATTACTAACAAAGATCATATAGGTTTCGAGCCTCAAATTATAATTTATATATAATTTGTAAAATCAATGGCAGATAGTAGCCAAACTTTTACAAACAGTATGAGAATTAGGTGAAGAAAAATAGTATGGCAGTATGGCTTTTTTTGCCCTTCTGACTAGCTACAACTCTCAATTTCTCGAACTGACTATGCTATTGACTAGCAAGGTTTTAACAGCTTCACCAAACTAATCACACTGGAACAATATTATTCGATCATTGCTGGTTTGTATAAAAAACACTATGTTGGTAGAGATTTGCACGAGTTTTATTTTACTTTAAAATATACACAAAAGTATGAGCAATAAATAAAGACAAACAACAAATCATATTATACCATTTATCACATTTGTTACAACTAATAAAAGACATACGTAATCAAATTTATAACTTGTTTTTAACCTATAAAACCTATGTATATGAACAAATATATTGTTTTGGATAAAGTTATCAATCAAATTTAAATTCCTTTTACAGAAGTTAAAATACCTCCGCAAGCGACGTATCCATTTTCACTGAATCAAATCGTAAATGTATATCACAATTTAAATCCGACATTTCCTAAATATATCTTTTTTTATTATTGGTATCCTTATGAGCTTGGATTTCTCCGTGTACTACGGGAACGGAATAACAATACAATTCTTACCGACTTCGATTACCTACTACGCTACTACGGCCACTACTACGGCTTGAAGTTAAATGTTGTTGTCAACCACAGACAAGTAGTAATAATATTTGTCCAATAGAACAAGCGGAGGAATTAATCGATACTGCCAATTCTGAAGTTGTCAATATAGGTCGTTCTTATGTATTCTTTAGCCAATCTTCTTTATGTCCAAGTTAATGTAAAGGCATAAGCGTCAAGTCTTGTATATAATATTTTCTACAATTTTCATCTATCTTTCTATCTTCGTAGTCTTAGTAATAAAACAAAATTGTTCAAATACCTCCAAGCGTAGAGTCGATAAAGTCAAAGATGGGTTCAAAATTATCAGGACAAATTAGGAGATCTATATTTAGGTAAAGTGTCGTGTGATTATTTCAATATTTCAACAAGTTGGTTGATCTTTCCAGAACTTTCTAGAGGATTTTTGTTGCATCTCAGAATTCATGCTCCGTGATATTATTTTTCAACTATTTTACTTATGCACAATAAGCGCAGTATGTGTATTACATAAAATATCACAATTTTTACACAATACAGAGTCAAGTAACACAAGATTATGAATAAACTATAATATACTCTACACGACAGACTAAATTCCCACCAAAAACTCCGACTACAGACTACTAAGAGAAGTAAGAGCAACTAAGAGAATATAACGAGTATATATGGTACCTATTACAAGGAGTAAAATAAAAAAAATAAAAAACAAAAAAAAAAACCATTTCTGTAAATGAAAAAGTATCCGTCAAAATGCGTTAAAACTTAAATTTATAAGCGCAACAGTATTATCAGTCTATATAATATAAAAAATCTATCACTCTCCACGTATTTTTACACCAGTTATATTTACAAGATTATTTCGGACTATCCATTGTCGGGTCTTTGGATTACAAAATAAATAACAGTAATTAAATCTGTTCGTATCTTCATTTATTGAATCCGTAATAACTACTGGTAACCAAGCAACATTACATTTCTATACTATATTTTTATATACTACCAGGTCGTGATTTATAAAAGAGTTCCAATACCCTACAATCCCTTTTCTCCTTAGTAAAGAAATGAATAATTAATTAATCTATTATCAGTCAAAATTAATAAAGGATTCATATGAATTAAAAATTGAAATTAAGGACATTTAACATTATTCTCATGAATACAATTTAAAACCAGTCCTAATACAAAATCCTTATACTTAAGTGGAGTACACCGTTCTGTAGCCGGTCTAGATCTGACTGTATCAGATTCAGGTTTATGAGCAAAGTCGTGCTTACTTAATGCCAAGTCTTCTTTGTCTATGACATCATTATTTGAACTTACTTTTTCCTCTTCACTATTATTCTCGCTTTTTTGTATGCCGTATTCATTATATCTATTCATAACTTCTTTTCTTTCTCTTATACTTTTCTTACTTTCGGTTTTGTCATCTCCTTTGTACATTCCCAACTCTCTTATATTTCTTTCTTTTACTGGTTCGAATAATGTCAAATTTCTACGGACTATATTTCTGTCAGCTAATTTTGCAGCCACACTATTCCCTTCCTTCCAAACGATTATTTGTTCTGTAGGTGAAAGTGGTGCAGTTAATTTATTCATCTTGTTTTGTTTTAGCAACACTTTATCTTTTGGTTGTAGATCTAGCACTTTTACATGTTTCCTACTACATGTACTCAGATCCTTTCTATACCTTTTTGCCTCTTTCGGCGAGACATCACTATCGAGAGCCTGTTTTAGGTTAGTTAATTTTTTATTCACTAAAGTTTTCTCTTTTGACTCCTTTAACGTCATAGCTTCAATAAGCCCGATCACTGCAGGCGAACTGTCATTCACCTTTTCCTTTTCGTGATCTGAAGCTTTGTTAGTATGCAGACATGGTGATAAAGTAGATATATCTAGCTTGGGATATTGATTGCTAACGACATCAATGTTATAAGTCTCCGGTCCTACCAGTGGCGTAACTATACCATCTGGGGCCCGTGGCAAATTCTTTTGATGGGGCCCTATATTTTTATAAGCTTCGAGATTTTCAACAAACTCAATTTCACGTTGTATATGGCTCAATAATGGCCTAAGTCTCCTCTCTTAGGCGAGAGAGAGTGGTCTATAGTACCCACGCTAGTCCAATGCGTATTGGAGACTTCACTTTTATCAATGCATTCATCATCTATTCGCTAGCTTTTCGTTGAAGGAACATCGTGAGGAAACCAGCGTACATTTACAATGAAATAAAAATAACAATTTAATTTCAATAAGACGTTTATTAAAAAAATTCGAGGTTTCTGTTCCGCAAAAGTATTTATAACATCATGAAAGTTTAAAGATCAGGCTATAGAATTTTCAATACATAGAATAGCCAAGTTACATAACCTGTCTTGTCTCATAAGTTTCTTAAATAGGTTTTTATCAATTTTAGTTTTGAAAATGATCATTCAGCACTAGCTGTAGTCACAGGAATTGTAAGAATTAAAATTAATGCAGTGCATACTTCAGGAAAGCTGCAGGGCATAAAATGATTTTTTATTATTAATAAATCAGCAAGGCCTCTAATACACGAAGATTTTTCTATTTCGTGTCTGAAAGTGGATCGAAAACTGAGAATATCTCTGGCAAATGATTCAGATATGTCTTCTATATATCTCAACAAATTCTAGACCTTTTTATTAATAGATCAGTGTCATTTAAAATTTTTAAAGTGGAAGGTTGCAAAAGGCTGCGATTTCAGTTGGTTTATAATGATGTCCAATACTCGATAAAATATGTTCACTTTGAACAAACTTCCAGGATCTTGGAGACGCTCATCTTCGCGAAGCTCATCAAAGTGGCGTTTTACCTTCCACTAACGAGTTTTAGAAAATTCAGGGGTGATGGACCATTTTTCTGCTACACTATTTGCTTCCATTTTTAAATTCATGTCGATACCTTTCCAATTCTTCTGGACAATGTTTCTAAAGTTTAAGGCAATGAAAGGTCGGCTTTAGACTGAAGTGCTATAGAGACTGCATCGATAGTAAGTAGAATCTTGCAATGGTAAACCAATAACATAATAAAATTATAGTTTTCGATCTTCTTTTTGAGTCAAACAGCTTCATTTCTTTCATCTGATTTGTAATTTAATAAAATTGTTTTGGTTACCGCTTTTTGGACTTCAATAAACCGAACTTTTAAAGCAAAAACAGCATCATAACGTCCTGCCCATATGGGTTTAATGTTAATGAAGTTGATGACTCACTTTCTTTATTAGGTATAAAACTTAATAAAATATTCCGTCTTTTGATACTAACCCCAAAAAATATATAAATTTTTTGAAGTTTTAAAAATATTTTGCATATCAAAAACCTCTCTCACTGTATCATTGAGTACTAGATTTAAATTATGAGCAGCACAGTGAACATATACGGCATTTCGTTCAACATCTTTTATGAGTTTTTGAACTCCACCATAACTTACATTGTGTTAGCACCATCATATCCTTGTCCTCGACACTTAATTAGAGGAATAGTTTTGACATTTATGGATTTAATAATTTGCTTGGATATCGCTAAGGCAGTTTGATCCTTAACTTCATGAAATCTTTCTTTAATGACAAGTGCCTTTGGGATCCCATTACTATCTATTTCGATCGTACAATAACGGTAAAGTTCACACATTTGAACAATTTTTGAAGTATCTTGAGTTGTAGCCAATATGATAGAGTAGAATGGTGCGACATTTATTTCATTTATGAGTGCATTTTCTACTTTTAGAACCAAGACAGAAATTACCTTATTTTGTATTTTTGGGCTTAAGTATTTTATCTGGTCCTTTGGTTTACTTAACAATTCTTGTAAAATTTGATCGTATTTTCCTAATAAGTCAACAATACTCAAAAAGTTTCCTTTGGAGCTTGGATCACTGCTATCTGCGGTGTGACCACGAAAGGCTAAATTACACGTTGAAAGTGTTAGAGTAACATCAAGGAGCCTAGAAAGTGCTTGGCGCCAAACAGATTATTCTTTTTTGATCATAGACTCTTGCTCTTCATCGAGTGTTCCATTTAGCCGCCACTGTTGATACGTAAGACAGCAATCCAGATGAATTTTTGATGTCTTGTGTCTTTTGTCTTTCTACAATGTTTCCAGTCGTCATAGCCCTCAATCCATACATTTTGTATTTTCTTAGATGCCCGATTTGCGAATAACCAACACGGTTCACAATACGCCTTCTGAAATATTAAAGAATAGGATAGCCATGTACGTTCAAGTTTCACGCCAGACTTAGAAACAATATAGTAATATTTTTCTAGAAAAGATTTATTGTCACTATCTTTTAAGAAATGGCCCGTAGGTTTACAATGTCCATTTTCAATCAAGAACCTTTTAACTTGATCAGTTAACTCTTTAAAATTACCCTTATCAGTAACATATGGCGTAGATACAATATTGTTCATGCTAAAATATAATTATTTTTGATATTTGATAGTAACTTGTTGTGGTTCTTCTGAATCTGGATAGTCACTAGTGTTGGGTGCTGCATCTGATAATTCTGGTATACTTTTAGTAAAATCCAATTCTTCACTTTTAGAGCACTGTTCACTCGACTTTTCATTATTTAAGTCATCATTTTTAAGTACTGACTAATTTTCGGTAGCTTTTTATTTTTTCTTCAGTCTCCCACTTTGTCTTTCGTTTTTCGCTCTCACTTAAATATTTTCTAGAACTAGATATTTTAATATCTAACTTTCACAATCAACTTTACTTTACAGCCATTTTCATATTCAATAAAAGAACAAATACGAAAAATCAAAGATACAAATCACCAGACATCAATTGTCAAAATAATCACACAAAAATACGCAGTCAGTAGAGCTCTTATAAAAAAATATCAAATCCGGAATTCCCCTAACATAGTGTTGCTAGCTCGCCCCAGCAGCAGCGCCACGAAAAAAGTGAAAACAAAACGGGTAATTTCCCGGTCGTAAATGGTCATTCGCACTGAAAACGTGTCGCGACAAAATATATAGAATCCAATGGATGCGTTCTAAAATAAATAGAGATGTATAATTACCGGTATTTTGATTGACGATTTTTTAACAATCATAAGTACGTAATTTAATTGTATTATGGTCTCTAGTTGTCTCACATTGGATTTTAAGCAGGACTTAAAAATATACTTTTCAAATAAAATAAAATACTCAGGTACAATGTAAAAAAATATTTTTGAACTCGCGGCCTCTTGGACCGGGGCTCTCTTGACTCGGGGGCCCGTGGCATTTTGCCAGCCCTGCCACCCTATAGTTACGCCACTGGGTCCTACCCTTAACAACCCTAACATCTCAGAAGTTGTTCTACTCAATAATGATGGTCCACTTCCATCATACACAAATATATCAATATCGTTAACCTCTTTCTTAGTTTGTGGTGAAAATACAGTCACCTTAAAAGTACTTATGCTTGGTATCATTTTCCCACTATATGCACAATATTTTTTATTACATCTTTTTACTATCTTAACATGTAAACCTTTGTTTAATAACCTTTGATACTGATGTTTGTCTATTATATTTATACAGGCACCAGAGTCAATAATAAACTTTACTACACACTTGTCATCTAGCAATATATCATAACCATTTAATGTTGAAGAATTTATATTCAATACAGTATGTACCTGCTGATAATCATCATCTTCACTATCATATTTACTGTCGGAATCATCACGGTCCGAAATTTCTTCTTTTACTATATACCTTATTTTTCTTCCTTTCTTGTTATTCTTCTTTATTAATTCCTTACCAACTTTTGTTTTGCATTACTTCTTAAAATGACCTTTTATGTTACATCTGTTACATGTTTGGTTGTATGCTGGACACTTTTTTATTTCTTTTGCACGATGACCAAAGTATCCACATCTGTAACACTTTTGTTCAATCTTAGGTTTAAAAATTCTACCTATTATTTCTACTTCTTCCGTCTCAAATTCCTTTATATTCAGTACTGAGTCTTTTTCCATATCCATTTCCAATTCAAAAATCCTTGCCATATTTACAGCTTCTTCCAATGTTAGCTCACTTCCTATTCTAATCCATTTTCTTACCAGATTTCTGTGCGGACACTTTTGTACCAACTGGTCCCTGATTACTTCATCGAGATCCTTAAACTCACAATACTTTCCAGCGTTCCTTAGCCGTAATACAAATTCCTGTACAGTTTCGTCTATCGACATATCCATATTTCTAAATATTAGTCTCTCATAAATTATATTAGTTTTCGGAACAAAATATTGTGTTAATTTCTTAACCGCGACTTCGTATAAATCTTCTTTTTTATTTCCTTCGATACCAAGAGTTTCGTATATGTCTTGTATCGAAGGTCCTGCTTGGTAAAGCAGTCTTGCTAATTTTTGATTTGGAGTTAGTCCTACCTGCCCTTCGATATAATAATTAAAATTTCGTACCCAGGTACGCCATCTTGTACCATTTCTTCCCGGGTCTACGTGCGGATCGAAATGCGATCCTACATCTATATTATATGCTGCTGCATGCTCCATTGCTTATCCTCGTCGCCAGTTTAATGTCGGGTCTTTGGATTACAAAATAAATAACAGTAATTAAATCTGTTCGTATCTTCATTTATTGAATCCGTAATAACTACTGGTAACCAAGCAACATTACATTTCTATACTATATTTTTATATACTATCAGGTCGTGATTTATAAAAGAGTTCCAATACCCTACATCCATAACTTTTGCTAGGTTTTGGAACTATTATTTAATGGACTTATTTACTGGATACTTTCGCCCATACGAGCTATAATCTCTTGATCCTAACCTCCATAATGAAAAAAATAATTACGAACGTATTTATGACAATGACATTAGACATATGACAAATCGTGGTTGAACACGTCAAAATTATTTTTTTTTGTGCTACGAGTATACGAAACGATGTTTTGAAAATGTATTTACTGACAACTAAGCGATTTCCGAGTGCATAATTTTTTTTATTTAATTTCTCATGAGGATTTTAGTGTTCAGGGATTAATAAATCGTTTACAAGATGAAGGCATTACTCGCAACAGTAATTAGTCTAGCGCTCACGACCGTGGTTATTGGCAATGCATATTACCAGAAAAAACAGTTTTATCCCTCCATAGTTTACTTAACTAATTCCAATCCTAGTATGGCAGTAAGTATTTGTAGCTTTACAGCAAAAAATGTGTACTAAATAAAAATATTTCATGCATAATAAATATTTGTCTAGTACAATCTGGTAATATCTTAATATTGTCCTTACCCTATCGTAAGGGAATTATCCTTTTTAATGACTTTAGATAGATAGTCGTGATCTTGATGCTATTTATTTATCTTTCAGGTAATGTATTTGCAAGCTTTTATACTAGTTTTACTTGTTGGAAAATTGTTAAGAAAAATATTCTTTGGTCAATTACGTCCAGCAGAATTCGAGGTAATAACAATAAAAAATTATAAAGCCTGCATTAAAAATAATATGTCACAATATGAATAATGATATTAAATTCATTTTTATTTTCAAATTTATTCATAATAAGTATATAACTTTATATAAAAACACATAATTATTTAATATCTAAATGTAATTTTTGATAATTAATTGCTCATATCATTTTTAGTGGCTCTTGTGAATCATTGAAGGGGGTATTTTTTTAAATATAAAAATTTGATCTGGAATGTTTCGATTCTACTAAAAATGTCACTGATATCTAACTTGATTTTAATACAATTTGTTAATTAAATATAAGTGACCATAGTAAGTAATTTCTGGAATCAAAAGAATTTCATAGATAGTAAGTATATAATTTTTTTGTTCTAGCATCTTATAGAAAGATCATGGTATGCTATCACTGAGACATGTCTAGCATTTACAGTGTTCAGAGATGATTTCAATCCAAAATTTATTGCCCTCTTTACACTTTTATTGTTCCTGAAAGCATTCCATTGGCTAGCTGAAGACAGGGTCGACTATGTAAGTATCTTTTTATCAACAATACGGTGTTGTATAGTTAGTAGTTATGTCTGTAGACAAAACAGTATAATTGAACTTGATTTATTATATAAAAAATTGTGCATATCATTGAAAACAGTTATTACTTTCATTATCTATATTGTAATTACTTTATTTGTTTAGAATTGTGTTTTTTTTTTTTATATCAAAGGTGGCAAACGAACAGGTGGGTCACCTGATGTCAAATGATCACCTCCGTCCATAGACATTAGCAGCACCAGGGGAGTCGCAAGTGTGTTGCAAGCTTGTATATGGGACTGGGGGGAGAGTAAGGGGATGCGGTCGTCTGGCGCTCTCACTGACTGAACAAAACAGAACAATGCAAGCACTGCTACTTCACTTTGGTTTTCTATGAGAGGGTGGTAATACCCCGGGTGTGCTGACCCATTCATGCTGAAACCAGTAATAGCTTCAAGGTGGCTCTACCACCTATAAAAACTGTTTTTTACTACAGATACTGAGCATTTCTAAATTATTATATACACATATACAGTATATGAACACATGAGGGGCCTAATAAAATAACTTATTTATATATATATAATAGAAAAACTATATATTATTATTTTTTTACTAGATGGAGAGAAGCCCTGTTATAGGTTGGTTATTCCATATAAGAATACTGAGTTTGTTGATGCTCTTGGCACATTCTGATTTATATTTCATTCATCATGCGTATCAGTTCACGGCTTTGAAAGGACCTTCAGTGCAATTGGTATTTGGTTTTGAATACAGCATTCTTATCATTATGATTGCGAATATCTTGATCAAGGTAAATATACATCTCTTTATGGAATACATGCTTTCATATTATAGATTATGTGAACTTCCACATGTCTGTCTCTCTATTAGTGGGTTTATAACTTTGATTATATTAAGGGGCCCTGCAGATATTATCTCGCCCTGATTATAAAAAAAAAAATAGTTGATAAATTATATACCAAAACCATCCTTATAAATCAATTTATCAACTAGAGTGGAAATTATATGAAAATTTGTTCAGTAGATTGTGAGTTTATCGCCAACAAACAGACTCGATAAGGGACTTTGTTTTTTACTATGTAATGATATGTTCTGAACAGGTTTTGGTACATATTTTGTTATATTACATTAGCATGTATTGAATGATGATATATCAAGTGGGATGATAGCTATCTTGTTAAATGACTATTCAACTCATCAGATACACTGCCTAAATTATCACCATATGTGGTATGCAATAATATATGTCTGTACAATAAAAGACATGTAAAAATGCAATGAAATACATTGCAATCTTTATTAACCTTTAAATACAATAGACTGCCTTTATAGTAATAAGAACGAAAAGTGGGTTTTAAAAAATATTGTATGGTTATATGATGCCATATTATGCAATAGCATATTTATAATATGGTTTAGTTTATACCACAGTATAAGTCAAGGCTGCCAACCAACCAGGTTTTCCAAATTTAAGAAAAGTATCTGAAGAGTCTCCAAACAGGGTTTTTATATATGGACTCTGGCAGGTAGTAGTGGTGATTTTTTTTTATCATTATTTGGGGTAAACTATTTATAAGATGCCAACTATAATATAAGGTCGTAATAGTTTTATAATGTTACAGTATGTTCTTCATGCAATTGATTCACGTTGGGAAGCTCCTTGGGAAAGCAAAGCAGCGGTTTTACTGTACACTGAACTTGCCATCAATTTTCTTAAAGTGCTGCTCTATATCGGTTTTGTAGCAGTTATGGTCAGAATATACACTCTGCCACTGTTTGCTTTCCGACCTATGTATGAAACAATGAGGTAAGTTAATGTATTTACAATTTTTATATTCTCTAAATATTATGAAGAGGTAAAATTTGTGAGTTTGTAACGTTGTGAATTTGTGATGTTCTAGGGAGTAATCTCAGGAATTACTTGTCCAATTTGAAAAATTCTTTCAGTGTTATATAGCTCATTTATCGAGAAAAGTTATAGGCTATATATTATCACACTGAAACAAATAGGAGCGGAGCACCCATGAAAATTGTTTCAAAATATTTTTTTTTGCCTCTTGAGAGCTTCCGCTATGTGTTAGCGTTAGCCTAAAGTTACTATTACTACATGGACGAAATCGTGGGTAGGGGCTAGTAAGTAATATGTTTAGACTCTTACTAGTCTTGTAACATTGTATATAAGGGTATGTTTTAATAGGATGAAATATAGAATTATTCACATTACTCTTATTATTATCTACTTAGTCCAAAAGGATTTATTAACAATTAGGTTTGATTTTGACAATTATGTTTTCAGTATAGATAAAAAAGTTTTACCAGATCTATTTATAACTACTTTTTGCCCATGGTTTCATTCGCTTAATTTTTTTTTTCGAAATGAAGACGCTGTTGGCCTGGAATGGTCTTCACAGCTTCACCGAACTATTGAGGCAAGCGCTAAAGGCACTTAGCCGATTTGGGATGTTTGGGCGACTAACTTGAGTGCACGGCACACCTCGGCTTGGGCTGTCACCTGTTTTGTGCAAAAATCGCGACCTATCTGAGATAACTTTGTTTTTTTTTTTTTTTTTTAACGTGAAGAGAAAATCCTCATGGACTGTCAAAGCTCGTATCCTCGTATGATTAACCATGACTCTGTAAATTCCGTAAAGCTGTGTGATTGGCACCCGGTAAGGCATAATACCATACTGGGGAGCCATATAAAGCCATTGACCTTATTACCCCCATATATAAGGAGTGGCAACTATCATTTGCGCCTCCTAGGTTCGGAAGCATTCCCGCTAATGCAGAGGTGGTGCGCATGACCTTAGGGACTACTCGCCTAAAATGGTCCTTGAAGGACCAGCGGCTGTCTAGGTAAAGACCCAGATATTTTATTGAAGTACCTACCTCAATGCGAACCCCTCCAATAATCATATGGGTACCCGCCGGGGCAGCTTTACGAGGTCCATGAAAGCAAATAGTTTGAATTTTGCTTAGGGCCACCTCTAGACCTAGCGACCTGATTCTGCTGACTATCTGTGCTACACTCGCCGTAGCCAGTCGAAGAGCGTCACCTACGGTGTTTCAGCGTGCTGTAATCAGCGTGTCATCGGCGTAGCATATAGTTGCCACGTCGGGGAGTAGCACACCTCGAAGCACTCAGTCGTAGGTAATATTCTGTCGTCCTGGCTTATGTACATGACATGCCTAGTCTCCAGGTATGATATAATAACTCTCTGAAGGTTAAGAGGTACCCGGTGGTAGCCTATCGCTTGTTTGATACGTTGCGTAATAGAAGGAGTTCTCGGTCTTAAGGAGCCCATTACTAGGCGGTACGGTCTTTCCCAGGGGTCTCGATCCAGGGTTTGTAGCAGCTCTTCTCTTGAGCGAGCTTTTGCTCGTCGAATAGCCACCTGCATCGCTTTTTTGGCTTCTTTGTAGCGAGCCCACAATTGTTCCTCGACAGCTGCTACTCGTCTTCGTCGCAGCCTACGGTGCCTGGCGCACTGTCGCCTCGCCAAGATACACTGCGCGCGTAGCTGTGCAATCTCGGCAGACCACCAATATACGCTTCGTTTAATTGGCTGGCGTCGCACCCGAGGCATAGCTGCGTCTGCTATGCTTGTCATGGTGTTCTGGAACCAGCAAACTTCTTCCTCAATATTCACCAGTCAGTCAGAAGGCCGGGGCCAGGAGGCCACTATTGCCGCTTCACTCAGCCGGTCTACATTGAGCCTCTTTACCGCCCATCTACGAACACCCGATACCACTTCGGCACGTGGTGTTGGACTCGGTGTAGGATGCTCAATATCAAATCTGATATATAAATGGTCTCAGAGAGACTCTATCTGCTCTAGCACTCTCCATCCCCGTATTCATGCGTTGGCTGTTGTGAATGTCATGTCCACAATCGAGCTGCCCTGCACTCGAACATAAGTAGCCGTCGATCCTTGGTTGGCTATAGTAAGTCCTACTTCCACGGTCCACTCATGCAGTATTCTGCCGCGTAAATCCGTAACTGTAGAGCCCCATGCCGATGACTTGGCGTTGAGGTCTCCGGCCAAGATTACAGGACGTGGTGCAGTCCCCCGGATGAATTACCCCTTACGGTCTAGGAACGCTTCGAACTCTGATATTGGCTTGTTTGGAGAGAAATAGGCGCTGATTACCACCATCCCTCTCCATTGCACGGCCACAAATCCCCTATCCCTCTTTAAAGTGGTCGCTAGTGGTGACCTATCAGTAGTTGAGATCACAATTGTTGCTTTGTTTGTTACGTCGGTAGCCCAGTTATCTCTTGAAGAGACACGATAGGGTTCCGCCACAATTGCCACCTGTATCGACCACTCGGCCATTGTTTGGATCAGCAGATCCTGCGCCGCAGCCGAGTGGTTGATATTTGCTTGAAGGAAAGCGAAATCCCTACATATGGTGCTGAGATAACCTAAGCTAAGCTGTCTAGATATACGTATATGAGTTATTGGAACATGCATGTGTACCAAGCATGCGTGCCTCAACAACTCTTAAATGTATTTTGTGTCGGAAAAAATCCTCAAAACTATATAGGATAGGATAAGGAAAAATAAGGGTAGAACTCTTTGTCGTTTATTTCTCTGAAAAAGAAAAACAGTGTGTAAGCGGGTAGGCGTGCACGTGTGTATAGGTGATGTGTGTGATGTTGTAGCAGTGATGTAAGGTTTTGTGCCACTGTATCGCGTGAGCAGCATACTCGAGGGCTCCACGCCAAGGGAACGAACCTAGGCTTGAGCCGCTGTCGGGAGGGGCCTAATCTGGTGTATGGGAGCAAAATTTATGCCCAGACCACGGCGGCGTGATCTGTGGTTACGCGGGCGTGGGCGTGAACACGCTCTGTTAGGGGAGACAGGCTGGTACTGATCGTTCGCTGACGTGATTGAATCTGGAGGGTCGGTAAAAATGTGTCGCGGTCGTCTTCTATACTGAGCAGCGTTGGGTATGGGCTCATAGTTCGCGGCGGATACCACTAACGAGCTGGGATGATTCGATCCTTTTTCGAAATAACTACGTGTGAGTGATTTTATATACGCCCAGACAGAAGGCATCACCAGGTCCCTGTGGAGATCCTTATTCCGGACGTACCATGGGGCACCGATGATTATACGTAGGGCTCGGTTCTGGAGAACCTGCAACAAAATGAATACGATTTTGCGCGTGTGCAAAGACCGGACAACTGTACGTCATAATGGGACGGATGCAAATTTTATATAAAGTGAGTTTATGTCTGAGGGACATTTTACTCTTATGACAAAGGAAATGATGGAGACGATCCAAGACCATAACGGCTTTGTTTCGCACTCTATCTGTGTGTGAATCGAAATTTAAGTATTTATCTAAAGTGACGTCGAGATATTTGACCTCGCCGGCCCAAGCTATCTCGGTTTCGTATAGCCTGATGGCCGTTAGTTTATTAACACGTTTCTTAGGATCGAAAATTATCGCCACGCTTTTTTCGGGATTCACCTCTATACGCCATCGAAGAAACCAATCACCGAGTGTGCTAACGGCTTTTCCGATGTGTTTCCTGAGCCAATCCAGCCGCCAGCCAGAAGCGTAGATAACTGTATCATCAGCATAGCAACCTATCTCAACTCCCGGGAGTTCAGGTAGGTCTCTGATGAACAGACTGAAGAGCATGGGCGCAAGTATTGAGCCTTTTGACACACCTGAGTGTATCGGATTGAGCGATGGCAGTTTACCGTCCCCACTCTAAAACGGAAGTTTCTGTCGGTAAGATAATCGCGAATGATGTTAATTAATCGGGTACACAAGCTAAACGTAACTTGTATACGATCCCTTCATGCCAGACCTTATCGAAGGCCTTGGCAACATCGAAAATGACAGCTATTGTACGTTTCGGTTTAGTTTTTCTCGTGTCCGGATTCGGATCAGCGTTAAAATTAGAGAAAATGTACTCCGTGAGGCGGTGTACTTGATTCGTGCAAGAGTGTTCGGCGCGAAATCCGAACTGCTCAGGTGGTATTAATTTTAAATCTGTAATCGAGAACTGAAGACGGTTCAGAAGGAGCCGCTCGTAAAGTTTTCCTAAGGTATCTAACAGACTAATGGGGCGATAGCTAACGGGAGCGTAGCTTTCTTGCCGGGCTTGTGAATACCTATCACTATGGCCTTTTTCCAGACCACCGGAAAGTGACCCTGGGACATGGCCGCATTGAAGATGCAGACCAATAGAGCTATGATGCGATCAGAAAGGAGTTTCATAACCTCGTTCCTGATCCCATCGTGACCTGGGGACTTGCTTGGCTTGAGACGCTTGATGGCGTTTAAAACTTCATCGAAAGTGATCGAGTTTAGGGTATCCGCCGGAGGAGACGCGAATGCATGCTCCGCAGCTGATTCGATTAAACCGATATGGAAAGGGTCATTGTTAGGCGAACACTGTTTCTCTAGGCTCGTGGCAAGACATTCCGCCTTATCTATGCTATCGAACGTGGGAGGCAACCCGGTGCCTCTGTCGAGAGGAGGCATTGGAGTGACCAAATCTGATATTAAGGTTCGCGCGAGTGTCCAGTACGACTGGTGAGACGGCTGGAGGGCCTCCAGGAGTCTATCCCACCTGTCGCCCCGAATCTCAGAGACACGAGACTTGACTGTTTTACGTAACGAACGTAACCGATCGCGATTCTCTACAGACGGGTAAGCGTCGTAAGCTCGAGTCGCGGCGTTCTTTTCCATGATCAATGCTCTCACGTCGTCAGGGAGTATGAGATTTTGTATACACATTGTCAAGGGTACATAAAAGGACATAGTTGTACAGAAAAACAATACAGCCAAGAATACATTAATGGGAGTAAAACCACAAACGAAAGCTAGTTTATCATCATATCTAATGTAATCCTATACACAGTATTTTTGTATTTGCAGGAGTTTCAAGAAGGCTTACAATGATGTAGTGCTATCACGTCGTGCCATACGTAATATGAACACACTATACCCGGACGCGACGCAGGCAGAGCTCGCCGCCGCTGACAACGAGTGTATTATATGTCGTGAAGAGATGCATAGCGGTTCGTATATTTCTAATAGGTACTTCGGCAAAAATTTGAGTTTTAACCCGTAAATGCTTAGTGGACATTTGAATTTTTTGAAGTTATACTACCTTTGACTCGTTAGGGAAAAATGATGAGAGTAAATTTTACAATACTCGCGAACGCCGTCACGAAAAACCGACACCCTGAAGATAGCTATAGTCAACATTTTCTTTCTTTGTATTTCTTTGTATTAAAACTTTCAATGTACATATTGTTAGTGTCGTTTTTTCTACAAACGTCGAATAAGGCGAAAGATAAAATTTTTGAATAAAAGATTTTTATTTTGTTACGCCAAAGAAGTATACCTTCAAACGCGTGCACATAAGTACACATACATACACACACACACACAAACACACTGTATTTTTTCATATTACTATTTTTTAAATGTTTATGTCAGTGATACTTATTATATTTAGAAAGCTGTAAATACGTCATAAGCGCTTCTACAACGTCTTGTTAAAATTTGCTAGTAAACTTACTTTTGACGTCTGCCTCCATAAACCGCTCGTATCTAAGCAACATAAAACTATTTATTTTTCACCACCGATATTAAAAATATGCTATCTTACTTCCACATGTCTAAAATTGTGTGGCGTTACAATATTATTTTACGTATGTGTGCGTTATCGTACTATTTGTTTTATATCACGTAGGCAACGTATCTACACCTTTTTACTTATAATACCATTGGTTTGTGTATGTTGTAAGTTTATTCAATGTATATATAATTCTTCAATGAACCTCGAATCAAGTTTGAAATTCTTACGAAATATATAGAAGCGGATAAACGGCCAAGGTCACAACTGCAGTGAAACTTCGACATTGACGCCAATGTTGTTTTATACGAGATTTATCGATCACTTACATTGTTATTGTGCGTCAAAGTAATTGAATTTTATCATGTACATGGTTTCGCTTTTTATAATTTTATTTTACGGTATAGTTTGTATTAGAGCTTGTTTATGGAAAACATTTATTTTGAAAACAAAAACAAGAAATTTCGATGTTGTCTCATTTTGAACAATATTATTATGTTATATAAATATTTCCCTGTCATCAATTTACCTGAAACAATGTACTTCTCTAATGTTAGTAGATGTTATACACCTATTTCTAAATATTGAGCTATATGTTAAGTTTTCATCTTCTTAATTGTTATTTATATAAGTAGTCCGGTGAAGCTATTAAGACTTTGCTAGGTCAATAGCGTAGTCAGTTCAAGAAAATAAAATAAATAATAGTTGCCCACGCGAACTTCGTTTCGCCTTAATATGATTTTTTTTCTTAGTCTACCTTTTTGTAGGTACACACCAACATATGGAACATTTTGTTATGCTACTCCATAAAGACTGTTCGCTTTTCCGGAATACAAACTGGCAAAGTGAAATTTTCAAAGTAAACTACAGTAAAATGGTAAAATTATATGCGTAACTCAAAAATGAAAAAAGGCATCGTAATTTCGGATGTGTTCAAGTTTTAATAGTAATTTTAGATTGCGATAACAATTACAGAATAAATAAAACTGATTTGTAGGTTTTTCTGTGCAATTTTTCCAATTTTTTATCTTAATAAAAACTTTCCTTAGAATTCAAGGAAAAAATCAACCAGCCGTCTTCGAGTTTTGCGCTTAGCAACATATTTTGCGATTCATTTTTATTTATATAGATAATCTATATTGATGTTTGTCGAGTATAGTTTTATTATATGAGCAAAATTAGAACTGTGGATTTCTCAGAGTTTGACATCGCCAATACTTCGTGGGCTGGCGTAATGATAATGTCCGTACTTTCCATTGGGAAGAGGTTTATGACCCTACAGCGCGTCTCCCTACAGGTTGAATTTATTTATTTTAGTGTCTTCAACATGAAAATATATTAGTCAATATATAAAAAGTATTTGGGTCACTGGGTATCCGATGACTTAAAAGATAGCCTAGACATTGATCGTGAGCGCAGATCGTTGGCTGTCCGTTGTAATATGTTGGCTCGCAGATTTGCTAAATGTTCGAATGAAGTAAAGGCTACACTGTTTACAGCATACTGCCAGTCATTTTACACGTGCAGTCTGTGGGTCAACTATACGCAGAGGGCATACAACGCTCTGCGCGTACAGTATAACAACGCATTCAGGGTGCTGATGGGTTTACCGCGCTACTGCAGCGCCTCAGGCATGTTCGCGGAGGCGAGAATTGATGACTTTCACGCCATCATGCGCAAACGATGTGCTTCTATGATGCGCAGGGTACGCGCCAGCACCAACAGCATTTTGAATACTGTAACAGACTGGTGGGACAGACCCATACTGAGACACTGGATACGCCTACATACTGTGGCGTTGTAAATAATTACTCTGTGTACAATAGATTTAAGTACTAACCCTAATTTCTAAGTTGTGTGTATACTAGTGGACTGTTGTCTGTAATAAAAAGATTTTGATTTGATAAAAAGTAGGACTACTGTGTGTCATTATAAAGTAATAAATAATAAAATATAAAGTGTCATTATAATCGTAATCATATTTAGAGACAACCACGGCATGCTTCAACAATAAATTAAATATAAAAAAAAAAGTATCAAACTATTTTAAGTATTTGAAGATTTAACATAAAAATACAAAAACAAGGAATTAAAACAAAAAGAGAAATAAAATATTAAAACTAATTGATACTCTAAAATTATATTTTAAAATATTATGGATATAACAAAGTAACAGAAAGAGATAAAAATGAAATACGTAACCGATTAAGACTATATTTTGTGAATAGACTGATGTAATGATGGTGTCATTTGTGGTGTCTATAATGTTCCAAACCAATTGTACCGAGTCCATAGTATTATATGTCTATTTGTGATGACAATGCTGCTGTAAGCAGAGATACCATAAATTTGTTTTTAGTTGTTCACCTATATTTTATTTTTCAAATTTACACTAACACGAGCGTAGGCACTTGCATAACCTATCAATTAATAATATAATATTGTTTGTGTGTTGCAGGTGCCAAGAAGTTACCGTGTAATCATATATTTCACGCAGCGTGCCTGCGTTTGTGGTTCCAACGTCAGCAGACGTGTCCGACTTGCCGTCTCAACGTGTTACGTGCCCCGGCGCCGGAGACACCCGGCCCTCCTAACGGACAAGCCGCACCGGCACCCGTCGGACCCCGCGCCCCGCATGTCCCCCCGGCACCAGCCCCCGGCCCTGCCCAGCCAATTCCTGGCAATCCTGCACCACCGCCATTCCCCAACATGCCACCTCCACCACGTAAGAAAGTTATCTAAATGTTACACTCGTAATTGTTTTTTAATTATAGGCGGCAAACGAACAGGTGGGTCACCGGTTAACTGATAACCGTCGTCCATAGACAAATAGCAACACCAGGGGAGTCGCAAGTGAGTTGCTAGCCTGCGTTTGGGGGAGGGGGAGAGGAGAGCGCAGAGGTGGTCCTCCGGCGCTCTCACTGACCTAACGAAACGCAACAACGCAAGCATTGTTAATTCACGTCGGTGTGTCGGGTGGTACTGCAACTACTATACAATACAAGTTTTACATAAATTATACAATTAATCTTTGTAACGCTGTGGTCAAAACATACGATTTTACATGACTTTTACGAGATTAAAATTGTCATATAGACGCTTTCTGGCCTTGTAATATATTTTACTTATTTCTGTGTGTGTTATTTTGTGACTATATATTATTCTCACAAATATTATTTTCACACAAAATATGGGTTAACTTATTGCAATTTTCGTAATGTTATATACTGTTATTTATCTCTACAATAAATCATTCTTCTTTATAATTTTCATTCTGAATTTCATTTTACATACAAAACAATTATTCAAACTTCACATCAAATAACACAAAAAACACAATTTTTAATACAAACATTCGAAAATCCCCTTCATCCTCACGACACATACGTGACGTCAGACTAATGTGGCGCGCGGAGCCAACAGTTGTTCGCTGCGTCGCTAACAGTAGATATTAAAAACAATATGTGCATGCTTGGTATTCCCGTTAATATTTACGATCATTGCTCTTATTCTTGAATTATTTATCTGATAGATATGTTCTCTGGGTAGGATTTTATTTTATTCTCTTGCTGTATAGATGTTTATTTTGCAAAGATTGATTTTTTTTTTAACAGGAAAATAATTTAATGGTGAAGTTTGAAAACTCTAAATGCATTTTAGATGGAGTTTCTTGCCGGTTCTTCTCGATGGCTGGGTTGTTTTCCGAACCGATGGTAGTTTTGACGTTCATAATTGCCTTCGTAGGGCCTAAATTCAATAAAGTGATTTTGATTTGATTTCGAATCCGTTCACTAGTTTTTAAAACTCACACGAACAGACAGACAGACAGACACGGTAGGGGATTTTTTTATACTATGTAATCGTCCTATACATACATACATATACTAGATTTTGCTCGCGTTGATCTGTCTTTTTCAGTACCACTGACAACGTCTAAACAAAATTTCATGATGTTAGGTTATGTAATTCAGGCGTGGAAGTCTAGCAAACAAACAAACTCACAATTGTATGTATAATTCAAGAATGTCAATGGTCGACCGTTGTTGTTACAATGCACATGATGGGAACTGAATGTGTTACAGCGATGATGGCGTGGGGTGTGCCTCCCCCTCCGCCGCCGCGTCCTGCGAACCTAGCTCCCCTCTCGGTTGCCGAACTACAGCGCTTGGAGGGCAACGAACGTCGCAACATTGAAGCACGACTCCAGGTTAATATTTTTTAAGTGAAACTTCTTTACGCATGCTTATCTTCAGAAGAAAGCTGAGTCGTGACGAGAGCGTTACGAAAAGTGTGATCGGGCGAGGCGAACGGAAGTTGAGATGGAGATATAAGTTAGAGAAGATAGCCCATAGTTAGTAAAACCCATAATAAATATTTATAGGATATCTATTAATTATGTATCCTTAATATTAATTTTGTCATCACAGTAGGCTAACTGTGGTTATTGTTAAAATTGATAATGTTGTGTACAATTTGTAATTGGATTTCAGATTTATTATGTTATAATAGTTTTGTTACGCAAATAATCTCAATCTGTCATCTGTAATTGTACCTTGTAAAAATAAAATAAATAATATGCATGTGTATATATAATATATATACATGTACATAATACACATGTATATACATATATATAGATGGAGATAAATAAGTTTTATTTCAGTCGTGTGGTCTAATAAAGCACACGTTATCTTTTTGTTTAACGTTTATGTTAAATATCTTCTGTGTATACAGAATATGTTGCCCGTTTACACATTTGTAGCTATACTTTGAAAAGTCGTGGAACAAAGTTAAAGTTAAATTTTCTTGGTTGTTTATTAGTATTTGTTTTAAGAATATTATTTTATATGTTAAATGCGACCAAGAATTGTCATATCCTATGATACTGCGTGTGTCTAAAACCTTTTACTAGGTATAGTGTAAAGTATATACAACGACACTTACGTGATTGTGCCTTTTTGGCATTATATATAGTTGTCGTTAACTGGGATGAAAACGAAATTTATATTACAGTGTAAACTCTTTATAACGAATTTCAAGAGTTCGAGCATTTGTTTTTGTTATAAAGAATTTTCGTCGTCGGATGAACGAGAACAAGTAAATGGTTTTGTGCTAACCAAACAAATTCAAGTAATTTCTACGTTATAGAAAGTTATTCACTGTAACTAACAACATTATAACGAACTTACGCTGCATTTTAATATTTATTTACTATATTCCGGTCCGGTTCCGGTTTTCGGTACACACATACGTAAACTAATATTGTTACACCACACTGTCTTAGATAAAATGTGGAAGTAAGATGGCATTGCATGGCTTAGATACGGGCGGACTGATGGGACAGCCGACAAAAATAACCTAACTAGCCGAGTTCTAACAAGGCGCTGTAGAAGCGCTTATGATGTATCTTTAAACTGGTTATGATTCATTGGTTATCATTATCATATCATTGGTTAAGATTTAAAAAAGACATAATTATTTCGTATAATAAAAATAAAAACATAAAATTGGCATTGTTGCAGTTACTCCGTGAGATACAAACGATGTTAGATGCGTCCGTGATCCTGATGCAACAGTACTCGACGGTAGTTGCTAATTTGCCGCAAAATAGTGCCAGTGTTGCCACACAAACTGATATGTAAGTACTTAGTAATTTTACAAGCGTTATTTGCATTTATTTAAATTTGATTATTTTTTTGTAAACCCAGGTTTATTTAAGTTTGTATCGATACTTTTGAAATTCTTACAAAAAACTTTAAGTAAGATCTTTGTTGTTTATTAGTATTTGATTTAATATTATTATTTTATAAGTTAAATATGGCTTTGACGTATAATGTTCTAGAATACTACAAGTGTTTAACCTTTCACCGGGTATACACATTTTGTGACATATATTATGAAGGTAGTACTTAGTTGATAAGAAATTATTACACTGTGAAGACGACTTTATTTTAAACAAATAAGCCTAGTATTCGAGATGTCTATAACTAAACAACTATATTTTACCATAAATATCTAATATTGATATCAAATTATGCAAAGTAAGAACTGAAGTTATTTTTACTTATTTAAGTTTCCAATTTTGCAGTCATACAAAAATTTCATCGGAGTCTAGAGTTAATTCTGAGCCTGACATAGTGCCAACAACTTCATCCTACAAGCAAACATTGTCTATGCCATCCACTAGCAAAGCAAGTGTTAATGAAGAAGTTAAACCTGAATCAAGTAATTCTACTGTTTTAGAATCAAGCAGGTACGTACTTAAATGTAACATTAATATTTATTGTTGAAAGTTTATACTTTCAACTTATTATTTATTATTAATCTATAAATAAATAGGCAGAGGGAAAACAGTTAAGAATATCTTCCTCCTCTGTTTCTCTTTATTTTCTTGTATGGTAGATATTGACAAACTATAGCTATACCAATAAAGAAATCAAAAATATTTCGTTTTTCATACCTTTAACAAGTTGAAGCCAATTATAAGTTTATATTTGTCCATACTTCATGCTCTCTACACCTACGATCTACTATATTTGTACAATTTTCAATATAGAGAATAATATCTAAAGGTTAGTGTCCGCGTGCACTACGCTTTTTCCCAGTAAAATTTGTGATCTGTAAGGTTATATGAAAGCGTACGCACTGCGGATAAAATTCCGCACCGGATTTAAATTCGGTAGATTCTAACATATTTCTTGCGATGCGAAAAAAACCGCATATTATCGCAGTAATACTTGAACTACGGTGAAATAATTTTGTCGTTGAGTGTTTTAGAGTACAAAAAAGTGATATAAATTTCATTGTCTGTATTTGTAATGAAATAATAGCTTATTTGCTTAAAATAAATATTCTGTGTGTGTGTTTTTAGTTCTATACTATGCAACTCCTTATGACAGTTTTCACAACCATGTAGATAATTTTGATCGGAAGGGTTTTATTTATATGAAGTAGAGAAAAATAGACGTTTTCTAAAAAAGAGTAATTGTTATTTTATACATTGGCAAAACCAGAGCGCGTTACTAGTTCTAAAAGAAAATACGAATACTAAAGCCTGTAGACCAAGAGCCAGTGGATGCCAAGACTTCCTTATTTTATGTATTTAATGCTGGTAGTTGATGGGAAGTTGTCTGTTAATAATATTGAAACTGATCTAAAAGACATGAATGGTATAAAAATGATATCAATTATTTTACCCATTCAATGCATAAATAAATACAAAAATATTTCCAGAGATAAGACTGACGCTGACGCGGAGGAGTTAAGAAGACGTCGACTGCAGAAATTCACATTGGATAAATGAGCTTCTAATATTAAGAATTTTTTCTTTGAATTGCTATAATTTAATGTACAGTGTCTTGGTAACGACAAAATTTTGTCTATTTTTTTTTTGCAAATAAACGTATTTATGGTTTTGTAAATATAATATGATATACATGTGAATATATTACATGGCCATCTTGTCAAACCTTTCGTTGCTTTGATTTAAATAAAAAAAAGCAAATTCTTTAGAATAAGTTTATTATACTAATCTAATTATAATAAATAATATTTCAAATATCTTTATTATTAACTGTTGTAGAAAGCGTTCATATAACCATACACCTTAGTATTATAGTTTTCTAAAACTGGCATCCCACCAAAGTATCGACTCGAGTCATACAGCTTCATATTGTTTTTGCAATACCATACATTTTTGGTGCCATTTTTTCCATTAACGTTAAGGGTGTTCAATTCTAATACACCAAAGTGGAATATCTGTCCGTCTGTTTGTATACAATTTATATAAATTGGCTGAGGCAAGTCTTTTATGTTTTCCTGCAAGATAAAATTTATATTTATAAAAAAATTAATACTAACTGTAGCTTTGCTCAACATCGCGTTTTTATCTATACTTCTATACTAATATTATAAAAAGGTAAAGTTTGTAAAGTTGTGAGGTTGTAGAGGGTAATCTCAAGAACTAACTGAACTGGTTCAATTTGAAAAAATCTTTTAGCGTTATATACCTCATTTATCGAAGAAGGTTATAGATTATATCATCACGCTAAGACCAATAGGAGCGAAGCACCAATAAATAATGTTTCAAAATCGTTTCTTTTTCCTCTTGTGAGCTTCCGCTGTATGTTAGCGTTAGCCCAAAGTAACTATTTCACGCGAACGAAGTCGCGGACAGAGACTAGTCCCATATAAATTTGAATATAAGGTTACTATTGCCTTTTAATTGGTGATGTTTTCATTTCCAATTGATATGGATAATAATTAGAGTAGAGTATGTTTCTTTCCTAATAACTTATCCTATTCTTACAAAGGTCAAAGAAAACTAACACTTTTCTCAAAAGTCAATAGTTGGCGGGGCCATTTATAGACCTTCATAGTATAAACCCAGAAATGTGTCTTATTGATGTCTGCTTTATAGCAATTTAAGGACATAATTAACAGTTTTCCCAAATATGTTAAGAGAATTATTTCAGTGCATGATTGACTATGTTTTTTCGTGTGTGCTTGTTTGTTTGTTTTGTATGAGGGTGTCATATATAATTTTAACATATTTAACAGTAAACACTGTTAAATGCATCTTAATACTACAATATTTGCTTATAGACAGGTTAACGAATGCTGGTGCTGGTAGGTATGACACGGACACATATTATGTTTGTGCAGTGTCTGTGAATGAATGCACGACATAATGTTCCATTGCATATACAACAAAATTAAAACTCTGTCTCTTTCACACACAAAGAATCTTATGAGTGTGACAAAGACTGATATACAGTAATGGTAGAGTCACACTGAAGCTAATACTGGTTCCAGCATGAATTGGTCAGCTCACTCAGGGCAGTACCATCCGATGTCCAGTAACAGCGCTTGCATTGTTTCGTTTTGTTCAATCAGTGAGAGCACCGGAGGACTATGTCCCCCCTCTCTTCCACCATTCTCCCACCCCGAACACAGGCTGACAACGAACTTGCGATTCCCTTGGTGTTGCTAGTGTCTATGGGCAGTGGTGGTCACTTAAAATAAGGTGACATACCTGTTTATTTGCCTGCTGTGATAAGTATAAAAAAAACTTTTGTTTGCAAAATACATTGCTGTGAATATTGCGAACTTGCTCAGTTTTAGTTGACCAAACTATATTGACAATTTGAAAACTATGAATTTATACATGGTGTTCTAGTAAGGGCAATTTATTACTTTGCCATGACTTTAGCCATGAACAATTTACAAAACCTCAAGATTGCCTTCTTTAATATGGTTAGTGGATGTCTATAAAGTTTATTAAACATAACTTACCCCATATTGTTGTTTCGCATATGAACTGGCAATAGTAAATGCGTGTGTAAGTGACCTGCCTTGAATTTGTTTACTTGTGACTGGAGTCTCATATATATTGCTGACTTCAGTTTGGTTAAAATGCAACCATGTCGTGTGTGGATGGCTTGGAATCTTTGATTGAATAGCTAAAACAAGTATTCACTCACAGCAAATTAAATTAATTACTCACAGCAAAACTGACGTGAAGTAACAGTGCTTGTATTGTTGCGTTTCGTTCGGTCAGTGAGAACACTGGAGGCCCACCTCTCATCGCCTTCCGTTTCTCCTCTTCCCTTCCTCCCCCCATCCACCAACACAGGTTGACAACGCACCTGCGATTTCCCTGGTGTTGCAAGTGTCTATGCAAACACTATGGCATTAGCAAGGCAACTACTTACAACTACTACACTAAATAGAATGATAGAATTCTGTTATGTATAATTTATCAAAGTCAACTTACGATATCTGCTAGTTTCACTATAAAAATGTTCTGGTGGCATAGTTATAGTACTTTTTATAGGGTAAAGATCAGGTATTTCAATAAAAGAGACTTCATTTTCAGTGTCATGTGTGAGTGGTTTCTTGCTAGTAATTAAAATATGTGAAATATCTTGAAACTGTAACAAATCTTCTTCTTTATCAAATACCGTGTTGCTTTCCACATCATTGAATACATATCTTGTCTGTGTCACATCTAAGTCACTAGAGTTTTCTATGATTTGTAGTAACTTGTTTGTTAAAATCAAACTGAAACATAAAATCATGTAATAAGATACTATTTCACATAGACACAAACTCAGGTTTAACTTTAAGTAGAATTGATTCCTAAATTGTACAAGAAAAGCAAAATATAGTGTAATATAGTAATTTTAATATTTGCAATAAGCTTTAATTAATCTGTTGTTGAAGTGTTAGGACCTATATACCTAAATAAATTGATCCATCCCAACACAGTCTGGTGAAGCGGTTAAGACATCGCTAGTCAATAGCGTAGTCAGTTGAAAAAAAAAAACAATCCAAACTACATAATTGCTGTTTCTTCTCAACATGGTTAGGATAGGATACAATGAAAGATGAACATCTACTTGTAGTATAGGTCTATGCAGGGCTTTTTGTGGGTATACACAGTGGTCCTTAAATTGAAATTGGAAAATACCAAAAAATTGCCATAAATTTGAAAATTTTGATACAGTATCTTACTATTTATATACAACAAGTACCCAAAATAACAAGGTGTACATTTTCGCACTTTTTGAGACAAACAATGATGGACTTACAACTTTCGAAAAATGGCATGCCTCCAAAAGGAAGTGACAAAAAAGTCCTGGCTATATGTTGTACATAGGAATATGAGTTAAATATCTGCTGTCATCAAAGCAGCTTTCTATAATTTCTTTAGATTAAGTTAGATTTAAGAAGTGATATAGCTTACTTTTTTCTTCTATCAGTAATTCCCAGTATTCTAGGAAAGTTGTAAGCAGGCCTCTGTGGATCTTTTATTTTTGGTAGTTTTTCCTGTTCACAATCAAACACATTTGCTGATAGAATAGCTTTTTTTACATTCTCATGTATAGATGAAGGAGCAGGCAATTTTGCTAGTTCTTCAATTTTTGGAGGTAATTTTTCCTCTGCTATAACTGTCTTTGTAAGAACTTGCGCTTGAGATATTCCCTCCAAAAGAACATTTGTATGTTTCAGGGTGAAACACGGCCTGTGTTTGAATTCTGGGTGGTATTCATCCAATGTAAGTGGGGGTTCATAAGGACCAATAATATGAACACTGAAGTAAACAACATATTAGATAGAAATGTATAATAAAAAAATCAAATTTTGCAAGATCTGAATGAATGCAATGAATGTTACTTACCATTTACATTATTAATCTATGGCTATTATGTTTTATGATTACTCATTTTAAAACAGTATTGATGCCAATATTGTACCCTAATTAAAACATTGAAAGAAGTAACAAGATGAATAAAAACAAAAAATTTACTATACTCTTTGCCTGATAGAATAGTTATTTAGAATACAAACTTTATATGTAGAGAACTACAAACATTGTTCAGTTCTTTCATATTAAACGCACTGCACTCACTGGATCTTTTTCGCAAGTCAAACTGAAACTGTTTTTGTTCAACCTAAATATCAACAAGTATTTTTTTTTATTTCAAAGGAGGCAAATGAACAGGTGGGTCACCTGATGTTAAGTGACCACCACTGTCCATAGACACTAGCAACACCAGGGTAGTCGCAAGTGTGTTGCCTGCCTGTCTATTAAGTTGGGGGAGGGTATGGGAGTTGGGTCTTTGGCAGTCTCACTGACCCAAGGAAACAACACTGCAAGCACTGTTACATCACATCAGTTTTCTGTGATAGGGTGAAACATCCCCAGGTGAACTGACCCACACAGTGGCTCTACCACCTACGAAAATTGCTAATATACAAAAACCTACTCTAACCAATTAGTGAAATAAAAAAAAACGCCAAATAAATTTATTTTTCTCAATTTTCCCATCTTGGTTTGGTTATCTTAGGTTAGACTTGAAGAAAAAAGGGAACACGAGTCGACTGCGCTTTTTGTGTATTAGTTACTTAATGCTTTTTTAGGTTAACGCAAAACAATTTAGTCTCAGTTTGGTCAGGTTTGCTTAAAATGATAAAGTTTTAGATTAAGTTAACACGAAAGTACCCATACTTCTTCGCTGTTATTAAATAACTGAATATTTTTTGCAAGATAAGCTTTATATAGGGCTTCATTTTCACTTATAATCCATTGTAAGACACTATTTTGCAAAACGAATTTTGCTACAGAAAAATTATTTACGATTATATTTCAGGTGGATTGTTCTAATTTAAGATAATTATTACACATACATTTTTTGTGCATGTTTAAGTAAATATCTTTCCCGTATACAAAAGACCTGGCGTTGATTCGTTTTATATTAGTGTTATAAGCAAAACTTTGTGGATTTCCATGTATAATTTACCTAAAGATATGTTATTTAGCTCTCTTTAATATGAGCTGATATATGGTTCTTACTATGTATGTAGGAGTGAACTCTAATAATGGAAGATATTTTTATTTTTTGATAGAATTGCTTGTAAATTATTTTTGTATATAAGAAGGTAAGTTTTTATGCAATTACAAATAACAATTTTTAAAATACTATTTAAAATTAGGTACTTACTCTTCCCTGGATTTCGGCTTTTCTTTTATAAACTCTAAGGCATCTTGTACTTGAATACCTTTTTCTTTTAATTTTTCTTCTACTCTTGTATTGATTGGAACACGTTTGCCTTGTATTACCCAATGTTTTTTAAACATAAAATCTATGTGCTGCCTTCTTAGTATTAGTGATAATTTCATTGTTATGAGAATTTACTTTAACACTTGATAGATAACCTACAAATTTATGTGTTGAGCATTTTTGCACAGACTATATTTTTGCTTCTATAGTTAGAACCACAGATTATTAGTTCTACAAGTAAAACAGAATAATAATTCTCCTAATCATAATACACTCATCAAAAAAGTCTAAGCAACATGTACTAATTTAAATTTTAGGATGGTTCTTTACATTATAACGTATTTTATTTTTATATGATGTAAAAATAACAGCTGTTGTCTTTATAAGTTCTTTTAATAACAGAAATGAACAATATTAGAATATACTGTAGAAACTAAGATGCATAAGAAACTAAACTTTTTTTTTACAAAATGAAATTTATAAAGAAAATGTATTTATTATGAAAGAATAGAACAATTTAATACAAAATATGGTCTCCTCTGCTATTCAGAATTTGTCGGTAACGATTATTCATTGAATTAATGAGACTGTTTATGTCATCTTGCGATATTCGCTCCCAATGGAATTGTAGCAAATCCTTCAGCTGTTGGGTTGTTGTCGCTCCGTCCAAGTCCTTCAAAACACGTCTCTAGAGCAAGTCCCATGCGTGCTCGATGGGGTTGAAATCTGGCGATTGTACAGGCCAGGGCAATACCCGGATGTTCTCCGTTGCAAAATATTCACTGGTTCGCCGAACTGTATGTGAACGCGCATTGTCATGCATTAACCTAAAATCCGAGTCAAGGGTTTGTGCAAATGGATAGACATAAGGTCTGAGAATATCCTCAATATAATTTTCAGCATTCATGTTTCCATTTATAAAAACGAGCTCAGTTCACCTGTTCTTCATAATACCCGCCCATAACTTAACGGTTGAGCCGCTGTATGGATGAACTTCCTGAACGCACCTGAGCCTTTCAGTATTTCCGGGCCGACGATACACTCGCACCCTTCTTGTATCAGGCTTAAACCCGAATCGCGACTCATCGGAACACATAATTTTATCCCATTGTTCCTAGGTCCATGTTATGCGTTCTCTACACCATTCATATCGACGAGCGCGATTCCCGTGACGTATCGGTGGGCACCTGATTGGGCGTCGAGCTCATAGGCCGCACTCATGCAGTCGATTCCGCATAGTTTGAGGACTTACATCAACACCACTTGAAATTTGTAGCCTCAAACTTATATCTCGAGCGGTTAACATCCGCTGGCGTTTTGCAGTCAGTTGTATGTACCGGTCTTGCTGAATGGTTGTACTCCTTTTAAGGCCTGGATGCTGTTCAGCGGGTTCTGTATTATTGTACCGCTGCCAAAGACGACAAATAACACTTCTATGAATGCCAAAATTCGAGATACCTGAGATTGATTACTTCCCGCTTGCAACATCCCTACAGCTCTTTGCATTTCAAAGATTCAAACAAATTCGTAGTCATTTGAACTTTATGAAAAAACAAAACATAATCCATTTTTTTTTACAACCAGCCAGTATGTCATCAATAACAAAAAAGTTTACTTACCTACGCACTTTGTTTGAGTAAATACTTAGAAATTAATTAATATAAATTGTAAAATTTGTAATATCACGTATGTTGCTTAGACTTTTTTGATGTGTGTGCTACACAGTGCTACTTTGACAAACCCTTAAAGTAGGCACAATTACTTGAAAATCCCTTTTAAATAAAACTGAATAATTATGGCATTGAAGTTGATAGACGTCTATAATGTATAGTTATTTATCAAATAAATTACTTACTACTAAAATATTGTAAGAACTAAACTTTTAATTTTTTTTAATTTCTGTATATCTAGCTTTTATTAATTTAACCTTATTAAATTATAAGATAATCAAAATATTGCCTTGAATTATACCCTGATATTGCCTGATGTATCAGGGTTTATATTTGTAAATAAAAATATTTGTAGCTCCCGAGTATGTCATCCTCTTGGGCAGACTGGCTGAAACGTTTGAATATTGTAAATAGAATATGTCATTCAAACAATTAAACGATCGCTTGTCTGTATAAATAAATACCATGTATGGAGTTAGAAATAAACAGTCTATTTTACGCTCTCCGAGTCTTGTTGTTACGCTATCCAAGTCAAGTCAGTCTAGACTCCCAAAATAGTGAGCCGGAGGTTTCTTCATATCCATCTAAATTCCAAATAAATGAAGCATCTTGAAATAAATTGTAATAAATTATTATAATATATTTACTCCCTAAATATAAAATATAAAATGGACAACCAATGATATCTATATTTGTAACTAGTTGACCCGGTGTACTTCGTATCACCTATATTAACAAAATGAAAACTCTCTTCGCTAAAATGGCTGAAAATTTTGATCGGTAATGTCAGACTTGGCTATTTTCGTAGGTTGTTATACAACACTAAATGTCATAAAAATATATTTAATGTCTTTGAAAAGATAACGTTAGTCTAATAGTGTTTCGAAAAAAAATCCAAATAGTTTTAAGATTAGTAAAGCAATAACCGCAGTTTGCTCAATTTTTTTTTGTAAAATGTGGTCAATTTTTAATCCGAACAAGAAGTATTTACAGTGCTAAACTACAGAAAAATCAATTTAAGAACAAATTTCCATCAAACAAAAATTAGACACTGGATGACAAAATGAAGAACTTCCATTTCTAAATATAATCCCCGAAGAACTAAAAGAAGTAGAAATGATTGAAGGAAGCCAGGAGAAAAACATGGTCGGTGTTCTGGTACACCCAGATTTATCGGAGTGACCAGTGCCTACCGCCACATCGCCGTTGCATCCTGTCGAGCTGAGTTCTATCAGCCCGCCTGGTTTGCCTTCGCCGTCACATTGATCCATATGTCGCCTACCGATCAAAATTTTCATAACTCTCGGAATTTGTAAATTTAAATTTACCTACAATAAAATTATTGTATTTACTTGAAGTTTATTTCTTACGCATTCCTACAAAACCGATTTTGTGTGTGTGAAATTTCTCAATAAAGACTTTTTTTATTTGCCTTCCAAACAGTGATAACCATCAAAATATGTCAACACAATGACAAACATTTCTAAACTAACCAACAATGGCAGTCATCAAAATATTAAAATTACACGGTGCCATAAATTAAAGAAGAAGAGAAGAATTTAAATACACGATAGTCCTAGATCCGACTATTTTGGATATATGTTGTCGATTTAAATCCCCAAATTTAATATGTTCTTCAATTAAATTGGACCCGAGTCTATCGTATGGAACGAACAAAAGTCAAAAGTTTGACAGGAAAGTGTGTAGAACAGTTTATATGGGAAAATGAAATTGTTGTTTTTAATATCTTCCTCGCAATTTTTCCATGATTTCTCACCTTTTAAATCTTCCTTGGGCTACTACAAACATTTCAAGATCGAAACCAGCTAATTCGGCGGCAGTTGCTGCCGCGACGGCATTCATATTCCATAATTACTCGAATTTTTAACGTATCCATGATGACAAAAAAGATAGAAATGCGATGAAAATGTAACACTAATCAATAATAAACAAATGACTACTTTTGAAAAAAGAATTCCATGTTTTTAAAATAAAATTAATTTGAAATTAGAATTCTTAGCCAAACAAAAATTATTTTGATTTGAAATGACCAGTACTGCAGAACGACAATTTCATAGGTAAAGACATATATATATACACATATTATTGGGGGGAACCCCATGTATGGCGAAAATGAATCTACTTTTGCTTTACTGAGGTAAAGACGTAGTTCATGTCGGAGACAGATTGTCTGTATCATAGGGTCACTGATAAATGATTAGATAGATACATTTGTAGTTGGGTGAAGCTGTAACAATTATGACGAACAGTATAAAATATAAAAAAAGGAAACAATATATTTATCAGATTGCATACTCAATATATTCTTGCATTTCTTAATGAAAGTTTTGTTTATTCATATGTTGAAGACTTAATTATTAAGTTTCTTATGATACTAGCCTTTACCCGCGATTTGGTTCGTGTGGAATAGTTACTTGGGCTGACTCTGACACACAGTAGAAGCTATCAAGAGGAAAAAATTTGCCGATTTTGAAGCTCTTTTAATTAATCTTAGCGTGATGATTTCACTCTTTTTTTTTTATTGAAGCACGACTGTGAAAGTGACTGCACTGTGCCTGATGTTAAGAATAGTACAAACCAAAAACATCGGCAACCACCGATAGACAGATTATCCATCGCCGGTCGCCGCTGTCATGCCGGCCATAATGACGAAAGTCACCCGGTATATGCACAGGCTGATCCCGAAACGCGACACGCAGAAGCGAGTCACTATGACAGGCTTTTTCGCCATATACATGGTGGTTGCGACCCAGTCGGGCTGTAAAACCCTACCACCCCGCTTTCGCCATTGCCTCGTTCTTTATTCAGCAGGGTGCACCACGTACAGGTGAGGTTGGCTTGGGTGTTTGAAGTCTTAAGATGTTACTCGATACCCCTTACACTCCAAAAAACTCTAACATTCTATAGGTATTTATTCATAATTTCGAAATTAAAATCCCTATTTTATGATGCCATATTTTGAGTAGGTTTTACCTTTAAGCGAACATAAAAATATTGAATTATCTATTCGGTTCAGAAAACTGCCCAGTCATCGAGATAAACCGTCAAAAAACTCGATTGGGTTTATCTTTTTAACGTACACTTTTTGTAACGTGTTAAAGTTATAATTGTTTTTAGTGGACGCACGGCGAGAGGTGTGATTTCCAAATACTATCATTGTTCATATATTGTTGTAAACTATAATATAGTAAGCCTTTAGACATCAAAGGCCGATTGACATGGCACTTAAACTTATATTCCGGCAAATCGGTAATATGATTTGGGACTCTGTTTTAAAATCTAGCTTTGTTACCTAAAAACTGGTTTAATTAGGTCTGAAACGAGACAACCAGTTTAAGTTAAACTTTTTCTTTTTTTTTTTCGAAATGTCTACGCTCTTGACCCAGCAAGGTCTTAACAGCTTCACCGGACTACTAAGGCGAGCGCTTAAGGCACTCAGCCGATTTTATTATGGCAACCAGCTCAAGGGTGCACGGCACACCTCGGCTTGGCTGTTGCCTGTTGCATGCAAAATTGCGACCTATCTTAGCTAACCCAGCTAACTACCCATATATGTATGAGTTGTTGAAACGTATATGTGTACCAAGCATACACGTCTCAACAACTCCTCCATATATTTAATATCGGAAAATTGAGAGTTTTTCAGTTCGATGAGGGAAAAAAGTAAACCCTTCCACTTTCATGTGTAAGCGTGTAGCATGCACGTGTGTGGGGGTGATCGTGTAGTGTTGTATATATATATTATATATATTTGTGTGTCACCGTACCGCGCAAGCAACGCACTCAAGGGCTCCCCACCGAGGGATCGAACCTAGGCTTGAGCCGCTGCCGTGGGAGGCCTAATCGGGTGTGCGGGAGCGAAATTAACCCCCAGACCACGGCGGCGTGATCTGTGGTTACGCGGGCGTGGACGTGAGCACGCTCTGCTTCGAGGGACAGGCTGGTACTGATCGTTCGCTGACGTGATTAAATCAGGAGGGTCGGTAAAAATGCATCGCGGACGTCTTTTATAACGCGTAGCGTTAGGTACGGGTTCATAGTTTGCGGCGGATACCACTAAGGGATTGGGATGATTCGCAGCTTTTTCAAAATAACTAATCGTAAGTGATTTTACGTACGCCCAGATAGAAGGAAACTCTAGGTCTCTATGGAGATCGACTCTCCGAATGTACCACGGAGCACCGGTCACTTTACGTAAAACACGATTTTGGAGAACCTGCAGCTTATGAAAGTTATCTTTGGACATATGCGCAAAAACGGGGCAGCTATATGTCATCACGGGACGGATACACGTCTTATACAAAGTGAGCTTGTGTCTGAGGGACATCTTACTCTTATGACAAAGCAACGGATGGAGGCGACCCAAGACCATAGCGGCTTTGTTTCGCACTCTGTCTGTATGTGAATTGAACTTTAAATGTTTATCTAATGTGACACCGAGATATTTGACCTCTTCGACCCAAGGAATATCGATTCCGTATAGCCTGATGGGCTCAAATTTATTAACGCGTTTCGTGGGATCGAAGAGTATTGCGGCACTCTTATCGGGATTAACTTCTATGCGCCATCGACGAAACCATTCACCGAGAGTATGAACGGCTTTTTCGATGCGCTTCCTAAGAAAGTCCGACCGCCAGCCGGAAGTGTAAATAACGGTATCGTCAGCGTAACAACCTATCTCGACCCCCCCGAGACCGAGGTAGGTCACTGATGAACAGATTGAAGAGCGTGGGCGCGAGTATGGAGCCCTGTGGCACACCTGAGCGTATCGGGTGGGGCAGCGATAGTTCACCATCCACTCTGAAGCGGAATGTTCTATCAGTGAGATAATCGCGGATAATATGAATTAACCTATCGGGTACGCGAGATTTACATAATTTATGGATGAGCCCTCCGTGCCAGACCTTATCGAAGGCCTTGGCGATATCGAAGAAGACTGCAATTGTGCGTTTCGGTTTACGTTTCGGATCGGCGTTAAATTTAGAGAAAATGTACTCCGTGAGGCGGTGTACTTGATTCGTGCAAGAGTGTTCGGCGCGAAATCCGAACTGCTCAGGTGGTATTATTTTTAAATCTGTAATCGAGAACTGAAGACGGTTCAGAAGGAGCCGCTCGTAAAGTTTTCCTAAGGTATCTAACAGACTAATGGGGCGATAGCTAACGGGAAGCGTAGCTTTCTTGCCGGGCTTGTGAATACCTATCACTACGGCCTTTTTCCAGACGGCTGGAAAGTGACCCTGGGACATGGCCGCATTGAAGACGCAGACCAATAGAGCTATGATGCGATCAGGAAGGAGTTTCAGAATCTCGTTCCTGATCCCATCGGGACCTGGGGACTTCCTAGGCTTGAGACGCTTGATGGCGGCCGAAACTTCGTCAAACGTTATCGGGGTTAGGGTATCCGCCGGAGGAGACGCGAGTGCATGCTCTACGGTTGTTTCGATAGACTCTATGATGGAAGGGTCAGTGTTATCAGTGTTTGGCGAACACTGTTTCTCTAAGCTTGCGGCAAGGCATTCCGCTTTATCTATGCTATCGAACGCGGAGGCAACCCGGGGCCTCTGTCGAGAGGAGGCATTGGAGTGACCATGTCTGATTTGAGAGTTCGCGCTAGAGTCCAGTACGACAGGTGAGACGGCTGGAGACCCTCCAGGAGTCTGTCCCACCTGTCGCCCCGAATCTCAGAAATACGAGACTTGACTGTTTTTCGTAACAAACGTAAACGATTGCGATTCTCTACAGACGGGTAAGCGTCGTAAGCTCGAGTCGCGGCGTTCTTTTCCGTGATCAATGCTCTCACGTCGTCAGGGAGTATAAAACGGAGATCGTTCGCCGCTTGTACCTTTTTCGAGGTCACCCTGACGGCGGTCTGGAGATAATCAACCAGGGAATCGATGGCCAAATCCGCGTCGGCTTTAGACACCAACACGTTCGGAATCCTGTCTAAACTACTAGACGACGGATTTTCTTTAAAATATTGAAGGAGTTTCGCGTAATCAGCCACCCTAACCGACGGCGGGGTGAAGTCTGAATTGTGACCTAACTGTAAAACAACCGGGCGATGATCTGAATCAAGTTCGTGTACTACTTGTATGAGTCGTACAGGAAGCGTGATATTTTTTAAGAGAGCTATATCTAATACTGTGGGTCGGCAATGATCTTGATAGTGCGTGGGTTCCAGAGGGGCTATGACGTCAAAAGCGAGAACCCTACCTAGTTCATCGAGTATTCTAAGTTAAACAGGATTTATTTTATGAATAGTATTTAACACATGCCGGTATTTTACAAAATCCAGCTTATCAAAGTTTTTGCGGACACGCAAGAACGTATTGGGATAACGTACCGTATTTAATGATTCACAAGGACCCATATTGTATATTGATCGAACTGCCCATTTTTTAAATAGAAATATGCTTTTTATTTCAGCTGCTGTTCCTTACAGCAAAGTCCCAGTCTGAGTTGTGTAAGCACTATTTTGGGAAGAGAAATTAAAGGCAAACAGCAAACAAAATAGGAACAGTCCAAGTACCTTGTTTTTTTTCTAACTGCCTACGCTATTGGCCTCGCAAGGCCTTTACAACGTCGCCGGATTACACCAGTTCCTTGGTATATTAGGCTTTTAGATGTAAGTGGTTGGCGGATTTGCCCAAATCCACTTTATCTAGGTTGAGGGTGCCTTATTGAATCACTATGGTTGAAAATTCTGCATAGATAGCAAATGAGACGGAAGACCTAACAATATAAATCTCATTCGATGGTAACTTTCTAGGTAAGTATAGATAATTAAATAATTTCCTCGCAGGTTTGAATCCTATTACTATCTGAGTTCTTGAGATAAAATCAATACACTTTTCCTTTTCTTTTTTTAGCCACCTATCTTTTATTTCTTTCTGCCTTTTACGTCTTCCTTAATCTACTATTGGAGACAACATTACAATTCTAATGGACATTCTAGGTCCCTCTCGGCAGGGGCTCTTGAGTACGCAGCTCGCGCGATACAGTGTCACTTTTTTTTTCGATATGACTACGCTAGGTCAATACCTAGCAAGGTCTTAACAGCTTCACCGGACTACATACAGTGTCACAAAATCTTACATCACTGCAAGAACATTACACATATCACCTCCACACACGTTAGATTAGCTTAGCTTCACCTTCCGCCGGGCGGACCGTTGGGGCGGCTCTACAAGGTGATTAGCAAGGGATCGCCTTGCCGCCTTAACAATAACGGTCTGTCGGTACACCGTGGAGTTTTAGTCCGTGTGAGTCGGACATAACCCATTCTCTCCCCGGGAGGGTGGGTATCCATAATGGACTTCCCCACTTAAAAAAAAAAGTTTCCATAGGTCGCGAATTGCATGAGTCAGGCAACAGTCCCAGCCGAGGTGTGCCGTGCACACTTGAACTAGTTGTCAAATATAATCGGCTGAGGGTCTTAAGCGCTCGCCTTAGTAGTCCGGTGAAGCTGTTATAATTTTGCTAGGTCAATATCGTAATCAGCTAGAAAAAAAAATTGTGAGGGAGGTTACGAAATTTGTAAATAATTATTTAAAAGGTTTGCATGTGTTTAAATACAAGAAATGTATTAGAAAGGATGTGGAAGTAAGTAAACAAAATATAATTTCGTAAATATATATATTTAAATTTATATCTTCCATCAATACATACACGAACATTTACACATTCAATTATTTTGACCGTAACTACAAAAATGTCTCACTTTTAAATGGCGTCACTTACAATTAATTTGCGTATATGTATATATGTATTAACCAGATACACGTTAAAATGTATGCGAAGTAGCGACAAAAATCTTAGAGATTGTTCCTACAATATATAAGAAGACATTTGAGAGTATGTCCATGTTATTATAACCAAAATCTGATAGTGATGGGAAAGGGAAGACATCATTTATTGTTTCTGTACAGCAAAATAAGCACCTTTAAAATTAATATACCTATCGCGTTGCATCAATATATGCAGGTATGGTATTGATGGAGGAGAAAACTTTACAAAATAAAACTTATCGAAATATCTTCGGTGTATGCTAGGAGCTATAAAAACTGAAAATAATACAACTATGTAGTTTAAATTCATAACTTAATAGTAAGACATTACAATCCCTTACCACGAGATCAGCGACTTGATTACGTCACCCGATTGTTGACACATAATATTGCAATATTTAAAGATATTACTTATGTATGCATATTTATGAGAATTATTAGATAATACACATCTGTTTACAGACATGATTGAAATAATTTGAATTGTTAAAAGAAGATTATTATTTTGCATTTGATTTAAGTTCTTATTAATTATTAGCTGCATATAAAATTTAAGGATGATATTAAAACAGAACGAGAACGGGAAATCCCTTTGGCAATTTCACGATAACTTTACCAATTGGTGGGAATTTAGATATTAAAACTCTTTGGACATCATTTTTGTGGATAAAATTACAAAAGAAAAATTGTATGATGTTCTAAAATCTGACTATGAATAAATTTATTCGCATAATCCGAATCAAACATCCAACACTTAAAATCTAAATATAATATAATACCTAATTATTTTGATAAAGTAACAAAATTAACTTATATTTACAGTTACAATTAAATTTATAGATGAATTTTACTATTTTAGCACTAGTTCCTTAATTTTTTTTTCACTAAAATTCCATTTATCATTGTGATCTAAGGATTTTCTCGGAGCAATATATTATTCAAAATACTTAATAATTAAAAGTCAATTAATAAAGGTTGAAGACTAATAATGTCTCTTTAATACTGGTTCTCCGAAAAATAGATATATTGAATAGAAATGTAGCGTTTCAAACTAATAATGGCTAATATTTTTGTGATAGAATAAGGCACCATTGGTTATATTTTGGTACGTAGTATATACATATATATTGTTAACATTTTGAATATGTTATTTATTTTTAGTAGTTAGATTTATAATTCCACTGGTGGCTGTGTATGAGATCAAATCCGACATTTTTTAATAGTGATAATCGTCCTTCCAGTTTTTATATTAGCTACGAATTCATAACGTTAGGCAACGACTTCTTTTCACAACTCTACTGGAAACATAATTATATTGTCAGTTGTTTTTTTTT